>CM052896.1:99364927-99392382 GCA_028534135.1 Potos flavus
GGGGGGGTGAGAGGAGGTGGACAGAGTGATAGCTGTTGGAAAAGAGAGAAGAGTTCCCCAAATGAGTCAAAAGCCTCATTTTTATTTACTATTCCCAGAAGGGTAGACCGAATTACGGAGACTTGAGGGTGATCACACAGAGGGGCAGCAGGGCATCTCGAGCTAGAAGCTGCAGGGTCAAGTGCCGTTGTTCTTACCTTAACCCTGTCATCTAGTGGGCTACCGCTAGTGTGTGCCCTGGTCTCAGGAAAGCCACCTGATCAGTAGGTGGGCCGACTGTATGACCGGATGCTGGGAGAAGCTAGAAAAAGAAGAAGAGCCCGCTCCTTGTTGCTGCTTGTTAAAGAAGGGCCATTTCAGCCTGCCATGGTGACGTCCCAACTTGTACTTGCCAAATTAGTTCACCAATCCGAGTTTATTGCAGCTGGATGGGAGTGTATGCCCGCACTCGGGGGGGGGGGGGGGGAAATGTTCAGGTCTTGGTGAGAACCCTCACAGGAAAAACAAAGTGGACCTGTCTAGATAGGATATAAGATACTCAGCATTAAAGGTCATAAGAAAGACGTAGGCAGGTTGCTGTGGTTGGTCCTGCGGGTCCCACAGAAGACGCATATCCATGTTGTCGACTGACCCACCGGCAGGAGGTAGTCGGGACAAATGCTGGGTGAGAGGTGGAAGGAGCTCCTCCGCCACGGTGGCAAGGCTTTGGAAGGGGTGGGAGCTGACCGTTGATATGGTGACCCAGGACTTACGGTTCTCTTCCCCTCCCCGCTTCCCTGAACAGGTGCAGTGCCATACTTACACAGGGTACTGCTGGTGTGTCACCCCAGATGGGAAGCCCATCAGTGGCTCTTCTGTGCAGAATAAAACTCCTGTATGTTCAGGTACCGTAGGGAGGGGCGGGAAGAAAGAAAAGAGTTGGAGAGAGACCCTTAGCTGGTCTCCTGCATCTCATGGGGGAAACTTGGAACAATGGTGGAAAGATGGCGGGTGGTTATGAGCCCTCTTCCAGGTCAGAGAAGATTCCATGTTGACACACCTGCTCTGTAGTCAGCTGGGCCACAGGCTCAGTATGTGCCTATGTGTATATATTTCTTTATTTTGAGTTGACGTTTCTGGTTCAACGCTCTCTTCCCAAGCACCGGCTAGAATCCCTAGAGAATGGCATCTAAGTTTTTAGCCGGGGTGCTCTGGTTGCTAGTGGCCTCGGGAGCACTTTATTGAGATGGATTTTTAAAACCGAATGGGAGTTCAGCATCGAAGGCTGAATGATCAACTAGTGATGTCTGTCATGGGCACAAGAGGAGAGAGCAGTGGCCTGTGTGCCATATATTTGCTCCTTCTCCCCAAACAACGTCTTGTAGAGGAATGGAAAACTTTCATCCCAGTGGCCTGCCAAGCTGGCTGTTAGCAGCAGTGCCTGGGGAATTAAAAAGAGCCCAGGTGTCGAGGCTCCCCCCAGTATAGTCTGATCCAGTAGGTCTAGAGTGAGACCCAGGGTCCACCTCTTTGCAAAGCTTCTGAGGTGGTTTTGATGACTATACGAGGGAGGGAATCATTGCTTCCTAGAAACCCGCTACACTAGTCCATTGGGACATTAAGTCCTTTCTCTTGCCCACTCTATGAGCATAGAGAAATTCTGCTCTTAGGTCAACTCATGGGATCATGGATTTTGGATTTACACAAGCCCCACACTTTCTACTTCCATTCAGATGGTAGGGGACTTGGGAGTCACTCCCTTAATTCACTGCGTGGCTCAGCCCTCATTCAAGAAAGCTGGTCCAGCCACCAGCCACTTCCTATTCTTTGTATCTGTGTATATGAGGTTTTATTTATTTACTTATCTTTAATTTTTAAGTGCAAGCAAAGGATAAAGCATTATCCTAAAGCCAATGGGAAATTCCAAGGGCCAGCAGTCCTGCTATCCTAACATTTTTCTTTTTTCACAAGCTTTATTCATTTTTCTACCGGCCCTGCTATATAAAGGGAATGGTAAGAAAGGGCAGTAAGTATCTACATTAGGAAACCAAGATCTGCAGGCCAAAATGGAAAGTTTACTTTATTTGTGGTTTACGTGGAAACTGGAAACCTTAATTGGGGTTGGTGTGGGGAGGGGCAGGAACGAGCCCTCCTTGCAAATGCCCTGGAAAGTTTCATTTAAAGCAAACAAATGCACTAGAAACAAGCCACGCAGGGTAATATAATTGAACCCTCACAGAACTAATGTATGGAGAAAGGGGTATGATACAGAATGAGAAAAGAGGGATTTTTTTTTTCTGTTGGTGGCGGGACCTCCACAGATGTCCTCACGTGGGCGTGCTGGCTCTGCCCTGCACGTGTGGGCTTCGTGGGGAAGACAGGTGCCACAGGGCCCGGACCACAGGATGGGTGCCCGTGGCATCCCAGCAGGCACAGGGCAAAGCGTTTGACCAAACACGCACACTACGCCCTCCTCGAGGACTAGGCTGCGTCTAGAAAATTGTTTCCATGCCTCAGACTATTTTGGCCTATTCAGTACAATTGGGCCAACAATTTTCTACTTAATGCAGTTGGAAAATCGCCGATTTCCTGCCCTAACCAGCGAGGGATGTCAATCATTGCATTTGCAGTAAGAGGGGCTTCTTTTCAGTTGGCCCTACTGAGTGGATATGGCTCAAAACACGGAGGTGGTGGGATGTGGGGGAGTTGGGGGGTAAAGGTGAGGGGCAGTTATTGGAACGTTCACCAAGGGAGTTCTGTGGAGGGGAAGTTTTGTAAAAATCTGGTCAAGATTATTGCCTGGAAATCATGGTTCATCTCACTGGTACTGTGATATCAGTGACATTGATGTGAAACAAACACCCCTGGACGGGTATGTGTGTACTTTGTATATAATGTCCCCAGACGTGTATACAGTGTATGTATATACATAACCATATGCTCATAACAGCAGGCTTTGCCAGCTCTTTGAAAGAAACCAACCACGATGTTTTTGTTTCCCTTTTACCCAAGGTTCAGTCACCGACAAGCCCTTGAGCCAGAGTAACTCAGGAAGGAAAGGTGAGTAGAGTTTTATGCTCTATCCAAATGTTTGCTTCTAAAGCCAGTCCGAGAAGAGTCCTAGACAAGATGGAAGGAGTGTAAGCTAAAAGTCCCCCCACAGAAAATCTCCATTCTTATTCTGGGTTTCTTCCTAGAAGCACTGGAGGAGGTAAGTAGGGCTCATACGGCGGTGGAGGTCCACGCGTCCAGAATTTCTGAGGGAGGCGAGTGAGCACATCATGCAGAGCTGGTAGGGACCCTCAGAACCTTGGTTTCTGGGCTGTTCAGTCAGCTACCGAGTGGCCGGCAGGCAACCAAAAAGGACGGCAAGGCAGGCACGTCCAAGTCTGCCCTGACCCTCTCGTTTTGGAAACTGGTTTGAACATCTTTTCCCTCCTCGCTGATTCTCCCTAATAATCGTTCCAGCACATCCAGATTTTCTTTACTAAGACCAGCCCAGCTTCACGGGCTTGCAACCTGTGCTGCCGGTTGTTTTGGAATTCTTAACCATTCTGTCTTTAAACTTGAGTTCTGTTACGTAAAGCCCAGGGGGGCAGGGAGGCGCGCGTGGGGGCATCCTCGTCACCCCGTTGGCATATATCGCTTTCGTGGTGCGGGCTGTGGGGGCTTCCACAGGATGCTAAAAATTCGGATCCTTCTTTACCTAGAACATCATTAAATGGAAAAATTTCAAACACCACGGCAAGTCAAGAGAGAGACCGTGAAAGAGAGGAGAAAACTCAGTAGTTTGGTGCCCTTCGAGGCACTGTGTTCCTGCTTTTTGAACAAAGGGCCTTGCATTCACGTTCTGCACTGGGCCCTACAAATTATGTGGCTAACCTCAATTAAGGCATTTGTCTGAGTGCTGTTTAGTGGAGCAGCCAACACGAGGACTAGGTCCCTGGGCTGCGCTGACCATAATTTCCAGTGTGGGGGACACCATGCTCCACCACCACTTACCTCCAGGACACCAGAGACAGAGAGAGGGAGAGAGGGAGACAGAGAGGGAGAGAGAGCACGCTCTGGCAGCCGCATGGAGAACCATTACCAATTTCATTGCATGTGCAAGCACTCCAGAACCCCTATTTCGGGCTCTTGGGTAAAAACCCAGCCAGGAGATGGTAGTTGAGTTTGAGGCTTCGCACCCGAATCTGGGAACTTCATGGTCTTAAATGTCCACAAGGAGCGCCGGGCCTGTAGGATCAGCGTGAGGTACATGGGCTTGACCTGCACCCGTGGTCTTGGGGAGACTGAGGCCAGGCCTTGGAGCCTGCCCTGCACGCTTATCCCACGGGAATGGGAAGACAAGACAAAACCACCCTGCCTGAATGCAGGCAATGAGACTCTGGAGAAGCTGCTGGGCCGAATGCAGGTGTTCAACGGGACGTGGAAGTGGAGCATCGGGATCCCACTAGAAAATTAGAAATCCCGCAAGCAGGGATGCATATGTGGGTAAAAAGAAGGAAGCACATGCCTTTCCAGGTCCTTCCCAGAACAGGGAGAGGCAGCTGTGCGTGGTGGCGGTTCCCTTCTAGGTGGGAAAGTGGGAGAGGGGCGTGAGTGTTTCTTCCTGCAAAGATCTGAACCTGTGAACGGCTTGTGTGTCTGTCTGCAATGTATCGGAGTTGCAAAGGGGAGCTGCCTTCACTTTGACTTGTTGCAACTGAGGACTTCAGGAGCACTGCCTTTACTCTGGGGGATGAGATCGCGGCGGTAGAAAAAGCAATCAGCAATCGTGCGAAACCGACAGCCCAGATTTTCCCCCCCCCAAAGGGAACTGAGGGCATGATGCTGAATGGAGCGCCCGCACCGAGAGGGGCGGACCATGGGATCTGGGATGTTAAACTGTCCAGGGAAGTACTTTCCAGGTTGATGTGGCTTTGCACCCTGCGGACAACAAAAGAAACAGACCTGTGGCCATGGCGGGCTCCTGCTGATCTAGCTGGGAGAGGACAGGGACACCTGATTCCTCCACAGACGGTGCAAGGAATAGGGGCGTAGAGTCCGAAGCTTCATCTCAGAGATAAGTTGCTCAGTTTCCAGCAACTCGCCCCTACGCTGGAGCCGGGGGGCTCCTCCCTCCCAGACGGCTCTGCAGAGGCCTCTCTTTGGTGCAAAGGCCTGGCAGGGGATGTTGGGGCTCCCTCACCTCTGAAGACTTGACTTTTGCCCAGAGCCTCTCCTTCCTTCTACTTTGGAGAGGATAAGCTTAGGTGTTAATCTTCTTTTTGTCTGCCACGGGCAGTGCGGAGAAAAGCAGGCTCAGGCCACCTGTAGGAAGGGCCACCTGAAGCCACACCTGTCCAGGAAGCCGGGGTTGGAAGGGGGACAGGGTGCGAGAGGGCATTTGTAATATCCTGTGTCGGCCGCCGAGGTCCCTCTCTCAGCTGCCACTTAAGAATGGAATGTGCTCCGGAGGGCAGCAGGTGGGAAGACACAAAGGCCCCTTGTCTGAGCTGGTGCCCACACGTGGGGTCTCCTAGACGGCATCTCCCTAGAGCGGGGGCTCACCGCCCTGGGGCCTGCTGCAGCCCGGACCCTCGCGCAGGGTGAGGGTCACAGCCAGCAAGGGCGCCCCAGGTCTGGGTGTGAGAGTGGTGGGGGCGGCAGGGGCCAGCGGGGGAGGAGCGCGCCCAGGCCTTCCTCTCCCCACCTTCTTGCCTCTGGGAGCCTGCTCCACTGACAGCGCTCAGAGGGATCGGTTCTCCCTGCCTGGAAGGAATGAAAAGGTGTATTGTGTGCGGAGACGAAGGGTCTGGTTGCCAGCCAGGAATTAGGCCTGCGGAGGAGAGGAGGAGAAGGCCGAGCAGAGGAGGCTGGGGGAGGAGGCTCAGAGAGATAGCAGGAGGAAGGGAGGAGGGAGAGAAGCGAGGCAGTAGCGGGTCACAGGCGGCTGGCCCAGACAGGAGGCCTGGCTCGAGGCTCCTGGGTCCACAGGTGTGGGGCCCGAGGGGAGAAGTGGGGGAAGGAGGGAGGGAGGCGCTGTTATCTTACCCAGATGCACGTGCTCTGGGAGGGGAGGAGGGTCAGAACTTCAGACTATTTACTTAATCCCTTGGAATGTCCTTTCCTCGCTCTGTTCTTTGGGCCCCTTGTGTTTAACGGACCCCTTTATGGGCACATGTGTGGTAATTAACACGTGCAGCGTAGGTCCCGGGCCATGTGTTTGAGTTTCAAATATCCATTGATCTGGGGCACTCCCATCCTGGCTCCCCTCCCCTTCTTCTCCTTTGGTCCTTGCCCTTGAAGAGAGATGCAAGGGGGGGGGAGTGCTGCTGTATTTGGGGGGCTGAGGGGCACACGTGCCTCCACATGTGTTTTATTGATGCTTCAGAGGACGATCAGAGGAGAGGAAGAGGGCCGCCAGCAGCCCCTTGAGCTCTGACGATCTCCTGCTAAGAACAGTTGAAGGCTGCAGAAGGTGAGGTAGAGATGAATTTTTGGCTTCAACTGAAGCAGGTCGAAGGACAGCTGGGATGTGGCTGGGAAGTAAAATGTGTTTAGAGACCATGAATTTACCCCGAGTGGATTTTCCTGGCCAACCAAGTCTTGCAGATTTTCCTGAGGTGCCTGTTTTTGTGGTCTCGATGTGAAGGAACGTGGATGATTTGGGGAGCTTCGGAGCTAGCCGAATGCAGAGTCAGGGGCGGGTCCTGGGCAGGATTGCTTGTGAGGTGCTGGAGGGGAGTTCTCAGCCTCCCGGGGATGACGGCGGGGTGAAGAACAATGAATGGGAGAATAAGCAGAGAGTACTTGTAAAATTCTTTTCTGGGAGCTTGTAAAATTCCGTTCTCTGGGAGCTTGCTTCTCCTGAGCGCCCAGGACCCTGGAGATCCTTGGCTGAGGCTTCAGTAATCGGCAAGGGAAAGTTGAGAACCATGAGGGGTTTTCTGCAGTTTGCATATTTCCTACTTGTAAGATGTCTGGGATTTAGCCGTTTAAGAAAAGTGGGAGAAAAACAGAAACATTAGCAGACTCTGCTTACATCTTCTGCACGGACTTCTGTATTTGCCAAGCCAGTGTTGGAGAGGGGCAGAGCTCCCCAAAACCAGCCCACCTTTTATCCCCCAAGAACTGCTCCATACCCTGTGCTCTTACGTAAGGAGTGAGTCACCGTTCTTCGTCCAGGCTCCCTTTCTCTGTCTCCATTTTTAGATTCTCTCTTGGAGTCTGGTCTACAGGTTGGTGCCAGCTCGGACGACCTGTCACTCAGGTGACGGGCTCAGCAGCATGCTCTCTGAGGGCTGAGGATGTGCTTCGGGCAGGGGTGATGGGCGGCAGGCATCCCAGACGATGGAGCCCTCTGTGGTCAGCACAGCCAAATGAGGTTCACCTCATACGCACCTGAGCTGCGTATCGCTGGCTGTCCTAGGACATTCTACATGTGGAGCCGCCCTCCTGCTCAAATGACTCTACCCTCTTCCCAGCTTCCCCTCTTTCCTCTTCCCCCAGCACTTCCCCCAACAGGGGGACAGGCGGGCTCCGTCGTTGACCTGTCAGTGTGGTCGTCGGATGGCAACCGTCTGATTCCCTACCATCAAGGGTTGGACGTGAATGGGGACGGGCAGCCGGTGACCTCCACGGGTTGGCCTCTGCTTGCATTGGATTTCCCCAGGGAGAAGCAGTCCGCGCCTGCTGAGACAGAGGCGGGCCCAGGCAGCATGCGTGTGCTCTGTCTTCTTCCTTCCCCACTCCCAGCCCGGCTCCATGTGCTCAAGCCCTGCCCTCCACCCCAGGCCCTATTCTGGGGTCTCTGAAAGAAAGTTATGCACGAGGATTCCAAATGAAGAGTTTGAATCCCTGCCGTATCCCCATTTCCAAGGACTGGACAGGAAATGGGGTTCAGGGATCTGGCAAAGCCTCCTAGCTGTAGATTCTGTTGAATCCCTGGTGTTATTAGTAACCTTTGGTGTTTATACTTGGCTTCTTATCCTTTCATTCAACAAATACTTATTGAGAGTTTCCCAAGTGCCAGGCTTGTCACAGTCACTGAGGACCCGGCAACAAGCAACATGATAAGAGCCTGGCCTGGCCTTGTGGAACTCACATCCTAATGGTCCTTAGCCTCTTTCTTAGAGAGGTTATCTTTAGGTGGAGGTAAAGCCTCCCCGGGGAGCACAGGCCTCGAGATGCTGGGAAGCTGTCATTTCCACAGGGAGGCAAAGCAGGTGGCCCCTCCACACAGCCCTCGTTGGTAGTCCCCATGGCCAGAGCCTCGAAGGAAAGACCCTTGGGGAAGGTGCCTGGGATGAGCATGGCCCACTGGCAAGTCTTTTTTTTTTTTTTTTTTTTTTAATTTTTAATCTAAATTCAATTAGCCAATATATAGTACATCATTAATTTCAGATGTAGAGTTCAATAATTCATCAGTTGCATATAACACCCAGTGCTCATCACATCACGTGCCCTCCTTAATGCCCATCGCCCAGTTACCCCGTCCCCCCACCCACCTCCCTTCCAGCACCGCTCAGTTTGTTTCCTGTAGTTAAGAGTCTCTCGTGGTTTGTCTCCCTCTCTGATGACTTTCCCATTCACATTGTTGATCCCTCTGCCTGGTACCTTTGTGGGGTCCCCCACGTCCAGGTGCGGACTCAGAGATTGTCAGGCCATTGAGAATATGTTCATTGGCTCGCTGTCCCTTGACTGAATGAGTTCAGTTCCAGGCGTGGCCCAGGAACCCGGACGGAAGCAGAGATTTCCGCGAGTGGGCACAAAGGCCTCTGGGCCACATCTGAGCCACGGTCTCCAGCTCGGAGCGCCACGCAGCTCCTGGGGGAGAGGCCAACAAATCGCCCCTCTCGGGTCCTGCTCTACCAATTCTGTGCCGGCTGAAAGAAAACGGAGATCCAGGAGCTGCTTTTTTGAAAGTTTACATGGAAAGGCAATGGAGCTAGAAGAGCTAAAACAATTTTAAAATGAAAAATTAAGTGGGACGTATCACTCTGATTTCTTTTAAAAACAAAGAGATCTTTCATGCTTTACTCCCCCATGACCCTTGATAAGGTTTCAATTCATGCTTCCCTGTGTTCTTCTGAACAAATGCTGTGACCTCTCCCCTTTTAAAAATGTTCGTTTCATTTCCTTTTTTTAAAATGACTTCTTTTTTTTTAAGAGCAGTTTTTTAGGTTCACAGCAGAATTAAGAGGAAAGTACACAGATTTCCCACACAGCCCCTGCCCCCACACAGGCAGAGCCGCCCCACTATCAACATATACACCAGAGTGGCACATTTGTTATAATTAGTGAGTCTTCACTGACACGTTAGCGTCCCCCAAGGTCCATAGTTTACGTTAGGGCCCACTCTCGGTGTTGCACTTTCTGTGGGAATGGACAGGTGTATAATGGCACGTGCCCACCATTACAGTATCATGCAGAGTATTTTCACTGCCCTAAAAATCCTCCTTGCTCTCCATCCCTGGCAACCCCTGCTCTTTTTACTGCCTCCATAGTTTTGCCTTTTCCGGAATGTCACGAAGTTGAAATCATAGTACCCTGATGAAGACTTACAGTGCTCGAGTAATCCGGACAGTGTGATCTTGGCCAAGGGATAGACACGTACATCCGTGGAGCAGAGTAAGGAACCCAGAGAAAGGCCTCCACGAGGCTGGCAAAGTGATGGGACAGAGACACAGAAGCATTCAGAGGAGGAAGACTCTGTAGTGACCGGACATCTGTAGGCAAAAACAAAAACAAGAAACCCTAAGCCCTCAACCAAAACCTCATATCTTACACAAAAATGAATTCAAAATGGATCTTGGGCTTAAATATAAATGTAAAACTATTAAAACTTTTAGAAGAAAACATAGGAGGAGATTCTCAGAAACCATAGCTAGATGAGCCTAGAGCTTTTTTGTCTTAGAACAACAAACACATGATCCAAAAAATTTAAAAGTTGAGAAATCGGACCTCATCAAAATTAAGAAATTGCTCTGAAAGATCTTGTTAAGAGAACAAAAAAAGTACAGACTTGTAGGAAATACTTACAAACCACATAGCCAATGTAGGACTTCTATCTAGAACATGTAGAGAGCTCTCAGAAACTCAACCTGTTGAAAAGCAGTTCCATTTAAAAATGGGCAAAATACACAAATAGACATTTTACCAGAGCTCAGATGCAGAAGGCAAATAAACACATCAGAAAGATGTTCAGCATCATTAGCCATCAAGAAATGCCAATTAAGATTATGATAGGATATCACTACACACCTATTAGAAGAGCTAAAGTTTAAAAAAAAAAAAATAGTGACAATACCAAATGCTGGTAAGGCTGTGGAGAAACTGGATTTTTCTCACATTGTTGATAAAAATGTAAAATGATCCACACTCTGGAAGGTACTTTGGAAGTTTCTTTCAAGAGTAAACAACAAAACAAACATGTGTCCTATAATCTAGCAATGGCACTCCTGAGCATTTATTCCAGAGAAATGAAAACTTGTGTGTACACAAGAACCCATACGTGGATGATCATGGCAGCCTTATCTGTGGTAACTGAGGAGGAAAACAAGTCAGATGTCCTTCAGTGGGTGAAACACAGCTCGGTACCTCTACCCTGTGGAATACAACTCGGCGGTAAGAGGGTACAAACTGTCGGTGTGTGCAAACCATGACTTGATGGACCTCAAAGACATTAAGCAGAGTGAGAGAAGCTGGTTTGAAAAGGTCATTTACTGCATAATTCCATTTATAGAGCATTCTAGAAAAGACAAGATTATAAAGATGGGGAAAGCATCAGTGGTAGCCAGGGGTGAGAGATGGGGTGGAGGAGGGCAAGTGTGATGATAAAGGGGCCATAGAGGGAGATCTTTGTGGTGATGGAATACTTCTGTATCTTAATTGTAGCTGTGGTTACACGAATCTGCATGTGCATAAAATTGCATAGAACTACCCCCCCAACACACATACACAAATGAGTACACGTAAAACTGATGGAATGTGACTAAGGTCCATGGATGATGCCTCTGTCAATGTCCTGACTCTGATATTGTACAATAATGAGGTTACCTATGTATTTATAGGTTACCTATATATTTATGTTCACTATGAGGATGTTACCATTGAGGGAAACTGGGTGAAGCATACATGGAACTTCCCTGTATTATTTTTGCAACTTCCTAGGAATCTAGGAAGTTTTTTTTCAAAATAAAGAATTAAAATAAATTCTTTATTTTTCAAAATAAAGAATTAAAATAAATTCTTTATTTTTCAAAATAAAGAATTAAAATAAATTCTTTATTTTTCAAAATAAAGAATTAAAATAAATTCTTTATTTTTCAAAATAAAGAATTTAAAAAAACTAGCCCGGTTCTCTTTGTGAACCCAGCTTGAAACTGACTCTGCCGCTGGTGGTCCCTCCTCTCTCCTCCTCCCCCCTTCTCTCCCTTCCTCTCCTTCCTCCTCTTTCTCCTCTTCTTTGTCCATGTCTGGTCTAGTTTTTTCACCAGCATTGTGTTTTTACTCTTATTCAGGGGAATGTGGAGCTTGAGGATGTAGGGAATTGTGTGCAAAAAGACAGCTTTGAGCTCATTTTTACTTCTTTTGGGACGGAGTACACAGGTGGATAGACGGAATGTAAAACATTGATCTCTGGCTCTGGAAAGGACCTGAGGTTCCCAAATAACCCCTGTTCTCAAAGGTCAAGATTAGGACAGCTCATAGTACATTTCTGAGCCTCATTTTTCCTGGGACATGCATCTCAGGAAATGTTGGCTAAAATTCCATCCTCCTCCTGGTACGATTTAGGCCAGGGTCTTAAGGGACTTTTGCAAAAGGCACCGGTGTCTCCCTGTGATGCCCAGAATACAACATTTCAACTTCCACACTGGGTCCCTGGGTCACACGCTGAGGGAGCCGGTGGCTCTGGCATAAATGTGGTCCTGTCAAAAGCAAGAACCTTCCAGTACTTCTGCCAGGCTGAAGTTTCTCTCCATGTCTTTGTAAAAGACGACCAATGGCAGCCGAAAAGAATTCAAGAGGGAGGGTGGCCGGTGATGGACATGGTTTGGGCAGAGCCCCAGAATCGAAGGGGACTTGGGATCGTGGAGAGACCTTCCGAATTTCAGGAGGGGGGTGGTGATTTCTTTTTTCCTCATTCTCCAAGGCTCCTCAGTCTCAGAGACCCCAAGAGATGCCATTAATACAGATTCCTCCTCTGGCCCCTGTGACACATTTGCTTTTGAAGGACCTGGAAGAGAAAGCTCTTTGTATGTGGTCAGAATAAACTCATTGTACACCCAAACAATTAACTCCTCAATGGACTTGCCAGCCTCTTGAAAGGCCCGGCCCTGCTTCCCTGGACCTCTTGGGCTCTATTCAGTCCCTTAAGCACACCAATGTTTTTGAGTTTTTGTTTTGTTTTGTTTGTTACTCTGAAAAGTCTTTCGCTGAGAATAGTCAGAGCGGATCAACATTTGTCCTCAGCCTGCATTTATCTCCACTTGCCAGCGAATGTCAATCAGGAATCAAAAAGCCAAACAGAGGAGGCTTTGAACGGTGTCATCGGGGGTCGAAGTGACTTCCAGCTGTCTGTACGTGGGCCAGGCCTTCTCGCAGGGCAAGGAATTGTGCTGTCACACAAACCCACTGTCCGGACAGGCTCACAGAGCCCGTGCAGGGGCTGCAGCTTTGTGGGTGTGCGCCTTAAGGGACAGACAGGGTTGGGGGTTGGAGAAATTGGAAGGCCAAATGCCAGGGCCCTGGGCCTGGGCAGTTTCCAGAGCTGCTCCCTACCTCTGGGCCTGGAGCAAATCACTTTCTTGCTCTGAGACTCCCTCTCTTTTTATCTGCCCGGTGACCTCCTTTGTACTGGCCAGTGGTGAGACTAGATGAGGAAAGCCACCTGCCAGAAACTGAGTGTTGCAAAACGTGGTCTTATTATTGTGGATCTTGACATCATCCTTGAGAAATTCTTTCGGCTTTGCTTCATTCATTCATTCATGAATGTAAGCTTGCCTTGTTTTTTAATTTTATTTTACTGTTTTATTTTTTATTTTAATTTTAATTTTTCCCCCAATGTTTCCAGATTTACATTTTTCTCCCTGTAAGAAAAATGATAATCTTCGAATTGGCGTTTGCAGTGTCCTCTCCTCTTCTCCTAGTTCGAGAAGAGTATAGTGGTGTTAAAGAGAACTAAAGTCTTACTATGTGAGGTCCAAAAGAACCACCAACGATGAGCACGAGGTATCACATCATCGTGTACCTATGTGTCAGCGGAGATTCAAATACATTTTTCTTTAAAATATATGGGAGTCTCCCCGCCAATTAAGGATCGCTGAAATAATTCAGCGGCTGCTGCCTGAGGTTGGATCTGAGATGACATTGATACTTTTTAACAGCTTTACCGAAGCATGATTACATACCATAAAATTTACCCATCATAAATGTATAGTTCAATGAGTTTAGCACATTTAGAGCGTCATGTAGCCATTACCAGTGAATGTTTCCATCATTCCAAAAAGAAACCTTGTAGCCATTTCTGGTTACGCCCTACTGCCTCCTCCAGCCCTGGGCAACTACAGATCTGGACTCCATAGACTTATCTTTACTAGGCATTTCATCTAAGTGGAATCCTACAATATGTAGCATTTGTACATGGCTTCTTTCATTTAGTCTAATGTTTTTGAAGTTTATCTATAATGTCACTTGTATTCGGAATTCGTTCTTTTTCGTTGCTGCGTAATATTCCATTATAGGGTTCTATCACCATTTGTTGGTCTGTTCACCAGTTGATAAACATTTGGCTTGTTTCCAGTTTGAGGCTATTGTAAGTGATGGTGCTATGGATCTCTGCACACATGTCTCTGGGTGGACATTGTTTTATTTTTTCTTGGACGGATTCCCAAGAGCGGAATTTCTGGGTCGAATGGTAAGTTTATGTTTCACATTTCAAACATATTGCCAAACTGTTCTTCAGCATGGCTACTCTATTTGACATTTGCACAGCAAGGAACAAGGGTTTTCGTTTCTCCACACCCTTGCCAACATTTGGTATTTCCTATTTTTAAAATCTCAGCTATTCTAATAGGTACATAGTGGTATCTCGTTGTGGTTTTAATCTGCATTTTCTTAACAACGAATCATGTTGAGCATCTTTTCGTGCATCCCGTAGCTGTCCGTGCATCTTCTTCGGTGAAATGTCTACTACAATATTTTATTCATTTTAAAATCAGATTGTTCATCTTCTTACTGAGTTGAGTCTTCTTACTTTTATTTTTTTAATTTAAAAACTTTGATAGGATTTTAATTTTGTAAATCCAATCCGAAAAGTAGGCAATTGGATAAAATGGTTTATACTCGATGGTATTTATACCTTTAAAGTCCTTGCTCCTGAGCCTATAAAGTCTTTACTCTTGCACATTGTTCCAATACTGGGGAGGCAGGCACCCTTCATTTTTAGAAGAGGATAATACTGTCCAGAGAAGAAAAGTGAGGGGCTCAGGTTACCCAGTTTTTTGGATGTAAAGCCAGGATCTGGAGTGTGACCCCACTGGAGACTGGGAGACTGAGAGGAAGCTTTTCTCTCTCCCCAGGGCTCAGTGTGGGGCCTGGTATTGTCCCAAGGCTTGCCAGGAAGCAGAACTGCTGTGGACCTTGGACCCAGGCCTTGGATCTGTGTTTGGTCGAAGGGTGCGCTTGTTTGCCGGGTTGGGAGCCAGGGGCCCAGGTGCCCGGAGATGATGGTCAGAGGGTCCTGTTGGCTTTGGCTTGGCTTCTCATCCTTTGGACAGCGGGATTTCACAGGTGGTTCTCCTGGCAGCGGGGCACTTTGTCTTTTCTCACTTCATAAAGATTTCCGTCTAGGGCCTCCATTGTGGCGGCCCAGCCGTACCTCCTCACCCTTGGCGACCCCGCCCGGCAGGAAGATTCACTGCCTGCACGTGCCTTCAGGCGCTGCGGGCTCTGGGCTTGCATCTGGGCAACCCTGGAGGTCCTCGGCCTGCACAAGTGCCAAACTTTCCCAGGAGACTGGAAACACTCCTTCCTCCCCTGGGGCAACAGGCCTTTGCTGATTGCTACACCAGATGGGGAGCCCCAGACTCTCATCAGGTTGATGGGAGAAAGAAGCAGAATGTTTTCAGTTATCCTGCTCCCGAGAGAGCTACGGCTCTTGGAATATGAGGGGATTTGTAGTTGAATATTAAAATCTCGCAGGAGCCATTTTTCACTTGGGTTCTCACCATTGTCCCTCCGGGAATGTTTGATTTCTCACTTTACCTTTGTGACCCTGAAGGCCCCTAAGGTGAAGCCACCCCACGTGGAGGGGCTGCGCACTCGGGGCCAGGCTATTTAGACTGTGAACTCTGCATCCGGCAGGAGCTAGCAAATGTGCATTGCAGCTGCCAAAAGACTTCATTCAGTGGCTCACTGAATTCAATGGAAAGAGGTGTTAATAGAGTCAGGGGAAGTGATACTATTAAAAAAAATGACATTGTGTGGTTCTGCTCTGTGTTTATTCTCCCTCAATGACTTCCAGATCAAACTTACACAGTTTTGCATCAAAAAATGCGTGTTCTGGGCTCCAGTTGGAGGCAAGTAAGCTATCTGGCAAGTTAACTCCTCTCCCCCTGCCGCATCTTGTCCCTTGGGATGATTGTCAGCTGGTGCAGGGTCGCCTCAGCCCTGGTGGGAGCTGGGTCTTGGTGTCAGCAGAGGAGAATAATGCAGGGTCCTGTGTCATGCAACCGTGGGGCTGCTGGCCTCAGCCTCGGGCCGTGATTAGGGTCTCTCTAGCTCTCTAGTCTGAAGATCCCAAGGGCGGAGTGTGAGTCTGATGCTCAAGAAAGGGATGAGAACTCTGTGTTTTTCCTCCCTCCCTAATAAGATGCAGGGAAGTCGGCCAAAGGTTTTGGGAGCTCCAAATGGAGGGAGGTTGTTATTATGGGTGATCTGACTGGCGTCGCAGAGACTCTCCGAGAACTTGCATTCTCCATAGTTAATGAACTCGGTGGAGGGGATTAAGAGGTACAACCTTCCAGTGATAAAATAAATAAGACATGGGGATGTAATGTGCAACATAGGGAATTCAATATCATTGAATATAGTCAATGATATTGCGACACCTTGGGACCTAGACTTACCGTGGTGACCATTTTGTAACATACATAAACGTCCACTCACTATGTTGTACACCTGAAACTAATATAATAGTGTATGTTAATTATTCTTCCATTAAAATAAATAAATACCAGCTATAATAACCAAAAGCTTAAAAATAAGAGCCACTGGCAAAACAAACATATATAAATAAATACATATCAAATAAATGAATAAAATGACAAAAAAATAGTGAATGTTTGGAGAATATAGTGTTCCGTTGTACAAGATGTCTGGGGAATGGTGTAATCATCCCACTGCCTGAGACCACGGGGCTCTTCTCCCCACCCCCCACCCCCCCACCCCCGGTCCCGCCCGGAGAGAACACAGAGAAATCTCTAAACTATGCATTCTCAATGGAGGCAGAGATACCAAGAAGGGGAAGCTGATTGGGGGGGGGGGGGAGGTAGGGGGACAAAAGAACTCATGATCTTTTTACATATAAAGCACAGATACACATATAGCACATCAGAGAGACACACAGTGTGTCTGTGTTATGAATATTTCATTAGGAAGGTGATTAGGAAGAAAAAGTTTAAAAATGCCCTTGAGGTGGGCAGTAATGAAGACAAGTTGAGAGGCACTGACCTGCACTGAGGTTTTGGGGGATTTTGATGGAAGTAACCCAGAGTTCCGAAGGGCGGTAAAGTCTACACTCACTCCTCCCCTACAGATATTCTCGCTCTGCCGAGAGCTGCCGACTCCGCTGGAATGATGTGCGTTAGGACTTTGTTGCTGGAAACTTCATGCTCCCATCATCTTGGTAGAAATTTCAAAGCCAGTTCAGTTTCTCACATCCCCTTCTAGTTTGCTTGCCCCCATCTCTCACTGGGAATGGGACCGCACAATGTTTCACGGTTAGAAGTGTTCTAGGGATTCCCGATTCTCTTCAGTTCAGCATACTGGAGAGAGGATGGTCCTTCCTGCCTTTTCTTCCTTTTTAGGTGAGGATAGAGAAATAGCTAGGTGTTCTGGAGGGAATACACCACAGTCTCTTGTTTTCCTGAAGCTCTTCGATGAGAGCCACTAGGTACTAGGCTGGCCCCTTTCACAAAAGGGCAGGAAGGAACTGGGGACAACGGAATTTGAGGCCACAAAGTATGCCAACCCCTTATCCTAACATGCCTGGCCAAAAACTCAGGACTGCTGGGGAAGATGCGCACCCACCCCCCACCCCAGCTTTCCTGTGGGGAGGACCACGGCTGACCGTCATCATGGCGGTTCATGGCGGGTTGATGAGGAAGGGCCTTTCAAAGCCATGACAGTTGAGTTCCCTTTTGTCCATCCCCTGGGATGGTGAGCATACACCTGGGTCTGTCTTACTGTTGGGTGTCTGTCTGTGGTTCTTTTTTTCTTCCTGTTCTTTCTTTCTTTCTTTCTTTCCTTTCTCTTTGGTCTCCTCATCGGGACTTGGCCGGGCCATGTGCAAACCCCAACCATTCAACAGTACTGGAGAGTAGATAGTATTTACCTCAATAATGGTAGTCTCTTTTCGATTCTTTTTAACCCTCAATTCAGATGACGGGTCGAAGCCGACACCCACGATGGAGACTCAGCCCGTGTTCGACGGAGATGGTAAGCTCTTGTATCCCTTCCGAGGAACGTCTTCCCTTTGGATGTTTGTATAAGCTTTATTATTAGTTTTTTTTTTTTTCTTTTTTAATTTCAATTTTTCCCAGGTTAGGCCGGGTTGTTTTAACCTTTTAAAAAATGCAGATCCTCCCAGGAACTGGTACGCGCTCTACTTCTGGAAAGGCCCCCTGTTCCAGCCAGGCTTCCCGCCCGGCTGCCGAGGTCCAACAATAACACAGCCTGGATGGCCCCTTCGAGCTGCCAAGACCAGGAGCCATGGCTGAGAAAGGCCAGCACTGTCCCTTCGGTAGATGAACCAACACTTAACAAGTCCCTTCTCTGTGCCCAGCATTGTGCTAGGCCTCTGGAGGGGACAAAGAAGGAATAGTTGGGATGAAGCCTTTGCTCTCAAGACAATGGCAACCACTGGAGAGCTTTATATGTTAAATTCTATGGTCTTAGTTTTTATTGTAGTGGACATTTGGGGAAGAAAGAGATCACTGTGGTCTGGGGGAAGACTATGTGAAGAGATGGGACCTGGGCTGGATCTTAAAAGGGGAAGGGAAGAATCAGGACTGGTATGGACAGAAGGGAGAGTATGGTAGGGCTGGGGTATAGGAGGAGAGTAGGAAAGAGATTGGTTAGTGAACCTGGTTTAGCAAAGTTGGGCCTTGAGGGCATTTGAGAGGGAATTCTAGGGCAAGAGATACAGTAGAGCTGGTAGGAAGATAGAGGCTGGATGCCCCTGGAGGTATGAGGAGTAGACAGGAGGAGCGTGGTGGGCAGAAGGCTGGCCTCTATTTGAGTTTGAGCTGCTCATGGCCTACATTCTTCAGTGTGCTTTGCCATATACTCCAGGGTCCCATGAGGAGGAGTAGGTAGCTTGGCAGAGTGCAGTTTCTAGAAAGTCAGACAACGAGGTCGGGCTCTCAGTGCAATATGCAGCGACCTCTGAGCAGCTTTCAGCTGAGTGTATCCAGACCTGGATCACGAGACTGGACAGGGAGACAGGAATAAAAAGAAATTATGCCACTGGTTGGTACAGTGGCTACGGATGTCCCTAGCAGAGACCCAGCTCCAGGTAGAAGGATTGAAATGTGAGCTCTCCTTTACAATTGGTCATTTACTGGAACATACACACGTGTGTTCATGCCTAGAAATTCAGATGTTTCTGTGATCCACGAATCTCCTGGATTTTTGGCAAGTCTGGGATCTTGAGGGATCAGATGGGAAATGGAGACAATGTCACCTTGGCAGATCCCCCCAACAATCTCACTGAAGGAGTCATCACTCTTCAGTGTGTTCAGGGTCCTCCCGAGTCTCATACCACTTGTCCACTGTGTGACCCAAGCCCCGAAGGGCCTCGACATCCCCCCAAGCTCTCTGGATGGAGGGATTCGGCCTGTGTTCATGAGAAACCATTAGGACGGATATTGACGCACACATTGGACTCACCACTTTCCTTCCCGTGTGGAACAGAGTCTCAGCAAGCTGAAATCTGTTGTGGCTCAGCCGTTTCCTCCAAAATGGTCTCTGTGGTTTGCTTGGCATTCATTTGTTGATTTATCCCCTTTAAATCTTCTTCCAGGGAAGCAGCTGAGAGAGACTTGGCTTGGCCCATGCTCCGCACCTCCTAGGATAATATTTTTATTCCTGGATGGAGCGGCTCAGTGCCTCTGGACCTAGACCACGCTGCCTCTGAGCAGGGGAGGCCCTGGTTGACTCCCATGAGCTGGCGGGGAGAGGAGCTTCCGTAGTGAGAAGGGACAGGGCGTTGGGACAAAGTGGAGGTGAAATGAGGGAGAAAGCTCCAAGTCTTGATGCCTCAGGCTTTAGAAAAAGCTCCTGAAGTCTGGGGGCTTACCCTCTAAGTTAACCACTCCCTTTGCCCAGATTTTATTTTCTCTCTTTTTCTTTTTCCCAGAAATTACAGCCCCTACTCTATGGATTAAGCACTTGGTAATCAAGGACTCCAAACTGAACAACACCAATGTAAGGAATTCAGGTAAATAATCTGCCTGTGGCCGGTCACCCCATGGTGCTCCGTGACTACCTGTTGTATGGGCTGGGACAAGTCATCTAACGTGTCTCGTCTTCAACTTCTACAGCTGTAAAGCGAGATTAGATGAGTGAAGCCCTTCCAACTTTAATTTTCTTCAATTAGTAGCTCAGGGATCATCTTTCATGAGGAACTGATCCTTTTAGCAAAAAAATATTTTTTAACTGTACGGTTTACTATTTTAATTGACTTCTATATGCCGTGCAGAAGAATTTGAAAACATGACCTGGCATGAAAAAAAGCTGGACTTCAAGCCTTAAGGGACTTGGTTCTATGTGTTTTTTAGGGCTCCAGATAGCTGCTTTTAGTCATGTCGTTTCTGGCCTGATCTCTCGAGGGTCTTGTGAGTGGTCAGGTTTTGGTACTGGCTGAACTCCTTGTCGAAAGGGGATGATTTCTGACGGGTGATCAAATTTGTAGGACTCATTCATAGAGTTCATTTATCATCAATGAAGAGCAATGTCCATAAAGCTCATTTTACCATCACTAAAGACCGTATGTCCAGCAACAGGAAAATGTATTAACAAACCCAATCTGTATCTCTATTGTGGACGAATCACCCTTCTTTCAGCCTAAGACTTCCTTGTGAGAAATGCCCTTCTGCATAATTTATGCCTGCCTAAATTTGCTGAATTTCATCTCAGCCATATCATTTTTTCCTTACAGATAATTGAGGTCTGTAAACAAAAGATCCATCCCTTTGAACCGATGGGCAGAGTTTTATAAGACTGTTAATTAGCGAGTGGGCTGCATTGGCCCCCTTTAGGTTTATCCGTCTGCCAGCTCTATCCTAAAGGTGGTACACTTGAGTGTACGAAGTAAGTTACCCATTTCGGTGACTCTGTGCAGCATCGGTGGATTTTCTCTGTGACATGGGCTGGTCAGTACCTCTGCGTGTGTCTGGTTCCCTGATAAAAGCTGGAGGTATGGGATGGCGGGGTGGGAAGAAGACCACGTGAGTCCCGAGGGGCAGAGTCTCTGACAGAACAGTGCCGTGGTTAAAGCACAGTGTTGGAGTCAGCAAAACCTGCGTTCGCTTTCAGGCTCTGACACTTAGCGAGTGACTCAAGCAAGTGAAATCATCCCCCCCCCCCTCCCCGAGCCTCAGTTCTCATCTGGGATCATGATCTTTCCCTCGAAGGACTGTGGGTAAAGGTTAACTGAGATACCGTCTATCTGGTACTTAACCAGTGCCTGGCTAACTGATACCTAGTAAGTGCAAGATAAGCTGAAAGTACATTATTTATTGTTATCATCATTGTGGTAGGAAAAATGGGAATGTTAATGATACCGCTTACAGTGAGAATTCTTCAATCAGGAAAGCATTTGTGATTGTCATTGTGAACAAAAGCTTTTTTGTAGAACCTTCTCCCACCTCCCCTCTTGCTGTTAGGCAAATGCGATAAGTCAAAGAGACACGGTTTTGGTGCCTGGGGTACCTGGGAGTGACATCTGCCATGGGTCCCCCCACCCCTGTGCCCCCCTCCCCCAGCAGGTCTGCAAAGCCCCAGGGTGAGGCTTTATTCTCGCTCTGTGATCAGTGGCAGATATGATGGTCAGCGCTCCCTGAAATCCTGCAGCACCGTTTGCCTGAAACTCTCACTTGACATTTAGCAGTTGCTTCCAGAAATTGCTTTCATCTACCAGTGGTTAATTTCTCTACTGAGGCTCTAAACTCTGTGAGGGCAAGGGCTTTGTTGCCTGCCTATTATATCTATTATAGAATCTAGCTCACTGTGTTCGAATGCTCTGGGGGAGGACAGAAGAGAAAAGACCATCATCACCACCACCACCATCATCATCATCAAAATCAGAATCATCCTTTCGGGTCCTGCACAACTTGACGTGTGTTATCTCATTGAAGCTTCACCACCACCCGATGAGATAAGTGTTGTTATCTCCTCTATCTGACAGGTGAAGAGATGGAGGCTGAGAGAGAGGAAGTAACTTATCCTGGGTCCCAGGCTAGTAAGGGGTGGGGCTGGGGAAAATGATTTGTCTTTGCGAACAGAGTGCTTGTCTTCTGGGGCTCTTTTCTCCGAGTGAAGTCAAGTGAAGCTATTTGATGTTTGCTTCCACTCGAGTTCTTCGGCTTTCCATTCCTACTTGCCCTGGAGAGTTGCCAACTGGATGACTATTGGGTCTTACTGAGAAATGGTATCCAGGCAGGTATAACCGCCTTCCTTTTGTTGGTGTGACTTAGCCACCTTCACTTTTTCCTGGCTGGCCCCAGTTATGTCTGGAAGGTTAGTGTATAGAACAGGATAGTTCAGGGAGAACTAAAGCTTCCCTGGGAGAAACTGAGACCGGCAATAATGATCAGAGATCGAGACCTTAGGCATTTTCTAATAAACTGAGGATTTTCTCCATCATGATCGAGTGGTAATACTGACTGAGTACCTGTCGATCCTTTTGATGGAATTATGTGTAAAAAAACATGGTGTCACAAAGGCATTTAGGCAGGGATTGGCAAATGGCCAGCTGCCTGTTCATGCAAATAAAGTTTTATTGGAACACAGCCACACCCATTTATTTACATATCATCTATGGCAGTTTGGGGGCTACAACAGTAGAGTTGAGTAGTTGTGACAGAGACTGTCCGGCCAGCAAAACCTAAAATGCTTCCTATCTGACCCCTTACAGAAAGCAGTTTGCTGGCCCTTGGTCTATGGGACTGAAATGGAAGCGTCTGGATGGGAATGTGTGCATGTGGGTGTCTTTCTCCCGGTGTCTGGCCCCTCTCATAGCTCAGGGACTCTGGGCAGCTCACGTGGCCCTGTCCCGGCTCACGTGAACCTTTGCCAAGCTTCCACATTCTATTCTGGTGTCTGCTCTCACAAATGGGATGCCGGGGAAGTTTCCTGAGGTCTGGCTTTTGTGGGCAGGGCTAGGGAATCATTTTTATACAGAAGTGGTAAACCTCGTAATGGCATCAGCATGGGCTTGGGTATCGGACAAACCAACAGACCTGGCTTCCGGCGCCAGCTTCCCGTGAGAGGCTAGGCGACCTTGAGAAAGTTCATGAGCTGTGAAACCAAGTTCTGAGTGCCTTGCAGGGTTTTTCTGAGGGTTCAACAATATATATGAAATGCCTGACATGGAGTAGGCATATCATGAATAATTTAAAAAATAATGGCTACTCTTGACGGAATATCTTTAAATCTTGTGCCAAGCCCTCTTCAAGTTATCTCCTTTGGTTTGATGAGAAGTCAGATAACACTTTAGTGACAACCCATGTCTGGGCAGCTGGCTCTGGTACAGACTGCAGCCTCTGGGTCAAGGCCCCGAGGCAGTTTCCCGTTAGCATTTGCCAGAAGATTCTGGGTTAGGTGAGCTTCAGCCCCCACCCGTGGGGAGGGTGAAGTGGGACTCAGAAGCCGGCCGAGGTGAGAGCTCTTCCCACTCCCTCTCAGCGGCGAGAAGGCCATCCCAGTTCCTTCTCCACCCCAAACATCTTTCTTTCACACTCAGACCCTGTGACTCCAGGTTTGTTTTCTGGCCTGGGGACTGTTGTTGTTGGAAAGGTTCCACTGGGCAGCCGAAGCTTTACAATAACATGATACATACGCCTGCAGACTTATCCTGTCTCCTTCTCTCCTCCCGGAGGTGTCGATCCTTGTTTTTAAGGCTTTGTCTTGTGTTCCCCGTGGTCAGTGTCCTTTTGAGGACTGGCAGCCTCAGTGCCGATGGGTTAGCCCCTCTGGACTCCTGTCTCTGTTTCTGGTCTCTGGTGAACCAGGAGCTCTCTTGCGTTTGGGAAGACGGCGTACCTGGCCAGCCGACGCCCTAGAACTCGACAGCAGCCGTCCTCTCACATGCGAGTGTTGGCCGGAGACTGGGTTCTGGTTTTAGGACCAAATATGAACTCTTGCTGAGTTTTTGGTATCAGAGGCTGGCTACCAAGGCATTTCTTAATATAACTAGAGTTTAAGAATCTTTTTAATCATCTGCATTTTACAGAAGGGAGCAAAGAGATTAAAGAAATGACGAAAACTAGGCTTTGTCTCATTCTTCATCCCATATTCCATGTCTCACTGCTTCTAATTTTACTATGTGCAGACACTCTCCTACAGCTGTGATTTATAAAAGTCTCTCTCTCTCTCTCTCTCTTTTTTTTCTGTATGACAGAATTCTGTGCTTTCTCGTCTGGGAAAATACTCTCAGGAAATATGGTCGTGTGAGCCTAACTCTTCTCTTGGAGCAGCAGGGCATGCAGGCCCTCTCCCTCTGCCCCCGCGTGGCTGCCTACCTCTTGGAGCCACTGGTGGGGTCCTTTGACTTCTCTTCTTCCTTCCCTGTCTCTTTCTTTCCTTTCCTGCCACTTGGCCTCATTAACTTCTTTCATGATCTGATCTGGGATTTCGAGAAGGCCCCAGAACCTGACCCTGGGGTTGAAATCCAAAAGGACTTGCTTTTCCTCCCTTGCCTCGTAGCCCGGCAAAGCTTCCTTCCCGGACATCCCTGAATGCAGGAGCTTGTGGGAACTCTGCTTCCCTGAGACGGAGCTGTCAGCAGGGATACAAGGTTTCTTGTAAGTTTCTTGTAAGTTTTCGTTTCTTGTAAGTTTTGCCACGAGCACAGCCCCCTCTCCTCACATGTGGGAGCGTGTGCCTAACTCACCGTCCGCGTGGGCGGTCAGCTCTTTGCAGCACCCCTGCTCCTTCCTCCCTGCCGGCGTCAGAGCCCTGCTCCTCTCGGCCTGCGGTGGGCCCCTGGGCTGCATTTGGACCGCTCCTTCCTCACCAGGGAAGCTCCTGCCGGGACAGCTGCTATGACTGGGATGCGGGGTCACTGAGGCAACGAACGGCACCTCCTGGCCGGATCCCCCAGCCCCCAAACCAGCACTCTTGGCCTGCCCAGAAACCGCGGGGTGATGTAATGACCTGAGGTCTGGAAAAATAAACAGCTCTCAGGGAAACCAGCGGTAGCCGTCGTAAGCAAATACCCCACAGCCACCTGGAACCTCGCACATGACGTGATTGGAAGGAAGAATGAGTAATCCGCTAACGTTAGCAGCCGAGGATGGGTCTGGGCTTGCGAGCATTTAAAATATCTGTATAAAAACAAACCCTTGATGTTTATTTCTATAACTGGCCTTCTGGATGCCTGCCCATCTATCTGCTGCAGGTGTCTTGGTCGGTCATGGCCAGAGAATAGAGCTGGGGACAGGGGAGGGTGGTCATGCCTGTGGCCCTCTCCGTAGCAACAAAGGCTTTTCTCAAGTTTTCCTTCTGCAGAGAGGACCCATGCACACATTGGGAGGCCCCAGAGAGCCCAGCCCCGCGTCCATTTTTTCCTCGTTTTAAAATTAGCTTCCCCAGTTGTCTTGCTCCTTCACCCCACTGCATCTGCTTCAGACGTAGGGGTGCAGTGGTGGGCGGGCCGAGGTGAGGTGAGAGTGTGATCCGGCCTCTGGGCCTCGCTTGAACAGCAAAGGTTTTTTTTTTTCAGTAGGTGAGTTTCTACGCTTTTTGGTGTTGATAGCAAACTATGTGCATTAGCATTTTCTTTTGGCCTCTGCTACTAAAAACCTGAAACTAAAGGTCCCACTAAGGTACTGTAATTGGCTCCTTCCCATTTGCTAGAAGTCAACTATGGTCTCTGCTCTGTCTGAGGATCCTCATTCTCTCTTTATTTGTAAAACGGCTTTGCGAGAAGGTAGAGTGTATATCTTATAAACACACTCCCATGTAAGTGTTTTGGGAGATAAAGAGTGAAGTTAGACACTTTATATGACAAATTATAAACTATCTCTTCCCCCCCTAACCCTGCCCCACCATGTGCCTCCTCCTTCCTTCTTGCCAACACTTGTATTTGCTAGCTCTTGTCCTTAAAGGACAGAACTTGTCAGATCAAGGTCAATGAAGTTACTGAGCAAAACTAGAAAGAAGACAGCTTGCCACTTCTCAGTACTTGTCATTGCAAAACCACTGGGAAACATTTCACATTCTTGTTGGTGGAAGGGTCACGTGAGCTCATTTAATGGCATGAGGCAGGAGAGATGGAGACTTTTCTGAAATTTGAGGGGATGTGAGTCAGTGATGCTTTGGGGGAAAAGTTAAAAAAAAAAGGGCCTATATGCTATATTGGGATGAGCCATCCTCAAAGAAATATCTGCTGTAGAATTTATATCTTGTTTTCCTCCACTCCTCAGTTTTTTCTGTGTGGGAAGGCGGAGGTCAGTGCTTCCAACAATGGTGAACCATGCCTGGCCATTTTAGGTTCCACAGAGAGAAATTATTTAGACAGGCCGGTTGGTTTGTAATTTTCCCTTCCACGTCCTCGCCCACGACGTTTTGTCCCAGCAGCATGCCCTATTTACAGAGCCGACTGCAAACACCCCTGTGAGTAGGTGCCCTCAGCCAGCGTCGGGGATGTGGGATGGGCATGGTGACTTTTGCTCTGGGGATGGGGCCTCTGAGCCACGGTGTGGCGCTGGAGGGGTTGAGAGGTACATGGGAGAACCTGGAACCAACAGCCTTGCTCCTCACTTAACCCCTTCTGGTGCTTGGGTTCCGAGGGCCGTGGGAGGCGGAGTTTGGGGCGTGGGAGGCGAAGTTTGGGACATGGAGGTGGAGTTTGGGATTTGGAGGCGGAGTTTGGGGCATGGGGGCGGAGTTTGGGGCATGGGAGGTGGAGTTTGGGATATGGAGGCGGAGTTTGGGTCCAGCCCCTGAGCCGTTGGGCAGCGCACCCAAGGCTGCTGTATTGTAAGGCTGTGGGCCTCGAGAGCGCCTCATCTAGTACCACCACTTCATTTTCGATGATAGAAAAGAGCCCAGGCTAGTCAAGGGCCTTGTCTGGGGTCACAGGCCCACCAACAACTGCGGTGTGCCAAGGCCTCTACCTGGTGCAGAGGGGAAGAAATGCAAGGAATGTCTAAGCAAGGAGCTGGCCGTTGGGAGGGGGCAGTGGCGCCGTCCACTCCAGTGCGAAGAAATGTTCAATCACCGATCTTGTTTGGTGTTGCTGGCATGGCGATCATAAAGAGCAGACCGATTCTTAGTTCCATTATTTTTTCAGTTTGCCTACAGGCAGTGTGCCCCTGTATCGCCTGCACGTGGTGCGGACTGCCAGCCACTGCCCACCCTTGGTCCATCTCTGCAGCCCAACCCAGGAGACTAGTTATTCAAGGGAATGGGTCAGGAAGCCCAGGTTCATTCCACATTTGCTGAGGACATTGCTACCTTAGACCGGCTAAGACTCTGGGGCCACGTTAAATGCTTCACCTCTACTTCTTCATTTACTCCCCCGGGGACCGTATGGGGTGTGTGCTATCATTAGCCTGCTTTCACAGGTAAGGAACCTGGGATTTAGGGGGCTGAAGGAAACTGCCCAAGGTCACAGAGCTAACACATGGTGGAGGCTGATCCCTCTGACCCCATGCTCTTGGCCACCACCCTGAATGGCCTCTACTGATGAAACAGCCACAGAGCCTTCCCTGTGCCAGGCCCTGGGGTGGCGTGTGCAAGAGTGGGAGTGCTAGGCTCTTACTCTTGCTTTCAGCCTTTCCAGGGAAGCCCAGGTTTCCCCACGCCATGCCCAGTCCTGTCCCTCTGACCACCCCGAGTTCCCTCTAGTGTTTGGGAACAGCCATCCCCCTGAGCCTGGCTGCCATCCTCCCCTGTTCTGGGCCAGAGGTGTAGAGCATCTCTTGGCCAGTTCGTCCATCAGAAGGGGTCACCTCCTCCAGGGACCAACCTCCTCCAACGGT
>CM052896.1:99392482-99634006 GCA_028534135.1 Potos flavus
CCCCCCCCCCCCCCCCCCCCGCTACACCCCTGAGCACAGTTTCAGGGCTTGACTCCATTCTGTTTGTCAGTGAGGCTGCTTCTCTCACCTGGCAGGGCTTCTCCTCAGGGCCTGTCCTTTTCTAGGCCTGTTGTCTGTCCTCAGATCTGAAGGGAGCCCTGAGCAATGGTTCTGTGCATTCCCTTCCTCTACCGGCGGCTCTCGCAGTCCCCAGACGAGTCCTCCTTGGGAACTGGCACTGGCCGAGTGGCAGCTCAGGGCTGGGTGTGACAGAGGGCCCGCCGTGGCGGGGCAGAACCAGCCCAGCCTATGGTGCTTGGGAAAATGGCCCTCCGGGGGCCACTTGGCCCCTCCTGTGAAAAAGTGCAAAGTCCACAAGTAAGAAAAATAACCTCTTCACATAGTTGGCTTGAAACCATAGGTGCTAAAACCCTGGGCTAAGTAAACAAAAAGGGCCTGCTCGATGACGTTCCAGAAATCACTCCTGAAGGTCGTGGGCTCCAGCAGCACGTCCTGCCCTGGAGACCGCATCTCTGGCCCTTCAAGACCGGGAAAGTCGCTGCCTTCCGACCTGGTCCTACCTGTCCCTCCTGTTGCGTCTGCCGTCCCCTTCGAGGCTGGATTCTCCTCCCCGAGCCAGCCGTGTAGACGACTGCCACCGTCACTCGCTGACTCAGGGAACCCGGAGGCCGAGGCCACGGGAGTTCTTCCGCCTCTGGAATTTCAAGTTGTGATTTAGGAAAGGTTGTTTTTAACACACGGCTTGTTATTTTGGGTTATCGTTCAGCATTGCATTCATTTTTGATAAGAGGCAAGGTGGGCGTGTGGTATTGGAAGGGGTTTCAGGCGAATTGCGGGCGACACAATGCTAGTGTTTTCCTTAATGTTCTTGGCCTGCTCGACCATTCCTTTCACAGCGAAACATAAATAAGTTCCTCTTGCTTTCCAGGCGGGTCACTTTTTACTGATTTTTTTCCGCTAAGAAAATCCAGTGCTTGATAGTCTGAGGGTGGAGTGTAGCATTTTCCAGGATGAGTCAGGGGGATAGATATTCTTTCTCAGGCTCTGCGGTCTCAGCCCCACCATTGGGCATTTATTCAGCGGTGGGGGGGACCTGTGTATGGAATGTCAGGCTAGAACAGAATTCTGCGGCTGGAGATGGCACATAGCAGGGGTTCAAGCAATAGAGGGATTCTTGAGCTAAATACTCTCTCTGTATCCTTTAAATAGAGACTCTACGGTTCTGCTATGAATAAGGAGCGGGGGGCCAGGAGTGGGGGTGGGGAGGATGAGGAAGGGGGCCATAGAGTCCTCACTCTCGGGAACCTACAGTCCAGACAAGTCACAGTCCCAAGTCTCCTCGAGGGGAGCAGTTCCTCAGTCCTAGACTCAGTAGAGGGTGACTTCACTGCAGGTTGGGGCCCTCAGGGAAAGCTTCAGGGACAGAGGAAGGCCTGAAGTGAGGGTAGGTTAAGATCTCAGGGCTAGTTCTTTCTTCTTACTATGTCTCACAGAACTTCTGTGATGTCTCCAGAGGCTGACTCGGTGCCAGCCCATGCCCAGTACCAGACTGTGTGAGAACTTGTGTCCACCAAGGCCCCTGACCTCCTCTGCATCCCGTGAGCCCTCATCTCGTGGGTCACTCAGGATCCCGTGTCAGGTCCGAGGCTCCAGGGGCACCCTCCTCTCTCGGCCCACTGTCCTCCATCCCGTCATCTTCCCTCTTCCTTTTCTCTCCTAGAAGCAACTCTTGGTCAGGATGGCCTGGGCAGCTGCCCTTTGTTAGCAACCGTGCCTCCACTGGGAGGAGAGCTTCTGGTTCTTTCTCCAGGAATTCAGTCATCAAGGCGCCTTCCCAGTGCACGTTTCTGTGGCTCATGACTCTTCTTGGTTCATCTGTGTATGGTTTTCTGAAAGACTGGGTTTTTTTCTTGCTCTCATTTTTCATACGGATCTTGTGTGTGAACTTGGCTAGGCTACTGTGCCCAGCTTCTAGACCAGTCGACTGTTTCTGCACTAGTCTAGATGTTGCTGCAAAGGTATTTTTTTCTTTTTTTAGAAAAGATTAACATTTGCAATCAGTTGGCTTTAAGTAAAGGAGATGACCCTCCGTAACGTGGGCAGGCGTCGTCCAATCCGTTGAAGGTCCTCAAAGCAAAAACTGAGATTTCCTGAGGAAGGAATTCTGGCTCCAGACTGCAACAGAGAAATCCTGCCTGAGTTTCCAGCCTGCTGACCTGACCTATTGATTTTGGACTCAAGATTGCAGCATCACTCCTACTTGAATTTCTAGCCTGCCGGCCTACCTGGCAAACTTCACACTTGCCAGCCCCATGATCATGCGAGCCAATTTCTCAAAATAAATACCTCTTTCTCTCTCTCTCTCTCTATATATATATATGCATACATATAGAGAGATAAAATATATATATGAATAGAGAGAGGTAGATCTAGATATAGGCATAAATATATATGGTATATATTCATATGTATAGATATATATGAAGAGAGAGGTCTAGATACAGACAGATCTAGATATCTGGGTATAGATTTGATGTAGGTCTTTTATTGGTTCTCTTACTCTGGAGAACCCGACTAACTGCCTTCTTCCCCCCTGCCTCCATCGCCATGAGGCTCCCCTGCTCTTTCTCCAAAGAGTTCACGACATGACTGGCTCCCAGAGACCTGCTTGGGTTACCCAGTGTCTCTGCTTTTCTTTCCGCTCCTTCCTCCTCTTCTGGAAGGCAGCAACCAGAAAGAAAGACCAGCCCAAGGACCTGAAACTCGAATCTTCTAATGTTTATGTTTGTTGGCCATTTTTGTTTAAAAAAGAAAGAAGGAAAGAAGAAAAAAAAAGAAAAAAATGATAAAGGAGGAAAAGTTCCCAGGACAAAAGGATAAACTCTGGGCTAAAATCAGGACTGGGGATTAACTGAGGATTTAGGCTGTCCACGCTCTCCTTTGCTCCTAATTACCACGGGTAACTGAGAGGCACAGAGGCAGGGGCTAGCCACGGCAGGCAGAGCTGTTCTCCATGCTTATCCTGTCTTGGCGGGACACGTGAGAACCCGTGCCCTGAGCCTGCAGACAGGGTTTAGTTTGTCTGGTTCAGCCTCGTCTTTCCCTCGCCTGTCCCCCTCCCTGCCGCTCCTGCCCCGCTTCAGGCCTGCTTTGCTCTGGTGCTGGAGGAAGCGACGGCAGAGGAGGCCATGTTTCCTGGTGGCCAGGGCCGGCCCGTGTCCTCTGTTCTGTCGAATTTCTTCTCTCAGGCGGCCAGAGGTGTGTCAGTGGAACTCAAAGCCCCCATTGCCAGGTGAGGAGTGACGTGGCTCCCGTCCCTGTTCCGTACCATCCTGGCACTGGATTGTGGGGGTGGGGTGCGTGAGTGTGAGAATGTGTGTTCCTGTCTCCGTTCGCCCCCCAGCCGGCCCCGACTGCTCCCCTCTCTGTCAGGTGTTTGCAGATGGGCCCGGCCCTTCTCCTTGCCATCAGGCCAGACCTTCTGATGTTGTCATCCTTCCCTGAAGTTTCTGAAGCAGAGACAGAATGTTCTAGAGCAGCAGGCGTCTCCTTCTGGGCGGCTCCCTCTCTGAACCAGAGGTCAGGAAGAGACCCTTGAAGGAGAGAGACCCTCTTGTCTTGCTTTATTGCAAGGTGACTTCTCGGTACCTGGGAAAATGGATAGTTGTGAATTTTAAGGTTCATTTGGGAGGTGACCCAGAAGAGCAGAGGTGACAGCGGCCCCACGGAGGGGGCTGGCTTCTGGGTCCTCAGATACAGAATGAGTTTATGCCCCTTGGTGCATTCTGATTCATATTTGCATGACCTCTGGGGAAGCACTGGAGGAATAATCGATCGATTGATCTATTATTGATCGATTGACTGAAGGGTGTGAGAGGGCTACAAAAGTCCTTATATAAGGAGTAAATTGACCAATATGGAGTTGAGCAAGTCGAGGCGTTTCACATGCTCTCGCTGTGTAACAATCCACCCCAAATTTAATGGCTGACAACAAAAATAATTTGTCCTTTCTCAGGTTTCTGTGGATTGGCTGGGTGTTTCCCTGACTGGCTCTGTCTGAACTCACTAGACTCATCCAGCTGGAGGGTCCATGGCCAAGGGCACACCTCTGGCGGTTGGGGCTGGCTGCGGACTGAGCGACTCCTGTTTTCTTCTGTGTGCCTTTCCTCTTCCAGTAGGCCGGCCAGGCTTCCTTCTGTGCTGCTCTCAGGCAGCTTCTAAGAAGGTGGAAGGTGAGGCTGCAAGGCCCCTGAAGGCCTAGGCCTGGAAGGGACACGCCGTACCCCCGCCTGCCCTTTCCATTGGTCCGGGCCAGTCAGCTTCTGGGTGAAGGGGTCTGAGGTGCGATTCACTGGAGCCCTTTTCTAACTATTTGCCACACCGAGGAAGAGGAGAATTGGGATTCCAATGAAAATGAGACTAGCATCTGGCAGTGAGAGATGATATGGACGAGGGGTAGGGAGCAAAGCCTAGTTCCAAGCTCGGCCCTCAGTAAACACTGAAGCAGATGTGAGCTCAGCGTCTTCATTTTGTGTTCTCTAATGGCAGGTGAGTGACACGTGTGGCTTTGAGTTTTCAGTTCCACAGCAAAGAGGCAAAAATCCTCGGGTACCAGATGTGTGGGGTGTCCGGCCTGAGAAAAATCGTGGGTTCAAAAGAAGCTGTGACGTGTTAATGGGCAAGTGCGTGAGTTTACACACTTGGTTTCGAATGTGGCCGATATGGGGCGTCTGCAAAGTGACTTACCTGAGAGGACTTCACGCTCAAAATAAATGTATTTTTCTCCCAAAGCAAATGATTAGAGGCAGTAACCTGTGCCTAAAATTTAGCAAGACAGGCTCGACTGTCAGAAGCCCTTGACTGGCGTCCCAGCTCTCTCCTCTCTGGCTGAGTGCACTTGGGAAAATTCATGAATCCCTCCAGAGCTCAGCTGCTTTGCCCACAAAATGGGCATAGTCCTAGTGCACCCCTCAGATGGACAAAGAGATTAAGCAAGCAAAGCCCTTTGTCTGTCACTGGGCACATACTACTCAATGAATATTTGCTTTGACTATTATTCGTATAAAGATGGTCTTGAGGGAGATCTTCTCTCTTTTGGAAAATAAATTGTCTGGGCACTCTTTGCAAATGGTTAGTGATATTTTTATAATCTTCTCCTGTCTCTTTCTTAGAGGGGCATCTGGAATTTTCAGGGCCTGTCCTAGAGTAATAAGCGAATATGCCAACAAGCCATAACGCCTAGACGTAGCCTTCTCTCTAATTCCACGCCAGCCCCCATGTTTCCAAATTAGCGAGCTTTGTCACTTGTGGGGTTTTTATCCTCCATCGAACTCCGTGCAGCCTCTGTGGAGGCCGGCTGCACATGGTTCAGGGCAGCCTTTGAGGACTTCCGGAAGTCTGTCGACAGCCCCCCAACCACGGGTTGCTGCCTCCTCTTAGATGGCTTCCCTCTTCATTTCTGCAGTTTCGGGATCCCCATTCCCAATGCAGTTTCACCCCAATGTGAAGTCAGGTTATCGTTCTCCCCGCCCCTGGGGAAGCTTCCCCCCACTCTCTGTGCCTCTTGCTTTCGGGCTGATTGATGGCTTTAGAATGTTGGCCCGGGGGATCTTAATTTAAAGCCTCTGTCAGGGGGTTGTTGCACGAACGTGGTGCCAGTAAAAAGCTGTTTTCCTTGGGTTTTGCTCCTCTGTCGCCTTTCTCAGGGCATGAAATATGAGGTCGGGAAGTAAGGTAACCAAATTGGGATTGTGGGAGCTATTGAAAAACTCTTGTGTCATCCCAGCAAGGGGCCATGGCTCCAGCCCAGCCAGGGGCCCACGTCAGGATTCTGGGCCTTCAAGCCAGCTTCACGTCTCCGATAAACCCATCAATTTCCGTCTCTTACTCATCAATTTCTGTCTCTGACTCAAGCTGCCCCTAGAGGCTCTTCCGCTGGTAGTTCTAATCAGGTCCAGAATCCCATCTGGAGTCTGTCCGCTCTTGTAAACTCCTGTTCCTCTAGCCATGGAGGTTTCGCTGTGCTGTATTTACATTATAAAAACAGTAGTATTTTTTTTTTCATTTTCCAAATTCCAAGTTATATTTTAATAGTGAAGGTGTTCTGCTCGCCTGCCTCCTCACCCTGAGATGTCTTTATGCCCCTAAGGAGACCTCCCCCTCCCCCGCAATGAGAATCACGGGGCTCTCCCTTTTCCACGTTTTTCCTGGGAGCGAGACAAAGAATCTTTTCCCCAGTGTGTGACTTTTCCCGAAGACCGCTTTGGGCTGCTTCGCGGCGCCGTATACACACCTGCTTTGTTGAAATACCTGTACTGCTCGTCTGCGGGTCATTGGTAGGCCTGCTGTTTCAGAGGCTTGGCTCCTGGAGAGGTGAGTTGCTGTTATTTCGACCGTTTATGCTCTTCAGTGAGTTCCGCGACCCCCAGGCTGCTGACACCGACTTCCTGGCTCGAAGAACGGTATTTTTATTAACATGCCGTTAACATTTTGTGGGATGCCCAGGAATATTCCTGTCATCTTCAAGAGGAAAGTTGTGGCATCATGTTCGTGAAAGAAATAAAGATAGAAGCAAGTAAAGAATAGACAAAAGAGAGTAATAGTTCAGGTTCATGATGTGACCCCTTTTATTGTAAAAAAAAAAAACAACAACAAGTAGATGTGTGCATATGTATTTTTTCATGTCGTCGGTGCAAGATGAAAGGTCTAGGGAAGGCAGTGTTTAACTTCGGTGGGATTCTGGGGTTTTCACAATTCTCTCTATACCAAGAAAAGAAATCCAATGCTATTTATTTTTTAATAACAACAAGACAAACGAAAACACAACAACAACTGCCCAGCAGGAAAGGGACATCAGGCAGGTGGTAGACTCCTGAGGGGAATTTTCAGGCCAGGGGCCTGGCAGGGGCACCGCACACAGCTGGGGCCTGGCTCGGGGAAACCAGGTCTGGCTGTTCAGACTCGCCCACGTGCTGCCCGAGGCTGCTGAGCACAGACACGTCCTGCGGGCGTCTCTCTCTCCCGCCGGATAGTGCAGCGTCCAGCGCTACTTTGCCCAGCCCCGTTGGAGCCTGGGAAGGAGTGGGCTTGGGCCCCGTTTCTGCTCCTGTTGGGCGCTGAGCATCACTCCCCCGAGGCCGGCGGCCGTGGCTCAGTCGTGCTGGGTCACACACGGGCATTCCTGCATCAGCTCCCCGGCTCTCAGGGGTCAGGTTCCTGCACCCCTGCCTCCCCCAGAGCCAGGAGACAGCAGCAGCGGGAACCACTCTGAAAACAGTCAGGAATTCCACCCCCGGGGCAAACTGCTGCAGAGATAAGGAGCGGCCCTGCAGCCCCTGGCTGGCTTGTGGCCGTGGTAGAATGAACTTCGTGTGAATGCTAATGAGCCCTGGCAGTGGAGAGGCTGCGGGGAGGTTCTGGGCCTCCAGCCCCCCACCCCCACCCCCACTGTGGGGGCCAGTACGGGAGCCGCAGTTCTCTCTGCCTGGTGACTCCCCAAGTTGCTTGGGGCCAGGCTGGATCCTTGCTGGGAAAGCAGCAAAGATAAGCCACGAGAGTGCGAGTCACTGCAGGCTGCCTCTTCTCTTGCAGAGAGAGTCCATTCATGCGACCAGGAGAGGCAGAGCGCCCTGGAAGAGGCCAGGCAGAATCCCCGGGAGGGCATTGTCATCCCCGAGTGCGCCCCCGGGGGGCTCTACAAGCCTGTGCAATGCCACCAGTCCACGGGCTACTGCTGGTGTGTGCTGGTGGACACGGGGCGCCCGCTGCCCGGGACCTCCACACGGTAAGCCCTCCCGACCCCGCATCCCCGGAGCCTGTCCAGCCCCTGAGATGGACCCTGGGGGAGGAGCAGCAGCTTCCCATTAGGCTAGCCTCGCATTTCTCTGCTTGCCTGGCCTAGTGGGAATCAAGGCACTAGGAGAATGTTTCTGCTCATGGGCAGATAAGGTTCCAATAGAAAGACCTGAGTCCTGGGTTCTGGTCACAGTTCTATCCCTTCCTAGCTGGGTGACCTTGGAAAAGCAGGGAACCCCTCGGAACTTCAGTGCACTGGAGAGGAGGTTAAGGCCCTGCCTGAGGCCCTAGGTTCTGTGGATCCCTAAGGTCCTGTGTGCGGACACAAGGTGACATGGCTCTGCTTGAGTGACGACGGGGACATGCCCCAACATGTCTCCGTGGGAGCATCGCTACCGGGATTGGGCAGCTGCTGGACAGCACAGGAGATAGCTCGAGGCCCACCCTGGGAGTTCCAGGCTTAGTAGCCACAGGATGGTTGCTGGCTAGCCCAGTGGGCTCCATTCCCGGACCTTCCTCACCCCCCCCACTCCCGTGTCTCTCTTCCCAGCTACGTGATGCCCAGCTGTGAGAGCGATGCCAGGGCCAAGAGTGCGGAGGTGGATGATCCCTTCAAGGACAGGGAGCTGCCAGGTGGGAGACAAGGCTGCCCCTTGCTGATGCCCTCACCTCTTTCTGTGCTTGCACCTCCCATCCTGCAGAAGCAGCTCCCTCCTCTGCTCTGGCTCTGTTTCCCCTTTTGTAGGATGGCGTGGGGGGAGGGGTGCGGGGCGGGGCCTCCCAGGAGCCCTGGGACCTGCATCCAGGCTGGGATTTGTCCCTAAGTACTCCTGTGCCCTTGAGCACCTCATTTCTCCTCCTTGCTCTTAGCTTTTATCTTCAAAATGTAGCCATTAGGTTAAAATCCTGTCCTTGCAATCCTGCAATTCTTTGTCCATCCGGGGGTGACAGGGACAGTGTTCCGGCGGCTGAGAGGAGAGCTTTCATGGAGGGGCTGTCCTGAGGGGCGTGGGCAGCGTCCATGGCCAGCCCAGTACTGCGCTTTCACAATCATCATGGTGGCACAGGACTGTCACTGGGATCTGACGCAAGACGCACGGGCAGGGGGCCCAGAGCCTCCACTGGCTGCTGTGAGGGGTGTCTCGTATTTATAGTGTGCTCTGCCAGGGGGTGACAATAAGGTCACTAAATATTGGTGGCTTGGAACGTGGTAGTCTTTAGCAAGCACAGACTGGGACCAGCACAGAGGGGAGATGGGGCATCTCCCCACTCCCCGTTAGGACTCCACCCTGAGAACTGAAAGCAGAGGCTCCTGAAAGTCCCGTTATAAAACCAGCCTGTCCCGAGAGATTGGAGTCGTAGAGGCCAGGGTACCTGCTTCCGGGAACCCCCTCAACAGCGGCGAACTGGGATTCCCCCACGGGCCGGGCACGAGGGTGCGATCAAGGGCTCCGAACGGCACGGGGCTCCCACAGCCGAGGAAACAGAGACCGTACAAATAAATGAATGCAGCTGGTGTAAAGAGCCGTGACAGGTACCGTGAAGGGAAAGAGCGGCGAGCCGTGACAAGTGCAGGGAGGCTCTGCTTCAGGGCCCTGGGGCTTCTCGGAGAAGGTGGCGTTTCACCAGAGACCGGGCGGGATGGCGGAGGGAAGACGGGGCTGTTGCCGCAGAGAGGAGGTTGTGGGAACAATTGTAGGGCCCGGTGGGGGCTGGCAGTCACGAATTTACAGGGACGCCCGCCTATCTGGTCGTTCACACCAGCAGAGCTAATGCATGGGGGAGAGACTGGGGTTTTGCTGGAACAGTGCGATGGAACAAACGAGAAACGAAGGAAGGGAGGTTTAGCCTCATCTAAGCTGGATGAGACAGAAGAAAAGAGACGATTCTTGGACAGATAAACTGGTAGGGCCACTTGAGTCGGCTCTGACCCCGGGGGGTCGTCTCCGTCCCTTGTGCCCCCTCAGCACCTGCTCCTTCTCGGGAGAGCGGTGTTTCTCACGCTCTGGCATGACCACGAGGTCAGACTCTCCCCGAGCTAGCTGGCCTTCCCAGTAGACACTGAACTTGGGCGGATAGGGACCGAATCCCTAACATTGGACACAGCGCCTCAGATGATACTCAGCAAAAATTTGTGGAATGGAAGAAAAGTGAAAGCACGATTTTCCGTTTGTTCCGCCGGTCCCTTATGGGCCGCGGGTAGAGGAACTACGGGAGGTTTATGGGACTCATCTGAGCCATAAACAGTTCCCAGCGTGGATTTGGCTGGACAAGAAGGACCTGGACAGGTTTGCGAAATGGTGGCAGTTGAAGAAACTGTTTACTTGATTACTTACCTGGCAGCTGCCTTTAACTCTCACTTTATCTTTCAGGCTGTCCAGAAGGGAAGAAGATGGAATTTATCACCAGCCTCCTGGATGCCCTCACCACTGACATGGTGCAGGCCATTAACTCAGCAGCGCCTACTGGAGGTGGGAGGTGAGAATGTGAGCAGGACACTGGCCCTGAGGGGGAGGCGGGCCCCTGACTTTTCAGAAGCCTCAGGAGCCTGGGAGTGGGGGGGAGGGGGTTAGGCAGGGCAAGGGCTGGACCCGCCTCTGAGATTTTTGAATCTTCTCATCCTCTCTCCTCCCCGTTCTTTGGGACTTACTTGCTTCTACCTTTTAGTTACCTGATTTCAGGCAAGTTCAGGGTGTCTGGAGACTTCCAGCACCTTAGTCTCAGAGAGTGGATGCACTTAGGGGGAGAGTCTCAGTCGCAGGAAGGAGGAGGGACATGTAATGGGAGCAGAGGGGGAGGACAGAGCATTTAGTGATTTCCTTCTCTTCCAAGAAGGCAGAAATCGTGTGCTTTTTTGATTTCCTGAAAATCCCAAGGGCTCCAGCAGGGGGATTGGACATTGCTGTATCCAAACCCAACCTAGTTCAGGAGCTCACATGCAGGCGGAGGCAGTCCTAAATGAGGCTGAAATGAATTCATATGCCATGACCAGCATCCTGGCACTCACTAATCGGGCCCATTAAGTCAGTGTTCGGAGCACGCATCCATCCATCTATCCACCCACCCATCCATCCGCCCATTTGTCCATTCAGCACCTGGTGAACATACACAGCACGCCAAGCCCTGGTCTAAGGCCTGGGAATGCAGGATGTGAGGCATATTCATGTCTTCAAAGTCTGCAGCTTGGTGGGCACCCTAGGCTGTAGATAGATATTTGCAAATTGCATGCTAAGTGCGAGAAATGAGGTGGAAGAACAGAGAAGGATTTGCCAACTCAGTCTGGAGGAACCAAAAAGGCTTCCTGGAGGAGGTGATAGCTGGGCTGAATTTTGAAAGACAAGTAGGACTTAGCCAGTGAAAGAAGGAGAGTCATCCCAGGAAAAAGGAAAGAGTACCGTGGCTCCAAGAAAGAGCGCATCCATAGTCCAGGATGGCTGGGCTGGGGAGGACAGGATGAGGAGGAGAGGAGAGTGGCAACAGATGAGACAGAAGGGATAGTCGGGAACCAGGAAACCAGAGGGGAGGCACAACAGGGGGTGAGCGTGGAGGGGGTTCAAGAGTGGAGGAAGTAGCCAGGCTCGGCGGGGATGGGCAGCCTGCCTCTGGGCTCCGAGGCTCACCGAAGAGGGGGGCCGAGTCCCTCCACATCTGCCCAGAAGCAGAGCTGTCATCAGCAAGGCAAGGAGTGCCTGCACGGTGACAGGTCCAGGCTCCCAGGCCTGTAAAGGGCCCCGGTGTCACCGGCAGGCGGCGAGCTGCAGAACCACAGGGCGTGCGTCCGGTGCAGGGAAGCAGGGCTGTGAGTGGTGCTGCCTCCTGCGGCAGGTGCGGGGGGCTGTCCGGAAAGCCCAAGGTTAGGTCACGTCCAAGTGAGTGCGGAGCTTGCCTCCTCCTGGGTGCCCTTCTCGGAAGCTGCCGGTCCGGTGCGCTCACTCTCAGCAGCCCACAGGCCTGTGAGCTCTCGGGCTGGCTTCTGGTTTGGGACACCCCGTGGATGAGATCAGCCTCCCCAGGAGGCCCAGCCCTGTGTCTGAGACGATGGAGACGAGCTGACAGGCTGGTGGATGGGGGCTGCTTGGGGGCAGCTGCCGGTGCTCTGACGGCGCTTGGCCGCTGGGCAGCTACAGTGGAGAGGACCGTAGCTAGGCCTCCCGAGAAGAGGGGGTGGGGAGATGATGAAAGCTTATTTAGTAGTCCATGCCTTGGTTATTTATGCTTGGAATACCTGTTGTTTCAGGCAAAAATGGGGATGAGATATTTGTATTTCTTAGAAGAGTGTGGAAAAAGTACCCAGGAGGGGGCATGGGTTTCAGAATTCCAGGTCTGGGCGCTTTGCACCCACAGTCCCCCGGAGCTGCCAGCTCTGACCAGCCACTCGGGGAGCCTGCCTGGTGCTTCGACATTGCTCCCGAGGAGACTAGATTTCAAGTGCGTCCTGCTTGCTCCTTGGGAGCCCGCCCCTCGAGCATGGTCTGGCCTGGGCCCCAGGCGGACTGAGGGTGCCAGGGAAGTACCAGACCCGACTGGGTCCCGGGCCAGTGGCCGAGGGGCCTGCAAGGGGCTGAGGGCACAGGCAGGGGCCCCTGGCCAGGGGACATCGGACTTGACGCCTTGCCCTCAAATCGCAGGCCCAAGGGATCTTTACAGAAAATAAAAACTAAGAAGTGTATAATGTTTTTAATAACAGTTTTTAATATCCATGTGTCCTTAGGGAAGAGATTTTCTTTTTTTCTTTTGAAAAACCCTCTCTTTTAGGTGTAATACAGATACAGACTTGGGAGAAGATTAAAAAAATATTCTTTCCTAAACATGTTTTTCATTTTAAGCTCCTATGATGCCAAACTGTGTTTGGTTTTGATGGGAATGAAAGGTTTGAACCACACTGGGAATTGTGTTACTTAGAGGCTGTATTCATAATCAAAAGACAGGCGAGAGGAACCAAGAAATAGTTTAGAAATCCAGGCGGGGGCTGGAGGGCGCAGGAAGGAGGAGAGAGAAGCACTTGTACCGGAAGCTGCTACCAGGCTTCCCGGTGTTCCCAGGTTTCAAGCCCTCCAGGTCTCTCGCTGTATTTCGGGCAAATTCTAGCTCTGACCTGAACTGGCCCTGCAGGAGGGTCTCACTGGCCATGCCCTCCCTCCCATCACTGTGCTCCAGCTGCTGTCCTCAGTACCTCAAACAGGCCTTGAACCTGAACCCTCCGGGTTCCTGCCTGTCCCCCCTCCCCCCACCGGCCTCCATGCCAGCTACCGCTTCCGCCTGGAATATCGGGCCCCATCTTCCTATGACCAGCCCCGACTGTCCATTTAAAATGTCACCTTCTTAGCAACCAGCCAATCTAAAGGGCTGCCAGTCACCTCCTATCTCCACACCGCTGTTTGATTTCTCAGCCAAGCACTTACACTAGCTGATATTTTGCTGGTTTGTTTGTGTATTGTCTGTCTCACCCCTACTGAATGAAAACCTAGGTTCTGTAGAGAAGGAACACGGGCTGCCTTCTTCCCTGCTGTGTTCCTAGCGCTCAGAATAGTCCTTGGCACATAGTAGATGCCCAATAAATAGCTGTTGAACGAATAAGCAGCTGAAGACACCCTCTTTATCCTACACATCAGAGGGTTCACCTCCTGCCACAAGACTCACCATGAGGCCAACCGTAGCCATCATTCACCATGGTGCTCCATTGTCACCAGGGCCCTACAGCACCCTGCATGGGGCCCAGAGACTCTGGGCACTGTGTGGATGGAGCCTGGACAGGCACCTTTGTATGAAGAAAGGGCAAAGGCACAGGGCAGCTGAAGGTTGGGCGGCACATCTGGAATAGGGCTGCGAAAGAGAATTTGGGAATCCAGGCTGCCTGGGTTTTGGCCTTGGCCCTGAATTTGGGCAGCATTAGGACTGTAGGTGCAGAAGGCCAAAGTCAAGGAAGACACATCTGATCCCTCCTCCCTCCTCTCAGGGTCTGGTAATTAAGGCTGGACATCTGCTGGGGCCAGTGGGAAGAGGGGACAAAGAAGTCGTATCTTCTCTCCGACCTACCACCTGTTGGGCCTGGAGATTCGGGCTTTGCACGAGCTCTTACATCTCCACTCTTCCCTCGTATAAGCTCTGTGTGGGGTTCTGGGGCCAAACGGGGACAGAGGCATAGTCCCGGGCCCGCAGGAGCTGCGGTCTGGTGGAGAGAAGAGGCATATAATCCCGCGGTTGCACTATGAACTCAGTGGGGCCATAGAGGCCAGGAAAGTGCCTCAGGGACTCGGGGGTGGGAGCGCGTGTGAGGGGAGTCTTCAGAGAGATGACATTGAGCCACATCTTCAGTATGAAGGGGAAATGGCCAACCTAGAGGGACTGGGGTGGAGGGGCCCTAGGAGCCGTGAGGTAGGGTCTGTGCAAGGGGTCGTGAGAAGTATGGCTTACATCTGGGAGGCAGGCAGAAGGTGAGGCTGTAGATTTGGGCAGAGACCAGATCACGCCAGGCCTTGGGATTCATGCCAAGGGCAGCACGATGCCCGTGATTTAGGTGAGCATTTTGGAAGAATCATTCTGAAGGCTCTGGGGAGTCTGGATGGGAGGGGAGCCAGATGGAGTGGGGGAAGGTCATGGCCTCGATCAGAGGGGCAGGGGAGGAGCGGCCGCACTACAGCTCTGGGGGAGGGGACGGTCTGCTGGAGCTTTAGCCGCAAAACCAATCCGATTTCAAGATGACTTCTTAGTTATAGGACATGGCAGGGAGGGGAGATAGCTGCTTCCTTTTCTGGCCTTCCAGACTGATTTTGGGTGGGGGGAGTGGTGCTGCCCGAATCTAAGAATAGGCAATAGGAAGGGGGCACCCACGGAACCATCTGTGGTCAGTGCTGGGAGGGGCAGCCGGCAAGTGTCATTGGAGGGTGGCAGCTCTCAATGAAGGTTCGGGGGATGATTGAATTATCCTCATGGTCCTTCCCACCGGGGCTCCAGGAGGAGAGCTCCCCCTTAGATCAGCCCTCCCATGGCGCCCATTAGCATTTATCAGACCCGAAGGAAGAGTTCTGAGATCCCAGCTGGCAGAATCTTCTCGAGCAGGGAAACCCTCCCCTTTCTCCATCTCACCCTAGAGAAAGTCAACTTTGAGGGGAGGCGGGATGGGTTGTGTGAGCCTTTTGGCCCCTCGTGTGGTCCCCCAAGGAGAGACCCTCTGTACAGTGGCTCCCTCCTTCCTGCCCAGTGCGGTTACTTGTTGATGGCCTTGCAAGGAAGAGGCTGGAATGTGGCTGACTTAGCAGTTCCCAGCCCCACCCGCCCGCACAGCTGGCAGGGCCCAGACCCCTCTCCAGATGGGGCTCAGTTGGTCTGCTTAGCTTGGCTGGTGCTTCCAGGCCGTCCCGCCTCACCTTCTTTAGAACTGCTTGGGACAGCCAAGCAAGGCCCAAGATCTTGGCCAAATCAAGTTTTCCTGTGGCGAATGGGGCTGGCTCTCCAGCTGTGCATGGCAGCCAAGGCAGGCCTGGCGGAGCGAGGCTGCAGAAACAGCACTGAAAACACTTAAGGGCAAGGGCAGCACCTGTCCCCTCTCCACTGGGGAGACAACCCAGTGGGGCCAGACCAGGGAGGGACCTGGCTCGAGCGGCCTCCCTCGTCCATGGAGGCGGGAGTCGAGACAGGCACCCAAACATCCCAGACGCGGAGCCGCCACCAGTCTCCTCATGTGTTTTTGCAAAACCCGGAATTTGCTATCCTGTGGGTGTGACTTTCCATACCATATCCAGGGAAGCCTGGGTAACTCTGCACACCCAGCGAGCCCTTTCCATAGAGTAGAACCTCACCTGCAGGGAGGCCCATGGCAAGGACCGGCAACACGCAGTGAGGTAAGGAACTGTCTCGCCCTCTGGTGCAGGGTTCCCAGCCCTCACCTGATGTGCTAGAGGATCTGAATTCCGACAGCCCTGATCTCTAGTGGGGCTTGTATGCACGTGTGCGAGAGAAAGGTTGGAGGTTTGGTGCCGGGGTAAGTCAGCCTGGAGCTAGGAGTGCAAGCTGCCAGTGTTTTTAGAGGATACTTCTAGAAAGTGGCGAGAGCTGGAGGGATCAATGGGGTATGGCTTTGAGGTCAGGGGCAGTTAGGCGACGGAAGGGACTCCAATAGGACCGAGAGGTTTCTGGAAACTCTGGGGGGAGGCCCTTTTGTCCCACCCATCCAGCTTCCCTGGGGAAGTCTCAGCTTCTTCTTCGCTAACTGAGGCCTCTCTTGGCTCTTCCACACGCGCGTGCCCACCCCCGGTTTGACTAAACCCAGACTCCTGATCCGTCTCAGTCTTGACTTGATTTTGTATGACGCGTAGTACAGACTTAAGGCTGTTGTAAACCCAGAAACCTGGTTTTCAGAGTCTTAGACTAAATGCCTTCAGTAGTTTTCTATTATGTTTTGTTGGAAATATTTGTTGGAAACAACCTCCGAACCCCTCCAGCTACCGTCCTTTGTCTCGCCTCATCTTCTTCCAGAAGACTTACGGGTAAACATTCTTCTGGGGCCATGGGCAGTCTCCTTCCCTCTAGATCAAGCGTTCTTCATCTGAGTCCATGAGCTTGGATGAGGTTTAGGGAGTCCATTAAACCCCAAAAGTCAGCAGAGTGCTATGCGCATGTGCATTTTTCCAGAGAAGACCATAGCTTTGTTTAGGTTGTCGGAAGGGTCTGTGATCCCTCAAAGCTAAGAAATTCTTGCTTTAAATGCACTTGGAGCTTGGCCAGGGTAAAGCGTTGGGTTCCAAAGTAGGACCCTAGCACTGCCAGCATCACACGTAGAGCTGGGCTCTGTGATCAGGAACGGGGGTGGGATGTGGGTTTCTGTAAGTCAGAGGAGTTCAGAAGCAGGGAGCCCTATGCTAGCTGGGGAGGAAGGAGGAAGAGGGGGGCCCCTTGGGGCCCACGGGGCAGGCTGAGGGTGTGGCAGGGTCAAGGGACCCAGAGGCAGTGCTTGAAGGGGCGTCGGACGACTTTTCCCGGGGAAGCAAGTGCCCTCGGAGCCTCCAGGACCCAGTCAGGCCAGGGGTCATGGCTGCAAAATGCTGGGGGAGTGAGGAGGGCACGACCAAGCGGACAAGGGAGACAGGGCAGGGAGGGAGAGTCAGGAGAAAAGGAAGGAAGACGGAGCAGGAGCCAAATGATGGTCACTCCACATGGGGGGAAACTCCCAGAGGTCGTAAAGTGGGGCGAAGAGCTGCTTCTTGCATGGGCCAGCCCAAAGGAAGGTGGGAGAACTCCCTCAGTGGGGTCCCTGAGAACCGGACAGGCGGGAGCCCCAGCAACACGTGTCGGAGGCAGCGGGCCTCTCCTGGCAGGGTGGCTGGGCGGGATGACCTCATCCCTTCCCGGCTCGGCGACTGAGGCTTTATTATTCCAGCCTCTAGGTAGACATGACGCTATGCGGAGCCTGAAGGTTAAAGAAAGAGCTGCCTTTGCCGCCACGGGGCTCCCGTGGCCCCTGGTGGGAGGGGCCCAGAGGGAGGGCGCTCGGTGGGAATGCAGGAGCGCCTCCCTTGGGGCTCGTCCTGACTCTCCTCTGCAGCCCGGGGGCCTCCCTCACATTTCGGGGATCACAGGCAGGCGGGGTGCTCGAGAGGGAGCTAGCCGCCCTCCCTCCTGCGCCGTGAACATCTTGATAGAGAATTTTCCGCTGCTCACCTGGTCTGCCCTGCAGGCTTGAGAGTGAGTGTGGTGGGTAAAATAAAGGGAGCTCTAAAACACCAAAATACCACGTGCCGGCAGAAACAAAACCCTGAGTTCTGCAATGAATAACCCCACCTCTGTTTCGAAGACCTGAGCCATGACAGACCAGGTAGATCCCCAAAGAGCCAGGGGCGGACAGTCCCTCACACCTTCCCCAGGTACTCCCTGCATCAACCCCGTCAGGGTGACGTCCCGCTGGCAGATGGGGTAATTGCGCTGTCTGGGAATCAGCCCAGGATGCCCAGGGGGGCCGGCCTGGGACGGCAATCCGGTTAATCAGGAACGGGCATTTAGCAGGAATGCCTGGCTTTTTGTGGGAATGAAACTTCTTTTCCCCTAAACATTGAGATCACCTGGGGATGGGAAAGGGAAAGAGTTTGCTGGCTCATTTGTAAGGGTGGGTCCGGGATGGTCCCCTCCCTTCTGGAAAATTCAGCAAACCCCGGGGAAGAACCCCAAGGTATTGGCAAGTGCCTTGGATACTTTTCTTGCCAGATACGGTTTCAGAATGTGCTGGCAGCCCGGAACCCCTGGTCTGGGATCCCTGTGTGACCGCAGGCCCCTCCACCTCCATTTCTGGTGCGCGGCAGAGCTCTAGTTTAACCCAGGGCCCTGCAGACAATGTGAAGGTATCGGCCTCCCAACCTCAGCCTTACTCCCCCCCCTACAAAGGGAAAGGTGCCCAGGATTTTGAACACAAGGACCCGAGCCATATTTACTCAGTGCCAAGCCCTGGGAGCAGAAGCCACAGTCACCCCCTCTGGAACAGACCTGTCATTGGCTTTAAACGTTTTAACCATTAGCTAGCACCCTGAATGGTTTTTTTTGGGGGGGGGGGGAGATAGAGCGTAAGTAAATAAAATGGATGGGAAGGGCGTGTGTACAGTTACACATAAAAACATTGATCTTTCCGCTTTATGTACTGTGTAGACAGGACTGTGTTAGACGTGTGGTCATTACCGGGCACCTTGACCGCAGGAAGCCCTCTTGGTTGCTATAGTCTGGTACTCCTGAGCAAAATCCCCAGGGGTTCTAGAACACCTGTGCTTTCCCAGGTCCATCCCAGACCTCCAGTCCTAAAACCTACGCACCCCTAGCAGGTCTGGGCCTTGCCAGGTTCAGAACTTCTGTCTATGTCCATCACAACTGCCTTCTTCTCTCCAATTCCTACCGTACTTGGTGCCTGACGGGGACAGGCCCTGGAAGCCCCACACCGAATCATCACCGCCCGGTGTCAGCATGTTGGGTTCTGTCTCACCAAGACGCTGAGCAGTTCGAGGCCAGGGGCACTCGTCCCGGAGCCTGGCCTGGTGTCGGGTGCGTGCGCGTGCTCAGAACGCGCTTTCCCGTAGTCCCGTTCGTTGAGTGTTGACGTTCCTGTGCGAACAGCAGCTTGTCCTACAGAGAACGCCAGGCCAGGAGGACAGCTTGGATCCAAGCCGGGGTTTACTCGGGTGCATTAAATCTAGCCAGTGCATCCGGAGCCCCCATCTTGTACAAGAACACCCATGGCTATGGTAGAGGGTGAGACAGGCTCATGTAATAAGGGGGACGCACTTAGGGACCCTGGAGAAATACAGTGTCCAGTCTCGAGAGTCAAGCCGGAGACGAGAGCTCGATACTGCTGCCGGCCGAGTGGGGCTGGGAGGTCTTTGGCTCGGAGGAGCCGTTCCTCCCTGGCCGCCGGCAGCGCAGCACGATGACCCCGACGTCCGACCTTGTGGGGGAGACTTGCGGTGGGGCGGGCGGCTCCCGCGGGATGCTGAGTGGGGATCTCCGGGGCGGGGCGGGGGTCCGCCTGTGGCCCAGGTTTGCAGAACCGGACCCCAGCCACACCCTGGAGGAGCGAGTGGTGCACTGGTACTTCAGCCAGCTGGACAGCAACAGCAGCAGCGACATCAACAAGCGCGAGATGAAGCCTTTCAAGCGCTACGTGAAGAAGAAAGCCAAGCCCAAGAAGTGTGCCCGGCGTTTCACTGACTACTGCGACCTGAACAAGGACAAGGTCATCTCGCTGCCCGAGCTGAAGGGCTGCCTGGGGGTTAGCAAAGAAGGTGAGTGCTTGCTCCTGCGCTCCGGGCCTTCCGGGACTTGGCCCACCGGGGCACAGGGACAGGGGGCGCCCCCCACAGAGGGCCCCCGGGGTCATGTATTCGACTACTTATGGAGAGCATGTTACGCTCTGTGCTAGATGCCTGGGGCAGTGAAGGCGTCCACAGGCAAAATCCTTGTCCTCCCACGGTCTACCAAGGAGAGAGAGAGGAAAGTATGTACAGACGGGGGACGAATAGGAGTGGAGATTGCTCTGTGCACTCGCTCTGAGATCTTGGCCGAGAATGATTCGCCATCTTTAGTCTGTGGCTTCAAGGTCACCCTGGGGGTCGTTCCATTCCCAGGCGGCCAGAGGGAGTCAAGCACGGAGCCGTGTACGTGGGGGAATTTCAGGAGCCAGTCCTGAAGTGACCCACATCACCTCCCCTGTCTCCCGGGCTGGAAAGGCCGCCAGGCCACGCCCCACAGTAAGGAAGGCTGGGAGCCCAGGAAGAGGAGGAGAACACGGATTTGGGTGGAAAGCTAACCATCTGTGTCATGATAGAACAAGCGTGGAGTATTGTAGGAACACGTGTAGGAGCACTGAAATTAGCTCAGGGGCAGACAGCCTTGGAAAACTTGGTGCAGGAGGTGATGTCTGAATCAGCCACGGCCCTGAGGCCCCATCTAGTCCATGGCCTATTTTTATATGGCTGGTGAGCTAAGGGTGGTTTTTATATTTTTAAAGGGATGTAATTTTCAACAAAGAACAAATGACAGAATCTACATGGCCCACGAAGCCTAAAATAACTGCCACCTAGTCCTTGATGGAGAAGTTTGCCCAGCCCTGGTCTAAACCAGTACCTGAGCAATGGGAGCTCCTTGTAGAGGAGCTGAAAGATGTTAGTGGGACTGAAATGCGAATTGGAAGGCGGCGCAAGCTGGGGGGTGACAGGAGGCAAGGGGAGAGTCTCAACTTCCTAAGGGCTGTGGACAGCCGTCATAGGGGTTCAGGCAGAGAAATGATTGGATGGGTTTTGCTTTAAAAAATCATTCCGGCTACAGTGCGGGGAAATGGGGTTGCAGACGAGCCAGGCAGGGTACCACCGGAGGCTGTGGCGGGAGATGACAGAGGCTCGAGTTCCGAGAGGACAGCAGGGGTGAAGGGAAGCGAGTGGGTGCGAGACGGCTAGAGCTGTGGTTCTGGTGACCGCGTGGATAGAGGGATGGAGGTGGGTTCGGGCGACTGGAGCGGGGGGCTCTGTTCACGGAGTTGGGCAACGTGGAAGGAGGAGAAGAGCAGGTGTAGGGAGAAGGGGGAGACAACCAGTATGGTCCGGACACGGCAAGTCGGATGTGCCAGAAGGATGGGTGGTTCGCCAGCGCAGGTGAAGGGTCTGGGCGGGGGATACCAATGTACTTGAAGTGGAAGCTTTGATAAAGCTGAGCTTGCCCGGGGAGAAGACATCAGGGCTTTCCCTGGCGCTAACCCTCAGTTGACATTGAACCCAATGGGTAGCGCAGGAAGTGGATGAATGACCACTAGGGACCCTGTTTCGGGACCTCCTGGCTCCACAGCTGGTTCTGGCCCTGGCTCTGGGGCCCGTGACCCTGGGGGAGTGAGCTCGTTGCTCCGGCCCCTCCTGTGTGATGGAGGATGCCTTTGTGTGTTCCCCCCGGGACGCAGGGCAACGTCGCGGCTCAAACCCTGCCTCGGCCGCACACCGGCTCCCTCACTGTATGCAAACCACGCACACGGTCTGGCTTTCAGTTTCTTCATCTGTACAATGGGCACAGCCAGGGTATCTCCTCACAGGACTGTTGTGCCGATTCCGTGGGACAGTGAGTGGAAACATTTATCCAGCCCCTGAGACAGTGAAGGAACTGGATAGAAGTTCAACATTCCTTTCTTCCTAAGATTACTGCCCGGGGCAGCCGCACTCCCCAGTACTCCCCACCCCAGAGCGTGGTCTGCCCAGTGTCCCTGCCAGCACCAGGTGTGGCCCAGTCCCATCCTTGTCAGCCCAGTAACTGCATGGGTGAGGGGGCCGTCCGCTGTGGCGACACTTGGAGTCTGCGCTCATCTCCCAGAGTGCGGGCAGAGGGCCGGTACTGGAGAGAGCCACCCAGTGTTAGTGTGGAGCCCAGGCCCCCCCAGGAACGTGGAGAGACCAACTGACAGGGGTGTGTAATGACTCTGCCCTCAGTCCCCTCTGGCCTACACAGCGCACAGATGCCAAGGGGAGGCCGAGCGTGGTTTGGAGAGCAGAAAGGGCCTTGTCTGGAGACAAGAAAGGGCCTTGTCTGGAGAGCAGAAAGGGCCTTCCGGGCCTTTCTTTGAAGCCTCACAAGACGTCAGGGTCTGCCAACCCTGGCTGCGGCCCAGGACCTGAGGGGAGCACCCAGGAAAATTGTCACCTGGGACGTGATATTCAGGGAGCACTGCTCCTCCTCAACCCAGACTCGGGCGAGGTTTTCGTGTCAAGTTACTCACACGGTGTTGCCCAGGGAGGCTTCTAGAATGCTTCAGTGTGCAGCCCAGCACCTTCTTGGCCCAACACCGTCGACCTCCCTCCTGAACTCTTCACCCAGGCATAGGACAGGAGAGGCCTGAGGGCTCAGGGACGGCTGTGGACCCCAGAACCCACTGCCTACTTGAAAGCATGGCTGGGGTGCCTGTGTCCGTGTGCTTGTCTCTGCGTGTCTGTGCACAGGCATGTCTGTGTGTGTCCCCACGGGCGTGTCAGTGTGTGTAGGCAAGTGTCTGGGTGCATGTCTGTGTGTGGTCTGTGCATGGGTGTGCACGTGTGCGTGTCCACATGTGTCTGTCTGGGTTGGTGCGTGTGCCTATCTGTGTTTGTGTGAGGGCACATCTGTGTGCACACGTGTGCTCGGGCCGTTTTGCAGTCGAGGTGTCTAGATGAGCCCCGAGAGGAATAGCACTTTGCTCGGGGTCAGAGGTCATACGTGAGGGAGCATCATTGCTGGCACCGGACCCAGCCTCAGAATCCCCAGGCCAGCATGCTGTCCCCTCCATGAGAAGGGCTCCAGAGTGTTCGAAGATGGTCCCTTGTGTGAACAGGCCAGTCTTGCTTGCCTGCAGAAGGCCAAGGGAGACAAGACCAGGGGTGAGTCTGGAGAAGCGGCGGAGCAGACCCAGCTTGGGGGGGAGTGAACAGGAGTAGAGGCTGCTGGGAGCAGGAAGCCACCAGCAAACTCGGGGAGACCCATCATTAACAAGCAGGCCGCGCCTGCCAGAGAAAGGACCACTAATGGGAGGCATAGGGGAGGCCGGGGCCGGGGCTGTGGGTGAAGAACAGCTCTGAAGTCAGACCTGGCTTTTAATCCCAGCTCTGCCTCTCGCTAGCCCTGTGATTTTTGGCAAGTCATCTAAACTGAGCCTCAGTTTCCTTGTCTGCAAAATGGAGATGATAGCATCTACCTCATAGATTTGGTGTGACGATTTAACAAGATGGTGCCTGTGAGGAACTTAGCCCAGTAACCTGGTCGTGGCGAACGCACAGAAGAAATTGGTGGTGATAGAGGGGCACGGCCACGGGCTGAAGGCAGCTTCCTGGGGCCCTCTGCTCTGGGGAGTGGCAGAAAAGCCACTTCGGTAGCTTATGTGGGGGCCTGAGCCCAGACATTAGCCATCTGGTGTCACGCGGTGCCCTCTGGTGGGCCAAGAGGGGCTTGCAGGCCCTTTGGGGGGCTCTCGGGGGCGGGGAGCACAGGCAGTTTAGGAGTGTCGCTTTGGGTCTCAGGCGTCACATTTTCTGGAAATGCCTCATGAACACTGGTACATTTACTAAGCAGACTGCTCACTGGGGAGCAGAGCTGTCGGCACGGCATGAAGGGGTCAGACATTCTGAGGGCCGGGCCTTCTTTCTTAGCGGGGCCTCCCCAGTTAACAAACCGCCTTTGTCAGGGGGATGGTCACCATCCTGTGAGGCAGGCAGACTGGAGACTAGTTCCTGCATTTGTGAAACATCCCAGCCCTCCCTTGGCATTGCCCGAGGATGCCCCGGGTTCAGGCCTTTCCTCCCCCACGCCCCGCGCCCCTGAAGAGCCTGGTGATGGGAGGACAGAGCCAGGCCTGAGTTCATGTCACACATAAAGCTATGCCATCTCCAAGCCTCAGTCCCCCCATCGTAACATGGGGACAATTGGGTCATTTTGTAACTATCATATAAATTGCCCCGAGGGGTAAATGACGGGATTTAGGTAAAGGATCAGTGCCATAAGCCTCCCCAAGTGAGGGCTGGATCCTCCCGGGCAGGCATTTCCATTCCCGAGTGTCAGCTTGGCCCACGGCTCTACTAAGGTGCCCCTCTCTCGCTTGCTCGCTCTCTCTCTCTCTCTCTCCGAATCTTTCTGCTCACCACTGAGAGAAGCTGCCACAGGACGGAGCAGGTGAATGATGGGATTCTGAGTCAGGTGGGATTCTGTCACTGGTCAGCGGCGGCTTCACCCAGGCAGAAAAGGGCCACCGACCCCCGCAGAACAGGCAGCACGGCCGCACAACCTCTGACCCTCTCCTGAGTCCATTCTTCATTCCGGGGGCTGGAGGACACAGCCACCCAGGCACAGAGAGGAACCCCACCCCGCCCGTTCTCTGGGTCAAGGCCCCTTGACCCATATGTTCCTGTTTGTTGCAGGTGGCAGTCTCGGCAGCGTCCCCCAGGGAAAATGAGCAGGCCCAAACCCATTCAGTAAGTTGCCTTCTTTCTGGGTCCCCTCTGTGGGCCCCCTAAATGCAGCACTGGTGGTCCAGCAGGAGCGGAGGAGTAGGCCAAGTTACCCAGGCTCCCATTTTCCGCTTTTGTTTGTCGAGGACCCAGGGAAAGATTGGTTTGTGCTACAAGGATCCCGCCGTTCCCGCGTATAAAGCCACGCCCGCCCCTCCCAGGTTGAACCCCTAGTGTCTGGGAGTAGGATGGCCTATAGGGGCCGCATTCCCCCAGCCATGCTTCCTGGGCAAGGCCTCATCCTCTGGGATGCTTGTGGTGTGCCGTGGGGCAAAGGATGGGCTGGTGAGACACGGGCTTACCTCCAAGTCCGGGCTCCGCGCATCCCGCCCCGCCCTTCTCCAACAGGCTGCTCTGTGCGGAAATGCATGTGTGCGCTGCGCTTCTGGTAGACCCACCTCTGACTTCTTGCTTCTGCTTCCCCTCCCCAGTAGGACGCCTCGTCTAAGGAGCGGAAAACCAAAGGGCAGGTGGCGAGACCAGGGAGACAGGACGGACTGCCCGACATCAAACCTTCCCCGGCTCCCCCGGCCCAGCCACATCCCATGTGACATAAGTGGTGCCCACCGTGTTTGCACTTTCGATAACTCTCATTTGCGTGTTTTCTTTGGGGTTTCATTTTTAAACACCAGTATCTAATACCACCGTGGGAAAAGGAAAGGGAAAAAGACTGTTTATTCTCTCTCTTATTGTAAGTTTTTGGATCTGCTACTGACAACTTTGAGGGTTTTTTTGGGGGGGGGCGGGAGGGTGTTTGTTGCTGGGACTGAGAAGAAAGAGATTTATATACTGTACATAAATATATATGTAAATTGTATAGTTCTTTTGTACAGGCATTGTCATTGCTGTTTGTTCATTCTCCTCCCTCTCCCTGCTCTCCTTGTGGGGGCTCTGGACACACGGCCCGTCTTTTGGGACCCCAGGACTGTATCCCCAGCCCACCTGGATTCCACTTGGAGGCCAACCCCTGTGTGCACAAAGATGGGAGCCTGCGATGGGAGGAGGGTCCTGCCCTTGCTTTAGCTGTCAGAGCTGGCAGGTCACCGGGCGCTTGGCCTTCTCAAGGGAGGTTGGGTTGGGGGACAGTTGGAGTTGCCCCCCAGAGGGAGGGAAGTAGCCAGCGCAGGCACCAGTTCTCCCATGCCCACGTGGTCCTGCTCTCCGGACCCTCAGGCGGCCGAGAATCCATCCGTGGGTACGCCAGGATCCTCGTGACCCACTGAGCAAATGATCTTCAGATGATTTGCATTAGGTCATTTGAAACATTTTCAGCCATGTTTGCGTCTACTCTGTAAAGCAGGAGAAGGGAGGCAAAGAAGAAACAGAGACAGTGGGGCCTTCTATTTAGTAGATGTTTGATGAGGACAGAGGCCAGCACTGATGAGTGCAGTGCCAGCCCCCTGCAAACGCACAAGCAAGGCTTCCTGAGACTGGCCCTCTCAGCAGTGGGGTCAGACGGGGTCTTCATCTCCACTCTGTGTCTCCCCTGCCATCCTGTCCTCAGTGGTGATGACAAGCCTGAGGGAGGAGTACGGCTGGTCATCTTGGTGACTCAGTGGTTTATTTGTTTTTTAACCCAATACTGAGGTTCTTCCTGTTCCCTCGAATGCTCCTAAGGGCTTCTAGGCTTAAGGCCAATTCCAGAGCAAAACTGATCCTGGGCCTCCTACTTCTGCCCCCCTTGGAAGTGTAGGGCTAATAACCCAGCTAGGGGGAAATCCGGGCCTCATCTTCCACAGACATGTTGCTGGAATTCCACTGCAGGCTGCCCAGCCTTCCTCTGCCTGGGTGGCCGTGCTCATTCAGACAGCCGTCAGACAGAGAGCTACAAGTGACACTGTCTCTTCCCATGAGCGGCCGTGGCAGCATCGAAGAAGGACAGGTGGCCCGGGACCGATGCCCCTATCAGATTGCTCCCGGAACTCTGGACTCATCTCGTATCCCACCCAGCATTCCCATAAGTGCGCCCACCTCAGCAGACCGTGTATCCCATTTCCGGTCTGGAAGGCATTGGCACGGCAAGCATGGGCCCACTCGAGGCCCTGCTCAGGGAGTGCCCGGGGGCGGAATTGGGGGGCAGCACAGCCTCCTCAGGACATGCTCTGGTGGGGCCTCAGGCTAGAGAAGGTTCTTGAGCAAGTCCTAGAGGTTGTCTCAGGGGTGACTGGAGGCCCCATCCCAACATGGTAAGGGGGAAAGGGAGCCCCCCCCCCTCCCACCGTTGGCCTGGACCAGATGACACAGCGCACTAGAGCCGGATGGACCTTCCAGGAGGCCCCAGCCCCTTTCCCCAGCCTGGAGGAAGCATGAAAACACAGAGAGGGCGCCCCACTGTGGAAATTCGGAACTCCCCCTCCCCAACCCTGGGAGCTTCTCTCTCACACACGTGGGCTGTGTTGTGTGGCTTTCCTTTGTGAGGGAGGGAGATATTTGTAGCTTGTTTTATAAAAAATAAAAATGAGTAAACCTTGGTAGCTGCTGCCTCTTTCTTTGGGTGGCTTCCTCTGATGGAAAGGTTTCTTCTTAAAAGTTTGGTGGTTTTTCTTGGTGCTCTTGATTCTAGAAGTCTGAGTTGTCAGACGAGAAGGAAACCCTGGAGTGGCCGAGAGGTGTCACCACGCTTTGCTGTGAGGACATTGATCCCTTTGGTCCTCACCTACCATGTTCGTACATCTTTGTACAGCTGACTCCCCACCCCACCCCAAAAAAAAACATCACTGGAAAGTCGGCGATGTTGCAGGCCGTGCTGTGGGGGCAGGGCTGGCGGGGGGAAGCCCGCTCCGTGATTTCAGGCTGGTGGGGGTGGGCACATTGGCCATACTCCCCAGTTCAGAGAATGAGACAGGTTTCTCTCGTTATTTCTCAGCAAATCTGGGTGAGCGCTCTGGCCAATTCCTTCTACTTTTCTGTGTCACCCCCAGCCAACACCTCAGCAATGCAGCCTCAGTCCTTCCCCGGTCTGCACCGCCCCTTTCCCTTAAACAAGGGGCGCTCTATGAGGGTCCCTTTGCCTGGAGTCTTCCTAGCCACAGCTTTGTAGCTAGAAGTCCAGGATCCTGGATGTGGCGTGACCGACAGCCCTGATCGTTCACACACTTGCCGGTGGAGGGGCCGCATACTTGGATGTGGTCTCTTCACCGGATGACGGGCACACTGCTAGCCTGCTCATGAGAATCAGGAGAGACCGCGATCAGCTGCACTGACACACACCGCAGCCCTCAACGGCTTCTATCCCAAAGGTGTTCTTCTCATTCCTGCAACTTATCCACGAGACATCAGCAGGGGGCGCTCCTCCTTCTTGTCCTCACTCAGGGACCCAGGCTGGGGGAGGCTCCGTCCTCCACCATTGTGGTGGCAAAAAAGGAGGTGGGGGGACACGTGGCAACTTGTACGCTGGTTCCTAAAGCTTCCATCTGGAAGTGACACGTCCTTCAGCCCACATTTCATTGACTAAAAGCAAACCACATGGTTCCCACCTAAGTCCAAGGCAGCTGGTAAGTGCCCAGAGTAGAATTAGAAATACTAAGTGAACAACTCCGGTGACTGTCACAACATAGATTATCTTTGTGTTTTCTTCTCTATATCGATTAGAAATTTGCAGTTTCTACACTGTCCACGAACAAAAGGCCTTGTTTTTCACAGTTGATGGGCTGCATTGTATGTCCACGGCTTTCCATTGACCACGTTTATGATACAGCGCGAATGCACCTTCCCTCCCGTGAGCTCTCAACGCCCCCTCCCCCACCACCTGGAAGCTACAGCTCTGGTGACTGAGGCTCCCCGGTGCTTGAGAGCTCAGAGAGGGTAGAGAGCTCCCCCTCCCATGAGGAATCCCAGGGCCCTGGGGACAAAGGTAAAACGTGTCCTCTGGGCTATTTTCTGTGCTTTCCTTCCGCGGTGCCGTGGATCCCTTATGACAACTTCCTGGCCACTTTCCTTATTTATAAGCTCAGGTCCGCCGGTTACCAAACCTCACTCTCCAGCTTCATTTAGATCCCGCCCCCCCCCTCCCCGCACCCCCTTGAGCCGGCACATGACTGCCCGCTGGAGAGCAGGGTTCCGGCAGGCTCTGAGACCACGCCCCCTCGGCTTTCTCAGGACTCAGCTCTTCCGAGGGATGGGGTAGTGCAGGAGGGAAAGGAAACCCGTGAGGGCTCCTTAGCAGACATCAGCCGTCTTCCTCTGTTCCCGGTGGAGGCCTCTCAGGTTAACGTGGGTGGCCCCCCGGGGGGCGGGTGCCCCAGTGCTGGCTCTCGGAGGGGGCCCATGTCAGGTCCCAGAGTGGGGGCCTCCCCGATGCACAGGTCCTTTCTGTGGGACAGTCAGCCCTGGCTTGGCCTCTCCCACACCTCCCCACACCGGTGTACCCCAAGCCTGCTTCCTTCTCGGGAGCCTGCCTGCGGTTTTCTCTCTGTGCGCGGGCGCATGCCTGGTTTGCCTCTGGGCTGTCCATTCACCCCTGGGGAACTCACGCCTCATTTAACCGGAGCAGGTTGACCCTCAGTGCTTCCGGTCTTGGCTCTGCCTCTCCCCAGCCTCTCCCCTGCCTTCCTTGCTAGAGTCGTAGGAAGAGGCTGGTCAGCAAGGCTGCTACATCACAGATGTCCGAAGGCCAAATGAGGTGTCGGGCCGGCCGCTGGCCTAGATCTCCAAGAGCAATTCTCCCGGAGTCTCCCTGCTTCTCCAGCTGCAAGGAGCAGAAGAGGAAGCAATGCAGGGATCCCAGCTCTCCCCCTCCTCTCTCTTCCCGCACCTTCTTATGGACTGGAATGGGGAAGGGTGGCTAGCGTGTAGGGCTGTATCATGCTCTCCTTGGGGAGGACATCGGGCCCCAACTGTGGCTTTTTAGGATATGGGATACTTAGCATCTTTTTTCTTAGTTATGGGCCCTAATCACGAATTCTGGGGAAATAGAAATGCCTCCCCCCCAAGTACTGTTTCGGCGGGCTTAGTGATAGATGCAAAAGAAGTTGATCCTAGGGAGACTCTCCCAGTAGCTCCAACCCCAGGACCAGGGGCCCCCCTGGGTTCCCACCCTCTGAGAACCCTAAAGGGCCTGCCGCCTCAGATGGGTCTGTCCTTGGGCATCTGCCCCAGTGCCAGGCAGGCCCCCTGGGGACCCAGTCATCTTCACTCTTCACATAGCCCTCCGTGCTGTATAAAAACGTGGTCTAAATTCCCACCAGTAACCCCCAGCAACACCGGCACAGTGGAAGGAGCGGGATCTCTTCAAGGGGAGTCCTTTCAGAGACGTGACCCATAACCGCACATGGAAAGCCCTGTCTTTACAGTTTTCCCAGCCTCCCCACCGCCCAGTGTTTAGCAATTCTTTTCCACAAGCCTACCTGCTCCCTGATAAAGACAGGAACTCTGCTTTTTGAGATCCGGGGCGACGCTGGGCTGAGCTGAGCTGACTCCAGGATGTCGAGCTGCCCTCCCTGAACACGAGTCCCTTCAAAACCCTCGACTGGGCGTGGGAGGGGCCTGGTGGGGACCAGGAGGGTGCACAGCCAGAGAGCAGGGCAGGACCACGGGCTGGGGGCCGGAGGGCGGGAAAGCTTGACGGCCTGATCCTCAGGGCGGGCGGTGGGGCATGGGCAGGAGATGGGGAGGAGGGCCCCGGGACAGCAGTGATGAGGGAACAGAAGGCAAGCAGAAGCTGACACCCCGCAGCCTTCCCCCTCCCCCCACTCCTGGGTGGGACATGGGAGACCTTAATGTTAATACCTTGCTAGAGGGGAAAACAACCTGACACTGGCAAGGCCTCTGGTATCTTGTAGGTCCTCTTTAGCATATGAAAGTTCTACTGAAACCTCCCTTTTCTTTTTTCTTTTTACTTCCGCCAACCCCATAGTGTAAAGGCAGGAAGTGATCAGAGGCGTGTTGGAGAGAGGCCGAGTGCTGGTCCCAGGGGAAAAGCGGGGGGTAGGGGGGTGGGGGGTGGGGGTGATGTAAGGCGTGGTAGGGGTGGAGGAAGAGGGGTGGGAGGAAGGAGGCACCTCAAACTGGAAAAACAAACTAGAACTAGGCTAACTCGTCTCTGCTAGGCTGTTGGTGGTTGAGGTTTTCACAGTTGTGACTAGAAGGTTTACAGGGCGGCTCGTGGGCCCTTTTCAGTCCAGAAGAGATGTTCAGGAGACTTGAGACTGCGCTCGGAACCTTCTACTGAGATTGTCCCTGTCTCAGACCCCAGCCTGGGCGTCTGCAGAGTCGGGGCCCTAGACGCTGCCCCTTGGGTGCCCCCCAGCCTGACAACTCATCATGCCTAAAACTGGACCCATGATCCCCACCCACCTCTCCCTGTCCCTCCGGCAGCACCATGTCCTGTGAGTCCCCCTTCTAATTCTCTGTGTCCTCCTTTCCACCCGCATGGCCGCCATTCCATCTGCCTCCTGCAAGTCCCGAGCTGCGAACAGGCGCGGGTCTCTACCTACTCCCCACCTCAACCACCCACCATGCAGCCGGCTAGGATGGACTTCAGGGAAAGGCAAACCGGATCCTGGTACTCTCCTCCTTAGAGTCCCTCAGTGGGAGGGCACTGAATCGTGTCCCAACATTCATGTACTGAAGCCCTAACTTCCACTCTGGATTTGGAAATGGTCCCTTAAAGGAGGTAATTAAGGGTAAATGAGGTCAGAAAGGTGGGGCCCTGATCCAATAGGACTGGTGTCCTTAGAAGAAGAGGAGGAGATGGTGTGTCTGGGTGGCTCCATGGGTTAAGCGTCTGCCTTCGGCTCAGGTCATGATCCCAGGGTCCTGGGATCGAGCCCCACGTCGGGCTCCCTACTCAGCGGGGAGTCTGCTTCCCCCTCTCCTGCTCCCCCTACTTGTGTTCTCTCTCTTTCTCTGTCAAATAAATGAAATCTTAAAGAAGAAGGAGGAGGGGGGGGGAGGAGAAAGAGGAGGAGGAGGAGAAAAGGAGACACCAGAGAATGTGTCTGTGCAGAGAAAAGGCCACTTAGACACAATGAGGAAGTGGCCATTTGTAAGCCAGGAAGAGAGGCCAAACCAGAAACCAACCCTGATGGCACCTTGACCGTGAGTGTCCAGCTTATAGAACTGGGAGAAAATAAACTTCTGTTGTTTAACCCACTAGCCTGTGGCATTTTTTTACGGCCGCAGACTAACACAATAGGTTCTGGTATAAATCCAGTTGCCTCAGTTTAGCCCAAGAAACTTGGTCTGGCCATGATCTTCAGTTCCTCCTCCCATGCACACTTTCCTGCAAAAACAGACAATCCCATTGTTGTGATGTTGTCATGCTGCGCTGGTGTGCGTCCGGTTAACCCTTCTGCTTCCACATCCCGTGCACTCTGCAAGTCATGTAAGTGACCGCGCTCTGTCCCACCTGCTACTTAAAGCCTTCACATTTCATGTCTCCTCCTGGAACAACAGCAAGGTCAATAACGACATAAATAATCACAGTGTGATGCATAAACTACAGCAGTTATGATCTTACCCCCTGCCAAACTCTAAAGTAGAGAGCAGTATCTTAAGTGTGTAATTGAGTGAAAAATATAAGACTTGAGCACCTTAGGTGACATAGTCAAGGTCAATCTGCTAGTCAAATGAGAGCAGGACTTGAACCCAGATCTTCACAAGTGAACCACTCTCCGCTTTCAATCGCTTCTCCCTATAGCATTGCTTAACTGCCTGGAAAGGTTTCCCTCCTCTGTCTTTATGACTGATGATGCCTCAACCCTCAAAACTTGGTTCACCCCCTCTGAGTCTCAGTGCTTCCTCCTGAATGCTCCCAACCCCCCATTCTTACCTCAGCTATCTCCCTGAGCTTTCAGAGGGGAGTTGGTTAAAACTAGAGTCTCTATTTTAAGGTCTTTTCTTAATTTATCATGGTGTGTGGGGGGGGTAGTTAGCTAAAATCTCTGAGTTGGTGAAAAGATTTTCTTTTTGTTTGATCTTTTTTAAAAAAAGAACTAAAATTCAAACAAAAATATCCCCACAATAACAATAATTATTCTTCTTGTTCATGTTGGAAACTCTACCCAAGCATCGCTTCTGTATGGAAAAAATCCCCACCTTCTTTGTTCATTACATGCTGCTTTAGAATCTAATGTCACTGCTTCCTACGTCCATCTGAGCACATATCCCTACCTGGGTGTAATCATTCATATCTGCTCCTTCTGCTAGACGGGAACCACCACCTTAAGGCTTAGAATAGCTTGCAAACCTGAATGAGGGCAGTTACAGTAAAGCATTTAAAGGGTGTATGAGAGATACTGAGATGTTTAAGCGGAAAGAATTGTGCAATCAGCACATTTGTAGGTAGAGCTGAAAAGTTGAAAGACACTGAGGCTGTGTTTACAGAGCGTATTGCTCCCTGCATATTGGAGCGTGTAATGAGATGTATATGATCAGAGAATCGGGAAGGGGGACAGTAGAGCATATAATGATTGGAACATTGGACTTCGCCTTTGAACAGGCATCAGATTCACTTGGAGGGCTTGTTAACCACGGTTTGCTGGGACCCATCCCCAGTGGTCCGGAGTCAGGGTGGAGCCTGAGAATTTTCATTTATAATAAATTCCCAGGTGATGCTGTTGTTGCTCATCCGGAACTATTCTTTGAGAATCATTGGTTTGGAGTTTGGTTTCCAGTACCCTCTGATTCCAGTATACATTCTGGTGCTGCTAAGAAGTATTTGGGTGACCCCAGGCAAATGACTTGTCTGCTCTGAGCCTCAGTTCCTTCATCTGTAAAATGGGGCTAATAATCCTTTCTCACAGGCCATGATGGTTCAGTGAGATCATGAGGGTAAAGTACAGGGCACAGTGCCTGGTACGAAGCTGGGGCTCATTCTCTGTGAGCCCTCCCCCTCCCCCTGTATCATCAGTGAACTTTGGTGCTGGGAGGAGCCTGGAAAATCACGTGCTCTAATGTTTATGCATGAAAAATGCAAGACTAAGTAAGTGAAGGGGCCTTCTCCAGAGCAGACACTTAGCTTGTGGGAGAGCCAGAATTAGAATCCACTTTTTGTGATCCTTAATTTAGTATTCTTAGTAGCACTTAATATGGTAATCTAAAGAGGGGTATGATGTACACGAATGGAAAAGTCCATTATCCATGGAAAGAGGAGTGTGTCTACTGCGATGCTGAGTACTACCTAATGTCTGTATCTAAAATGTAAGATGTTTGGGGAGGGGGTTAATGAGATATATTTGCTGAGGCAGTGGGATAAGGCAGAAATACCATGATGAGAAGTGTGTTCCGTTGCAAAAAGGTATGGTGAGGGACTGTATTAAGGGAGTTAACTCCTTGAGGAGAGGCTAAGAGTGAAGGGACAACTTAATGTCAGTAGCAAAGCCATGTGGCATATCAGGGCAAGGAGGGGCAGTGGAGAGAGCTTCAAGTATGGGAGTGCCCAGCTGGCTTTGCTATGAACTAGCTGTGTGTCCTTGAGCAGTTAGCATCGCCTCTCTGGGTCTCCCCAGTGCTTTCGCCTGTGAGTGCTTACTATCTGTCAGGTGCTTTACTAGGTTCGTTCTCTCTTCAAATCATTGCAACAACTCTATATGGTGTGCCAGAAATTGCCTGCCTGCCTCTCTAGTTGTATTCTTTCCCCTTCTCCGCCCACTGTCTGCTCTGCCATGGGAGGCTGGCTTGTATGAATCGCGTCATTGGAGCTCCTCTCCCCTCTGGATTACCAGGAGTCCAGCAGCAAATGGGGATGGGGAGTGGGAAGGGAAGGAGGACAAGACAATGATTCTCCTGGTTCTTCCGGTGAGGTTGACTTGGGCCGGTTGTGTTTTTCCACTGAAACCGCTCCCCTCTAAGGAGGCTTATCTACCTGACTCCCCTTCTGTTCCAAAAACCTTTTCTCTCCTGAAACGTGTGCCAGGAGGTGGTAACAGCTCCACCGCTGCGGGTCCTGGATTTCCAACGCGGTCCACACCTTTGGACCATCACAATTTCGAAGTTCCATTTGCTTCTAGTGGGGTTCTGGCTGATACAGAATTGATGGCGGAAGTGACCCCAGGAAACAAACTCATACGGTGGGACTCTGGGTTTGGGTTGGTCATGTGTCATGTGTGAGCAGCCCAAGGATAGCTTCCTTGATGAGGGCAAAGGGGACAATGGTAGATGTTGGCATCATGTTAACTCAAATTATCACTGAAGGTAGCATGATGAAAGGTGGAGGGCAAGGTGTTGGGAGGTTAAGTGGTTCTAGCACTAGGCACCAGGGCAATAACAGTGATTATAAAAACTGTGGAGTCACCTGAGTCTCCTATGACCTTAGACATCATACATAGGAGAAAAACACAAATGAAAAGCTGTGAATATGCATACGGACAAGTGGAAGAACCCCCCAGGAAACTCTAAAGCAGTCCCTCCTCTCCTGTAGGCACTGGGAGGATGGGGATACGGACCAAGCCCAAGTCTCTCTGTTAAGTAAATGCTCAACACTATCAGTTCTCTTGAGGACACAAATGGGGACGAAACAAAGTGACATGTGACTTAAGTTACCCATGGACAACTGGTGCCTTACTCAAAAAACTATAAAATCAAGACTTGTAAAGCAGCATTCCGTTATAAAATGGAAGGTGCAGATGTTGAGTCCAGGCCAATCAGGTCAAGACAGCACCAGTAAGCTGCAAAAACAGGTGACTTATGCTCCCGTGTCTGCAGCTTTGCTGTCTATCCTTCAACCACACTGTGGTTCCACAGAGAATTCCCTGCGATCAGTTAATAAATGAGGAAAAAGCACAAAGCCAGTTCAGGATTGGATCTGCACGGGGTGCCAGCGCCAACGAGAAGTGGGCAGCGCCATGCTACAGCCCCACTGGGATGGTCCTCAAAGACTGGCGAACGGAAATCCTCCCAGGCGACAGAACATCAGTCAGTATATGTGATTGTCCACTCCGGCCTGAACTATGGACCTACACTGACTCATATGCAGTGGATAATGGGTGCCTGGATCACTGAAGCTTTGAAAGATACTAGTGTTGTACATGAATGCCATCTTAAAACCAATCATGGTTGTGGAGGCTCTCAGTAATCACATGGACAACTTGACTCACGCTGTGGATCTTAGTTGGCCTTTTCCCTAGTCACTCTGATGCTTGTTCAGTGGACCATGTAAAAAATGGTCTTGGCAACAGAGATGGAGACTATGGTTGAGCTCGAGTACATGGGTCCCATCAACAAGGTTCATTTAGCTCATGAAGGGATGAATGGGCAACCTGCTAATAGTAACTGATAAGACCTCCATATAGTACTATATACCATGATGATCAGGTAGGTACTTGGTATTAGGTTGATTACATTGGATCAGTCCCATCATGGAGGATGTTAGTCTTCACAGTTAGTCTTCACAGGGAAGGGACACAAATTCTGGGTGTGGATTTACCCATAGGGTTTCTGCTAACATCTCCATTCATAGACTTCAGCATGCCTTATCCATTGCCATGATACCTTTCACAATATTGTCTCTGATAAGAGGCACTAGTCTTAGCACATTTCCCATTACTCAAAGGCAGCCAACTTGACATAATATTGGAATGATCTGATGTAGGCTCAAATACAGCACCAGCTAGGAGATAATGCCTTAAGTTGGGATGCTATCCTACTGAGTGCACTTAAGCTTTAAACTGGAGATCAGTAGATAGTGCCGACTGCCCCTAAACCGGATACATAGGTCTGGAGATCAAGAGGCAGAGATGGGGGGGTGGGGGTGATCCTTCTCATTATTATGCTGAATAAACCCCTTGAAGAGTTTTATTTTGTATCCCTACAACCTTGGTCTCAGTAGGTTGGGAGGCCCTAATGCCCAAGGGAGAAATGCTTCCACCAGAGAACACAGTTATGGTTCTGATGGCTTGGAAGCTGAGCCTGCCCCCTACTCATTTAGGGCACTTTATGCCAATAAACCAATAAGCAGAGAAGAAGATCACTGCGCTGGTGGGGTGATTATCCTAGTTACTTGGGAGAAACTGGGTTGTTGCTACACAATGAGATAAAGAAGGACTGTGTTTGGAATCTGGGGATTCATTGGGAGTGCTTTTTCATAGTCCCTTGCCTAAAAGAACTGGTCATTAAAAAACTAGAGCAATGCATCAAGAATTTAAAGTTTATGGGAATGAAGGTTTGAGTCATCCCACCAAGTGAAGAACCTCATCCAGATGGTAGATATGGTAGCACCAATATGTGAAAAGCCAAAATGCAAGTACCTGAAGCTGTGACCCCATAGCAGGTGTCACCGCACAAATGGTTCCAGGGTCGGGGCGCCTGGGTGGCTCAGTGATTTAAAGCCTCTGCCTTCGGCTCAGGTCATGAGCTCAAGGTCCTGGGATCGAGCCCTGCATCGGGCTCTCTGCTCAGCGGGGAGCCTGCTTCCCTCTCTCTCTCTGCCTGCCTCTCTGTCGACTTGTGATCTCTCTCTCTGTGTCAAATAAATAAATAAAATCTTAAAAAAAAAAAAATGGTTCCAGGGTCCAGGCAAGTCATGTGAATGAGAGAGGTGGGCTGGGTAGGGGCTCTAGTGAACTGAGAACTAAACCCTTTCTATACGGGGTGGCTTATCAGCTCCATTGGATTGTTGCCACATGAGAATGCCCAGATTATGGCCAAAGAAACCCAAGTACACATTTTTACACAAAATGTTTTTCTTTCAAAACGATAACAAATATTCCATTAAAAAAAAACCAAAACACTTCATTGATCAAATACATCAAGCTTCCTAGCCACCAGGTTTTAACTGCTGCACTATGGTCATGGAAAGAGAAATTGATTGAATGAGGATCCAAGCCAGAGGCGTTGATCATAGCAGAAGAATGAATAGTTATCACACAAGGGAGAAGCAACCCCATTCATGTAATCCACAGTTCTAGTAAGGGGGATGGGGGAGAAATGGAGTGACAACCAGCTATGCTGATGTGGTCAGAAAGAACCTGAGACACAGCAAAAGGGCTAAGACTAGACATCAGAGTCTAAGCATTTTGAGGCACCGGAAGAGTTTCCCTTGGGTCACCTCCTTTCTAGATATTTAAGAAAGGATGATGAATTCCTTTGAATATGAGTAAAGGCTAATCTCATTTCTCATATAGTTTGATCGCCTGTTCTCTTCTGCAAATGTCATAAATGTCACAGGATTTACCTACTAGGGCAGTTTTCCAGGAATCTTTTTGGGATATTCTTTCCCAAGAAGATGTCTTTCAAATCACCCCTTCCCTGGGGCCAGGTAATTCCCCATCATTAATGGTAGTTAGACACCTCAACCCAGATCACTTTACCATTGTGTAATTTTCTACCCTTTGGAAATTTCTACCAGTTTGGCTCTTACTGGAACATCAGTCCCTTCAGCTGCCTCTAGAGGAAGCTCCTTGCTCAGCAGGGGTGGAGACAAAGGGGTGGAGAAGGGAACTGAAGGGGAATGAGAGGGCCAGTTACTGGCTGGTTTCTTCTACCTTCCCTCCTGGCCCCTGGTTGCTTCCAAGTGGCTCCTTTGCTGGCTAGATCTGCCTCCTGGGGGCCTCATACTTTGTTCTGGTGTTTGTCATCAGAGGCCGTAATACGCTGGGAAGAGCTTAGATTTGGAATCAGAAGACTTGTGTTTGTGTCCTGCCTCTAAGATCTATGTGCTCCTGGCAATCATTTAGCCACTCAGGACCTCAGTGATAAAATGAGAATAATATCTATTTCTGTGATTCTTATCCAACTCAAACACATGTATATAAAAAGCTTTTTATAACTCCTAGAACCTCACATACACATAGGTCAGAGGGCTCTTGCCATTGATACTAAAAATATCTATGTTTAAGCACAGAGGGGTTGTGGCGAAGGCACACATTCATAAAAAGTTCCTTTTCTTGTAAAAGAGTGGACACCGGGAATGTCTGCCCAGCCAGGTCTGTATTTCCCAGTCTCCTTTGCTTCTGGGTGGGATAAAGCCATTAGGGCTTCCTAATGGAATATAAGCAAAAGTAATGCGTATCACTTCAGAGCCAAGAAGTTTGAAGCGTATGTGCCTTCTTTAATCTTCGTCCTGTCTGGCACTGGAAGAAGAGCACGCCGAGGCCTCAGAGAGGGGCAGAATTGCAAAATGGAGGGAAGTGGAGTTCCTGGATCATCGTGTGGAAGAAAGCCACCTGCTGGCTCGGAACATCCTCGCTGGGTTATTGCAAGACTGAGGAGCAAACTTTCATCCTGCTAAGCCTCTGTGATCCTGGGGCTTATTTATTATAGCAGCGAATATTAGCCCGGGTACTAAATAAATCAAGGGAGCGGGAATGTGTGGCTCAATCAGTAAAAAGTGCTGAAAATGAACATGTGTGCAAAGGCTGGAAATGTCTTTTTTCACACTAATATACAGGCCACAGGGCCAGGGAATTCCAAAAGGACCTCTGCAACATTCTGTCGGGTAAGGCTGAGGTTACACACACACACACACACACACACGCAAGCACGCACGTGCACACGTCACTTTTGTGTTATGTATTCCAGAGTGAAACAGAAGTAATAGGCCTCCGAGGCCATTGAAGAGCTTATCTGTAGTTCAGGAAACTGGTCCAGGGCAGAGATGAAGCGTGCGGGTCCACGGAACCAAGGACTGGCAGCCTCCAGGCCAGCACCCGGGGCTTCAGGTTCCCAGGCTCTTCTTCTCAACCCTCTTTCCCATTCTCTCTGGTTTATCCCAGCCTCTCCCTTGACAAAAGCCTAAGATCTGGGTAACCCAGAAATGACTCAAAAAGGGGGAATGGTAGGTACAAATGGATCTCATGAGTTGGCATCTACCATGTAATCAGCTAAAGGACATTTTTCATTTGCATCTTAGTGGCTGGCAAAGAACTAAATGAGCCTATTAGCCAAACCCTTCTCCTTGCCTACTTTTTTGTATTGTTTCGTGTCCCCTCGAACGCCATCCTCTAGCCATGCCAACCAGCGTTATTCCAGGACGAGACCATATCCTGTTTACCCCTCTTACCAAGCCCCTCACCAAAAGATTCTTCCTTCAAGATCCCACTTAAATGTTACACGCTCTGTTTTTCCCGATGCTTCCAGGCTGAGTTAGCATTTCCGGTGGTACCTGTTCATGGCATCCTTAGAGCACTCATGACATAGAACTGTAATTTTTATTTGTACCTTGGTGGTTCATATGCTTCATAGGCTCCTTCCCAACCCTTGGCTTTTTGGAAAGGGCAATAGTACACATGATGTCGCCCTTCTTTCCTGAGTTGTTCCGAGTGGGAGTTCAGACAAAACTCCCAAACCACAGGCACCTTGCCACCATGACACAGCCTCCAGCAGAGGATTCTGCCTTTTGGGAATGGCCCTTTGGGGATGGGAGATTGGTCACATTCTCTCCATGGAGAATTCACTCTCAGAGAAGAGGGATGTCCCAGTCGGTTGTGGGAAGAGAGCTACAGTTATGCCACAGTGTCGGGGCTGGTGGTCACGCTCGGTAATGGGTCAGACAAGTGGAGCAGAGGGAGCACCTTGGGAGGGGGAGGAAGGGGCCAGATCTGAGGGGGAGACGGGAGCAAGGACTGAGGGGGACTATGCCGTTTGGGGGAGGGGAAGAGCAGACTTGGTTCCTGAGGGCTTTCGGCCTCCTGTTGCCAGCTGCGCCTTCTGTCTTGGGTTCCACGAGAGCTCCCCCTGCACCAGGCTTTGCACCATTGCCCCCCTCCACTTCTTGGGCTAGGTTAATGGGTTTCTGTTTCTTGGAACCAAAAGACCCTTGGTTAAGAAAGTGTTACCTTCACCTCTGGACTGTGAGTTGCTTGAAGTCTTCCGTCTCTCACCTAATGTAACTCAGTGCTTCGACGGTGTTCAAAATCCACTTGTTGCACGGATGATGAGTCAACGAAGGAACGACTGTGCCTATTGGTAATCAGTACAGGGCCCTGTTTGCCTGGCTGGACTCCTGCCCCTCCGCGCCTTCCGGATACAAAAGGCTCTTTCCCTTAATCACCACGGCTCTGCTGCTGCTGTCCCCCAGCGTCCCCACGTCCAGCTCTTGACAGGTGGCATTTCCCTGAAGTATTTTTTTGCTTTAAAAATACTGGGTCTGGAACACTGGCATCTGAGGGGACGCAGAGGCAGACAGGAGATACAAATAAGAGACGACACTTTCACCTCGACCACATCTACTCCTGAAGAAAAACCCCAGCTGGCCCCCTGGACCTTTTCCTGAAGAAACATGGAAGGAGCAAGCTGTATTTAGAGAGATATAAGTATAGCTTTTATTATTTTTTTTTTTTAAACCAACCCAACATTTCCACTGGCAACTGTCAACATAGCTTATGACATGAGCACTGTTTCATTTTTAGTTATTTTTTTTCTTAAAAAAAGTGTTTAAAATTAAACAGGTGTTTTTTAATTTCTCTTTTTTTCCCCTTAAAAAATGTATTTATGTCAATGCAGAAAGCCTAAAGATCTGTGGGCAGTTTTGTGATGAGTTCATATGTGTGTCCGTGTGTGTGTGTGTGTGTGTGCACACACAAGCGTGTGTGTTTTAGAGCCAGGTCCTTTCCAAATTTGTTGGGAAAAAGTCTGTAGGCCACGCAATCTCTTTTTCTATAAACCCAGGCTCCGTGGGATGATAGCAACTAAGGTTCCTTGTTAGTGGGGCAAGAAATAGCCCACAGGCTGGAAAAAGAGCTTCGTGAGGTCTGAAAACAAGCAGGAATGTGGGAGAGATGAGAAACTCCAGTTCCTCTCTTGTGAAAATGCTTTCAGACGTGACCTGAGGGTCCAGGAGAGGTGGAAGGAGTCCCTGGTTTTCTTACCAACCTCTCGGTGTTTGCGTTACCTCGGGAGATACGGTTGGACCTCTCGGCGTGGCGCATTAGGAAGTGAGGGCGTGGTGAGGCTGATGTTTCTCCGAAGCACTGACATTTTAAATATAATCTTTCCCCTCAAAGATCTCACTAGGTGGACGTCTCTTCTCCTCGGCCTCAGATCCAAGCCAAAGACACTCAAGAAGCCATCTCTGCCTTTTGTCTCCCCAGCTGCCCTTTGTCATCAGGTGCCATTCCTATTTCTGTCCCCTGTCTCCCACGTGGTGGGTCTTCCCGCAGAAGGATGAACGTGCGGGCACGGCCACAGGGCAGGGAGGTGGGCGGAGTAAACTGGAAAGGGCAGGGAAGGAACCACGACTTTTTGTTTTAAACTGGATTTCGACGGAAGCATATAAAGCTCTTCCTGCCCCCGCCGCAGCCCTCGTTCCTCAGCGTGCCCGCCACGTGGGTGTGCAAACACACTACCACCCAAACGCCATCCCTCTCCTCCTGAGAAGAAAAGCAGACGGCGGGGGGGGGGGGGCCGGGGGCGCGAGGGGCAGGACCCCGCTGGAGCCAAAAGACAGCCAGGGAGAGGGGGAGAGGGGGAGAGGGTGCGGCTGAGCGTCCCCCCCTCCCCTGTCGCTCCCGGTGAGTTCCTCCACAGCACCTTAACTGACTTCAGAAAGAAAAGACAAAACGAACGAACAATGAGGGACACCTGCCGGGAAAGCAAGCACAGTAGTGGCTACCATGAAAAGAGAATCGGAGAGTGGCCTGGTGGGTGGGCGGATAGGACTCACTTCCACCCCCGCCAGCTGCCGGAGAGGGCGCGGGGATGTGCCCAACTGGACAGACGGACAGAGGGCGGAAGCCCTGCCCCCAGGGAAGGAGAAGCAGCAAAGGGATCATGGGAGGGCGGTGGAAGGGTCTGACCTCTGCTGTGGGTCGGGACGCGGGTGGGAAGATGGGGAGGAGGTGGATTTGTTGCTGTTGTTGGTTCGTATTGAATTAAATACTTGGTAAAGAGGGTGTTTCCTCCACTCCGTTTGGTTAAGACTCTGCCCTTTTCGGTCCCGCTGCCGGGGGGGAAGGGGGGGGCCTAGGTCGGGTGAGGTTCCTGGGGCTCGAGTCCTGACGCCGCCTCTGCGGGCTGCTCCCCCCCCCCCCCCCCCGGGCGAGGTCACGGTGGCCAAGGGCCCTTCTCTACGGAGAAGTCCGAGGCGTGTGTGCGGCGGAGGCCCCGCCCCGGGGCTCAGAAGCCCTTGATGTAGCAGTAGGCCTCCAGCGTGGCGAAGAGTATGTACAGGAGCCACAGGCTCACGAAGAGCCACGTCGTGGCCAGCTTGCAGCCGCGAGGGCCACCCAGCTCCCCGCCCAGGTGGGGCCGCCGGCGGTACAAGAGCACGCTGATGCACACGAACGCGAAGATGGTGAAGAGGGTGACCGAGAAGGCCAGCGTGCCGGCCGACACGTAGAACTCCTGTCCCTGCAGGGCCCAGTAGATGGCGGCCACGGACCAGGCCAGGCCGATGCCCAGGAAGACGTTGATGGCGTTGCTGCCCGTGACGTTGCCGATGGAGGCATCAGAGTACAGATCCTGGATGGCGGCGGCTTTGCTGGCAAACATGTCTGGAAGAGGGAGAGAGGGTCTGAGATGCGGAGGGCCCCCCGACTCCAGCTCTGGCCCCACCGTATGTCCAGAAGGCAGCTGGGGCCCCAGGCGGAGCTCAGGAAGGAGAGGCGGGGGCTCTGCCTTGAACAGGCTGTGTGGCCTTGGATAGGTCACCTTACTTCTCTGGGCTTCAGGTTCCTCATCTGCTGCGGTCTGAAAGATCCCTAAGGGCCTAGGTCCTGATATTTACTGAGTGGGTTTGCTGTTCCCTTTGGATTATCTTTTTTCAGTAAGGGGAGTTTGCTATGCTTTCATCTGCCCGGGGAACCTTGGCCGCCTGGGAAGCTGCTGAGGGTAGACGCTGATTGTAACCATCACGTGCCGTCTCAGCTCACATAACAGTCACGGCACAATGCCCCGGACTCGGCATTGTGGTAGGGGACTGGATTTATGCGGGCAGAGGACATGCCAGGGAACCATGAGGTACGGACTCCAGGAAGACAGGGCTGTCTCTGTGGTTAGTATATGGGGCACAGGGCCCTGCTAGCTGCTGGACTTTTGATGCCGGCAGGGACTGCAGGCTTGGAAGGACTGTCACGGACACCTAGCCACCCTTTGATTTCATAGGTAAGGAAAATAAGGCTCAAGGAATCTACCCAAGGTCACACAGGCAGGTAACAAGACATTTGGTTCTAAAACCCTCATGGAAGGGCCCTTTGCTATCATCACCCCAAAGAATTTCGGGCAAAGCCACGAAATCAGCTGAGTGCACCACCCAGTAACCTTTCTCAAGCCCCTGATGGGGCCAGCTGCTCCCCAGACCAAATGCAAGGACTTGGAAGTGTTCCGAGCTCTCTCCTTGCCCGCTTGTCCTGGCTTGCCTCCTTCTTGTCAATTTTCTCGGATCTCCCAGAGAAAATCTCTTGCCTTTTTTGCCTACGACCTTGCTTTTCCCTCTCTGATCCTCTGAAATTTCTTTCCATGTGTGTTCCTTTCCCCTTCGATAGTTCTGCTCTTTCCCTCTGCTAGTTCCAGTCCCTTGAGGCCTGGAGAACGGAGATCACAGGGCATCTCCTCCACAAGGCCTTCCACGGATCATCCGTCTAATTTCCTACCACCTGACGCATTTCCATGAGAGCCAAGCCTCTCGCATCACTAATGTACAAATAATCCCACTGCTCCGTGTTGGGGTTTGGGGACGAGGTTTTCCTGGAGTGTCATGTCAATTCAGTTACCCTCCTGGGGGATTTATTCTTTTAGTCCAGGAAGGGTTTCCCTAGGTCCAGCCAGCAGAGTCCCGTCTGATGGGATTCAGCCTAACCCTCCTGGAGGGGGATGCTTTCTCTTTGTTGCTGTGGCAGCGGGGAGGCTCCCTGGCAGGAGTTCAGGTTCAGATGTCCTGGACACCCAGCTGAACTAAGTCAGGAGCCTGAGCTAACACAGCCCTCTGCCTGCTAACTGCTCCTTGTCATTCCAACCCAGCTTATATAAGCCTCTCCTGGAAGCCATCCACGAACCAGCCCAGCCCGATCCCCGCCCCCCCCCAGGCCCGCGTTCTGTGCTGACACAGCACCTCTACTCTCTTGTCATTGAACTTAACTGAGATGATCACGATTATAGGAGTTGAGTACAGTTTCTGCCGCTAGCCGCTGAGCTCCACTCAGAGCGGGCAGCGCGCCGGCCCGCCTTCCCTGACAGCCGCGACAACTAGCACGAGACTGCATCGGGCTCCATGGCTATTTGCCTAATGAATGAATAAACTCAGGCCTGCTCTTGTTCCTCTCTGGGTGTTTATACGAAAAGAAAAGAATATGTAATTCATCATATGAAAGGACACGAGCTCACTAAGCGTCCTTTCCTGTCCCGCCAGGAGACAATTTGTCCTTCTAAGTGAGGGAGCCAAGAATGCTTGTGAACATTTCTAGGGTGACATCTTCCAGTGGGCTAATCTTTAGTCTCGGCGGCTGCCAGAGACGAGTGGGAGGAGAGCAGAATCTGTAGTCTTTGAATTACATCGTTTGTGGCCATCCCATCACGTGGAGGTTGAGAAAGTGGGCCGCTCCCACGGGCAGCCGATTTAGCTCCGTGGGCCTCAGTTTTCTCATTTGTCAAGTGGGGATAATAATGATCCCGATTACATAGAGATCTGGTGAGCATTACAGAGAGAAAACATGCCAATTGCGTGGCAGACACAGTGCCCGACACGTCAAAAGGGTTCAAGGACTGTCAGCTGTCACTAGTCGTGTTGTTACGAATCTCTTTGACTTCTGTGCACCTTCGGCGCAGAGGCTCTGTTAGCTCAGATCTGAGGTAGTAAGGAAGATCCTGAGGCCAAGTGGAGGGGGTCACTTGGACCCGGTAGTAACCTCTTAGCAAAGCCAAGCACCCCTCAGTCTTACCTGGCACAGAGGTACCGAATGCCACAAAGACAACAGCCGTGACTGAGTCCTTGAGGCCGATGGTGCAGCCGAAGTGGGAGGCCAGGTCCCCGATGACGGCCGTGAGCATGCTGATGATGAGGATGGACACGACGAAGCAGGCCCAGCCGTGGCAGTACTCCGTGGGGGGCACGCAGGCAAACAGCACCTTCCAGAAGACCGTCAGAAAGTGCATGACGTAGTCAAAGCAGGATGGCAGCCTCTCCTCGCCTGACTCGTCCTCATCCTCGTCCCCCGCTGCAGACACGATAAGACAGGCCCGGGGAAGGGCAGCGAGGTCACGTCCCCATTCAAGAGAACTCAGGTCAACCCACAGGGCAAGCATTATTAGCGGACAGGACACTCCCGCTCCCTCCTGAGCAGTGATGCAGGCGCCCGAAAACACTGGGGAAAGGGGAGCCAAGTAGGGGTGCCCCACTGGTCAGTGTGAGTGCAGAGCAGCCGGGAGGGTGGGAGGGAGAGGACAGGGGAATAGGGAGAGAAGGGAGAAAGAGTGAGGACGGAGGGTCAGGGGTAGGGGGGAGAACACAGGAGGGACAAGGTGATGAAGCAGAGAGGAGGGTGCAGGAGGCCTCCTCGGGTTGCCTGGGCAAAGAAAAGCGAATCGGCTGTGTGTCCGCTCTTCATTGGACACAGGCGGAGCGCCTCCCTAATTTCCTGACTCGCCTGCTGCAGTAGCCTCATGGTTCGGGTTGCCATCCATCCCCAGAGGCGCGGCTGTCATTCCAGATCACGTGGCCATGCCAGAGGGCCAGCGCCATCCTCCCGATATCCCGTGGGACAGAGCAGGGCTGGGCCCCATTGCCCTCGCCAGGCAACGGGGGCCGAGGCGCCCGTCCGGCGGTCCGGGAGGAGAGGACGTGCTGAGGCCCGCTGGCACCCGGTCCAGGGCAGCCTCGGTTAGGGTTAGCGCGATCGGAGGAAGCGAGGGCTTTAAAGAGCAGGAGTTAGGACGCGTGAGCTCCGGTTGCAGCTTTGCCAGGAAGAGGATCTGTAAGCTGGGGGAAATCACCTCTTATTTCTAAGCCTCAGTTCCCTCGTTTGAGAAAGGAGGGGGTTCGATGATGTGGCCTATGTTCTGTTTATTGTCCCCTTAGGGGCCAAGTAAGGTCATCAGAGGGGGACCCGGGGGGATCTGAGGCGGGCCGCGTGAGACGTGGGGCAGCAGCGGCCGAAGACCCCCTCTCTTCCTGGTGATCCTTCTGCTCTGGCTCCCGGGCCTCAGGGATGTGACCCTGTGGGTTGCTATGACAACGAAGCCTCATGAAAGCAGACGAGGCGGGCGGAGCTGAGCAGTAGGAGGCGGCCTCTGTGGGGCCAAGACGAGCTATGGGTGGTGGTGGAGAGACCTTGTCTGGGTCCCTGGCCGTGCTCTGGGCCACCACCGAGGGAGCCTGGAGAATGGCCAGGGAGGGGTCTGGAATCATCCAGGGTGGAGGTTTGCCGGTGTCAATGCAGGGATTTTACAAACTCTGGACCCCCATGTCTCTAATCAGAGTAGTCCCCCAGTTTACAGAAAAGGACCAAAATAATGAGAGGAAGGAATGATGGAAATCAGAATTTAATGAGTTCCTGTTTGGCACCAGACTCTACCATTCTGCTTTGCTGAGGAAGGTCGAAATGGTTCCCTTTTTGAATGAGGAAATTGAGGTGGAGGGAGGACAACTCATCCCAGGTCACAGATTGGAGCCAGGATTGGAAACCAGCAGATAGCCAGCCCCTCCCAGCTACCCCATGATTCTTTTCCAAAGTGACCCGGTAAAACAGGCCAACAGCAAGACTAGAGCTGGCACGCAGAGGCCTTCCCAGAAATCGGTAGCTGCTGATGGGGCTGTGTTCTCCCTCCTCTGGCATTGCCTGTCTCTCTCAGCAAGGCCGGTGCCCATCGTGAGACCCTCTTACCTGCGCTGACGGTTATGGCCTCCATGAACTGGTCCCTCCAGGAATGGGTCCCCACAACCATGGCCAGGTTTGTCTTCTTGATCAGTTTGTCCACCGTATTCTGTCAGGGAGATAAAAACTTGGAATCATGAGGTTAGAACTCTCAGAACTGTGGAGGAGTCTGGTGCTTTCAAGGGAATGAAAGATATCTTGCATTTCCGGGCATATCCTCATGGGTTCTGGGAGTAATGGCCTTGGATGATATCTTCTGGGTCAGTCTTTCTATTTCCCTTTTCTTAGGTTGTGATGGCAGATATTGGATACTTAGTGCAATACAATAAAGCAAAATGGTAATGATGCCAATAAACCTTGCCCCAGACTAGTAAATTTTAGAATCTTTGTTTTTAAAATTCAGTTAAACAACAGCAATAATATATACAGGAGCTTTATAGCCCCTTTATTCCATTTGTTATGTTTCCTCCCAATATTCCTAGGATCTAAATGGCCAGCACTATTGGTTCCAGGCTACAAATGGGGAAATTGACACTGGGTGGTTAAGTGATTTGTTCAGTTTCAACTTCACTTATTCAGTGGTGAAATTGGAACAAAACTTCTACCTCCCACCGCATTACTCTATTATTCAATTAGATCTCACTTATGGCCTGACCTTGAACTCAAAGGACTCTTCAATGATGACCTCTAGTTTGGGGTGTTCGCCCAGTACTGGCTTTCCCAGCTCTGCTATCCTCTTGGCTTCCTCCTCCTCCACAGTCAGCTTCCTGTCTGTCACCTCTGCAACAAAACAAAATCAGACTAGCTTTAGCGCTTTCACCACTCCCTAGGAGTCTAAAGCTCAGAGTATTAGGCATGGGCAGTGGGCACAAAGCAAACTCTTCTCGAGAGTAGGGACTTCAGGTGTTTTTTAGTGCCTCTCTACAACGTGCTAAACGTTTTATGACCATCAGACCATGAGAGGGTCCCCTGCAGGCCTGGGACGAGCATTCCTATTTCCATTTTATAACTAGGTGAACAACCTGACCCAAAGACCTTCCAAGAAATAGCACCCAATGAAGTCCCCAAGTCATCTGGTGAGATACTGGAGACTTGGGAACAAAAGCGTTTAACAATTTTGAATTGTTGGGCCTGACTGTTCAACTGCTTGGTATAAAAATTCTTGGAGGTCAGAAGCACATGTTAATCCAACGGGTATGTCTACTGGTTCCCGTTAACATCTGTTTCCAACGACGTTGGGACTGTGCCCTCTCTAAAGGAGAAAGGAGGAATATCTGCACTCCATACAAGTGAATGTTATCCTCACAGTGAGAAACTTGGAAGATTTCCTGAAAGATTTCATGATTTCCCAGTGAAAGGTCCCCAGGATTTCTGTAGGAACCAGGCACATTTCTTCTGGAACAGAAATATTCGTTCAATCAAAACCAAAAGGAAGCTCTCCTTTTACTTTTTTTTTTTTTTTTTTCCAAGGCATTCCTTGTGTCCCTCCACATCTTGACTCATTTACCAGAGGTCCCTTCTCATGTTGGTGGGAAAATTTTTCCACTTCAGCTGGTGAGTCCATTTTAACACCACTCCACCACGAAGACATGTTTTCTGGATTAGAATGAAATAGAGATTGAATCTTTTTATTCCCCTTTGATTAGAAAATTGCTCTTGGCAGCCTGTTTCTTTCAGAGATCATTTAAACATCTTTCCTTCCAAGTCCACATTCTTATATGCAATTAATTCTTTTACTGAGTTCTTTAACTACTTTCATTCCACACAGTGAATCTCCTACGGGAATCCTTTAGTCCCTGGATAATCTCAAGGACAAAGTGGGTCAGAGGCCAAGGAAGTCTTCTTTTCTCTCTAACCTGGGAATCGGTGAAGCATAGGGACAGGTGAGGCTCGAGCTCTTGAAGTTGCAAGGAGAGAATTCACTGAAAGGACGATAAGCCAAGAGTGTAAGTTACCAGAGAGGCTGTTTTATAGGATTTTCTTAGTTGTCCTGAATGAAGGTGGGAAGAAAGTATGCGGAGGATTCCTGAGCTGGCTGTTTCACTGAGTGGCCCCAAACACAGAAGGCAATCCCAAAATATTTGGGAGCTGTCCGTGGTGCTGTCCTCCTGCTAGCGTTGGTGACAGCTTTCAGAAGCAATTACTTCTCAAGGATCAGTGTCCTGTCTATTTCTAAGTAAGCAGACACCCTCTAGCAGCCTAACTTTATTCAATTGATTATTCAATCACTCTATCCATTGATTCTGAGTCTTTTATTCGTTAATTATGAAGGTAAATCTGGGTATACCTAGGGTTCTGGCTATGAAGTCAGTGATCCTAGAAGCCGGGCTGCAAGCCACTCTGAGAAAAAGCCTTTAGAAAAAACTTACAGATTCCTTAAAAGCAAGGGTACTTTTTCCCTTTATTTGTAGGTTTCAGCACCATATCACAATGGCTATCCTAGCAGTGACAGTATTATTCTACTTTATTCTACTTCTCCCTCCCCGATGCCCCCATGTCATACTTTACATGTGCCACAAGAACTTTATACCAATATAATGAGCTCTCCAGTGACATATAAATGTACCTGTCTAACCCCTTGTCTAGCTATCAATCTGGCACTATATCCATCCGGCAGGATATTGATCTACCTACTGACCTGTCCACCCCTGTGGTGACAGTCAGTTTTTCCACCTAGCTTTTGGCAAAAATCTCTCTGACAAATACCAATCCTCTATCTTTGGATCTCCCACAGCCCCACAGAGGAACTCCGTATATATCAGTTAAGTGGTTGATTCACATGCCTTTAAATCAACTCTGATTTAGTGTCTTGGTTTGGTAGTAATTCCCGCCTTTTTTTATTTTTATAATGATCATTCCTTTACACTTAAACTACTTTCTTGAGAGAGTGACAAGTCTCAAATCTGAAAGACCATAATGACTGTGATAGCTTGTTTATGTAACTCCTGAGAATCTCAAGTGAAGAGAATAAATGATAGGTGATTTTGATATTTGGACTGACTGAATAAACTCTCAGATTGCAGAAAAGGGGGAGGGGGATGGAGAGAGAGAGGAAGAGAGAGAATAGGAATAGGATGAAAGATTGAGCAAATATTGGAAGAACAAAGAGCTTGCCAGGCTAGACAAGAATAGATTGTTCTGAATGCTCTACAGGTACCCTCAGAAAGAAATGGGGCGATGCAGCTAGCATGCTCACTCCCAGGTCCCTAAACTTGGCGGTGTAGCTCAGAATGAACATATTTACTCTCTGTCTTCCACCACTGGGCATTGTTAATCATGTTTGCCTGTCCACCCAGGAAAACTCAAACAAGAATTTGAGATTTCCAGTGAATTTTAAGTCTAACCAATGGTTCCTAGATTAAAAGTCTACAGATGGAAAGATCTAGAAAATGATACCTGCTCTTCCTATTTTAGCTTCTATTGGTATTTTTGCAAATATGTTAAAAGTACAAGAAAGCTTAAATTAAACCACAGTCTTTGTTGTGTGTATATGTGTGTGGGAGGTGGTGGGGGTGGATGGAACCAAGAGTTGGAACAAAGAAGCCCAAATATCTTCTCAGGCAAGAAGGTTAGTGGAGAAGGAACTCTCAATGCTATGGCATTAATACCCTGGGGGAATAGTGGAATATATGGGGTCAGAGGTAGTTCTTATCCTGTTGGTATAAAGAGGAATCAAATGGCCAAGGAAGCTGGAGTCCTTTTTTTCTTTTTCCAGAAAAAAAAAATGTAGGGTTTGCCTATGTTATTGTTGTTACTGTTTAAAGGCTCCAAGGAGGTCAATGTTCTTAATATATAATTGCCCCTTCTCAAAACCAGGGTGCAGCCTATATGTAATTTTGAATACCAGTGAATTCTGTAAGATGTTTTGCCTCTCAAATGCTCTTAAATTTTTTTTATATCTTCAAAGAGCTGCTGAATTTAAAGTGTTATTTTAACTTATATTGAGACATCTTGCATAGCTCACTCTGCCTGCACTGAGAGTTATAGAATTGTGGATATGCTGGAAATGCTTTCCTATCTGCTCACAAAGTTGGATGTTGTTTATGATTTCATTCCACCGATGCAAGCATACTCTCAAAGAAGATGTTCATCCTACAATAGAACCTAGATTTTGCATGAGAATATGTCCAAGATAAATTCTCCAAAATTTCTATTTCCAGCCAGATAATTGTCCCCACCACCCATAATATCCTAATTCTTCTTCGTGTTCATGGCACATGTGACTTCAAGGGTCAATGACAAATGAACCAAAGTTCTAGCAATTTAGGTCTCAGCTGTAATGAGATGGAAGATCTCCAGGATCAGTAAAATTCCAGATTCTTTAAAAATTGCTTTTCATGTTCTCACAGCAGCTCCCGATTATTTTCCCCTGGTTCCCTCAAGATCAAAGTATTTTCTTTCAAATCCCATCACGATCCCATTAGGAGACTCAGCCCTGACTCTCATCCTCTCTTGCCTTACAACATGAGATGACAGATGAACTAAGACTCAGAGGAAGTCTACGACCCACTGTCTGTTTGTAAGTTTCAACTCTCTTCCTGGTCCCAGAGAGGACCGGTTCTGCCTTTACCTACATCCGCTGACAGAAGTGATGCTCAAAGAATTGTCTACTTCCTCACAATCACTTCAAGTGGGGAAATAAACCTCTCAGTCCTTAGGAGAACTTGTCAGGTTAGCTGGAGCCCACAGTTCCTATTAAATAAATCAAAGGACATTGGTCTTAAACTAAATAATGGCACTGGCGAGAAGTAGAAAAGAGGGGGCAAGACACCTCTTACCTGGAGACAACAGGAGCGCTGTTTGCAAATGGATACCAGACAAGGGGAAGAAAGAAAAGGAAAGAGCATTAAGGTCCCATCTTGAAAGTATCCCCAGGCTTTGTGGTTGCAGCAGGATCAGGAAGGCAGCGAGCTTAGTGGGTGAGAGCTCTGCAGCCACATGCAAAAGGCAGCATTTGGAGCATGCGCAGCGGCAGCAGCGGCAGCAAGAAGTGTAAGCCACTGGAGGGACTGCTGAACACCAGAGTCCTGCAGCCTGACTTTCCCCACACCTTTCCTACAGCTCTGGGCTCGAGGGGAAAAGGAATGAGGATGGCGAATCCGTGAGTGGAGCAGAGACAGAGCTGGTCATTCGTGATCTTCTAAGAAATCAGGTTATCATATCCATTCTGTAAAAGAATGAGGATCTAGTTACCATGAAAACTATATAGTGTAGCTGGCTTATCAGTGGGGCCTTTGACCTTAGGGCTTGAATAGGAGTTCAGGGTCCTGAGCAGTGCCTACAAGAGTGGAACAGTGCTCAATCTTGTGTCTTCCAGTCCTAACTTTATAACCAGATCGTGCTCAGCCTCCCAGTGCCCATAACACTTCCATGGCCACAAATAGCTTCCTAGCTATTGGAAGTTGGCCAGAACTTGGAGTTCCCCTCAAAGAAGGACCTCATGAAAAGGTAATTTCTGCAAAATGTTTTCTTTGAATGGTTTACCTTTTTAGAGATACAGCCTGGAGATTAGGGTAATACCGTTTGGTATTACCTGTGCCCAGCAAAGTCACCACACGCAACTAGTAGGCGTTCAGTAGAGGTTTGTTTTCTTGCCACCTAGTTTGGCAATTGTATTTTTTATAGATCCTGTGGTGCTGCATCTCGGGAGGATGGTGTTTTTTATTCCAGAAAGGCCAAGCTAAATAGGGTCCAGGTATCCTGGACCGGAGAAACTGTCATACAGAAAGCTATCTGTAGATGGGAGATGCCAAACAGTAAGGCCCCTACACGGACTGGGGAGCTGAATTAGAGGTACCCAGCACAGAGCATCCCTAGATCCCAAATATGTACTTATGCTAAAAAATTCTCGTGCCATACCACATTTTCCTCTCAATGGTGTCTCAGTTCAGCCCCGCACTCCCTGGCTCTTGTCAAATAGAAGTCTTCCCTGGCTCTTGTCAAATAGAAGTCTGGAAACATCCCACTACATACTCATGGTGCAGCTGGTGACTGATGGTGCCGGGGAAGGAGCGGGGGTTGTGTCTGTGAATGTTTTTTTTCTAAAAATCTCTAGGAATGCAACTCGGGCCAGTGATCCATCATTTCACAGTCACAACCATGGAAGACATGTGTGGATTGAGAATTTTTATGGTATATGAGCGGAGCAAACAGCAGTTGACTTTTTCTGGTTTCTCCCATATGGAATTCCAAGGGGGTAATTGAGTGAATCTCCTTGCTACATTGAGATGGATAGACAGACAGATAGCAAGAAAGCTTGTTCATTCTGCTCCTTCTTTGGAGCTGCATGGGAGCAGAGCCCCTCCTGGCCTCCAGGCTCCAGGGGAAACCAGAAACCCAAATACACCAGTGAACCCAGGTAGGCCAGACAAGGGGGAGCTTTTCCAAAAAGGTCCCTGCTGGCCTGGTTTTCACTCAGAAGTCTCTCCCAACCCCAGGGTCATCTCTATCACAACAAGAGGGCTTGCAGCCAGCCGGAATGGTACCATTCTCTGGTCATTGTCTACATGAATTTGAGACTTTCCACTTAGCGGTTACAGATGGGTCAGCGAGATCCAGAGAGGCCAATTCTGAGTGACATAATACCTCCAGGGTGTTTTTCCTTCTGCCGTTGATGAGAGAATCTGCAGCTGAACTTTCCCCTGTATTGATCCCCAGGGTCAGGGGCGCATCATTTATCCCTGCTCAGACACCCCAGGGATATACAGGAACTAGCATAGCTCTGTGCGTAATTGGAAGCATCTGGGCAGCTCGTCAGGGGGAGCCCACTGCTGTGGTAAGAGGGCGCACAGACAGGCCCCCCGACTGGGGGAGAGTGCTTTCCTCTCCACAGGAGGCTCCCAGCATCCAGGCCCAACGACCTTGACCATGCTGCTTGGAGTTGCCCTCCGATGTCTACTTCGAGATTCCAGCGCTTACTCTATACCCCGGCAACCATGTTTCCTATTCATCCTCCCTCTCCCCTCCTCTAGCTTATCCAGAGCATTTCATCTCACCTCTAAAGTCTGTTTTGTCTGCCAAGAATAGAATCTATTTCAAATACAGTACTTTTTAAATTTTTTTTGGTAACACAATTGTCATTTTGAGCATGCAAAGTCTATGCTGTTCTGAATGCCTAAGACTCTCCCACGCAGCAGTGGTCATGAAAAGCTTTCTACTGGACAGCTTCTCACTCTGAGAACAGCAGGGAATTCTGAAAACCAGGATGGGTTTTCATTTGATTCTGAGTCTAGACAATCAAGTTGTATGACCTTTCACCTTACGGTCTAATGCCAGAATATGGGAAGATGTGAAGAAACTGAAAATAGACAATAGACCAGGAGGTCAGGAAATGCACATATTTCCTATTGGCACCTTCCATCTTGACATCTTCGTCACTGGGAAGACCTGGAGGGTCCTTGCCTTCTCACCTACTCAGTCCCTGGGACTAGGCCCCACTAGGACTCTGCTGACTTCTCCTTGGACAAAGAGTCCAGGGCACGGAAAAGTGAGGGTGGTCCTCAAATGGGGAGTAGCCAAAGGCATTTGCATTTGGCCAAGTCTCTTGAAGAGTGCAAGGTGTAGCTTAGGTCCCTCACTGTCCTGCTGTTCATCAGGGTTTATTGGGGTGGCAGAAAAGAAAAGGGAGGCCTCTTTACTGGTGGAATAAAGTCGTGGATGGACTTTTAACCCATTCTTCTTGTCTAGAGCTACTGCCTGCTTTCCAGCTACCCTGAATGATCTCTTGTGCTGCTCTTATTTGCACGTAGGTAGCAGAGACTATGGAAACTGATAAAGCTAGTTTACAATGGCCTTAGGTGTCTGCTGCATCCAACCAATCATGAGGAGGTGGAGTAAATGCACAAGGGAGGTAGGAATGAGGTAGGGCAGGTGTTGAGACAACTTCTGAGAATATTCTCAGTGGTAGTAACTGAAGGATTGGCAGAAACACAATCTAAACAATGGAACTAGAGATTTTCTCCCTCCCGCACTCTGGCAGTCAGGCTCGTGGCGACATCCTATTAGGTGGCAAGGAGAGGATGAGTAATGGAAGATGCCGAGGGCTTTTGCCTCTAGGACGCTAGGCGGGCCCAAACCTGGTGGACACAGAACTGGTCAGATCTGCAGAGAGAGTCCCCAGAAGACAGTGAGAACGGATCAATCATACCTGTCCACAAGGCTTTAGGAGTATAGTTGCTGAATCTCTTAGATCTGTCCTTGAATGAAAGGCTTTATGCTGCTCTTTCTCATGTGAATGTGAAGTAGTTGCAGAGTAATCACCCTTTTTTGACAAACAAGTGGGTCTCACTGTTCCATCCTCCATGAGGCTCCCAGAAGCATCTCTCTCCTGAAGGGGAGTGTGGATGTCCTTCTCTTGGTATTTCCCAAGAGCATCCTTTTCCATTCCCACATATACTCCTCCAACACTTTCGAAGTAGTGGTTTCCAATCATTTTTTTCTTCAAGGGAAGAAATCTTTCCTTACATCTTCCTTGGTTGCAACATAATCGGTCCCTTAGGAATGGAAACCTGGCAGGTACTCCAAGATGTGTGTCTTGAGGAAGGGAGCAGAAGAGGCCACTCCTCTGGTGTGGGATGAGGGTTATCTTGGGATCTGGGTGATATGCCTATTTGCAGATGCCAAGCAAAGGCAGGCTTCTGTGAACTGTGTTGCTTCTCAGGGATCAACACCAACTATGCCATTGAGAGGCCCTTCTCCTATTGGAAAACCTGTAAGTTGATACTCTGGGCCCACCCAATGTCAGTCCTTTTCCAGGGCCCTCTGGCTGGGGAGAGTCCCATACCTGGAATTATTTCCTTCTTTTTGCAGACTCCCAATTTTCTGCTTTAGGAATTGCATGGTCCTAAAGCAGCCTGAATAAAGGTAGAATGAGATGGGCTGGATGTTAAGGGGGAAGAAGAATAGTTCAGGACTCCAGATCATAGGACTACTTCAGAAGCCAGCTCTCAGAGAGGTCTCAGAAGCTACGGCCTCTGACACTTGGCATAACACTGCATACCATGGTCTCCCCAGCTGTGAAATAGTCAGAGAAAACACTTACCTCCATGAAGGGCAGAGGGGCCTATGAACCACTCTGCAAGTGAATAACCCGCCAAGCACTCAAGGAAGGTTGGGGAATGCAGCAGAAAACTGTCAAAGCATCATTGCAACATGGGCCCCGGCCCCCACCCCAGACTCTTCCCTCATTCAATCCAGGCTCGAGGGTGAAGGGTGGGAGGGGAAGAAGGCAGGAAAGGGCACAGACATGCATGGCATCACATTGCTTTCTTTTTCTGCTCCTCCCCACCCACCAAGGACTTTCGGCAGGTAGTTTCCATGTATGTGTGGGGGCTGTGAGGGAGAGTGCAGGGGACAGCGGTGATCAGGTCACTGGAGCACGAGGTGAAAGGAAGTAACTCAGTAGGGGAATGAGAAGTTGAGGCTGCAGCACTGTCCAGAAGGTGGGAAAGGAGGACTGGGGAATCAGCTAAGGCTAAGAAGGCAGAGATGACACCGAAACAGGGTGAGAGCGAGAATACAGGAGGGAAAAGAATAAAAAAGTCTGTTGGTCAAAAAGAGGAAAAAGGAAAAGGGAAGAAAATGGGGGGTGGGGGGAGGAAAAAACAGAGTTGCTTTTTGTTGCTGTTGCTTTTCAGTTTAAATTTTTTTTTCTTTCTTTTTGTTGTTGTTTTGTTTTGTTTTTTAAAGAATCTCACACCTGATATTCCACGTTCCATCCATTTCGGTTCACCAAGGACAATGAAGAAATTCTCTTGCCTTTCGTATTCCTCCTCATCTACTATTTTAACCCTTATGGTTTTCCTGTAGGGACAACAAGAGAGAGAGTGTGTCGACTGGGTCGGTAGATTGGTTGGTCATTTGGAGCATAGCCTTTAAAATCATTCCCCATCACTCCTGGCGCATGCAGCCCAGTCCCGCCATGGTGGCATCTGGCAGGACTATGGTGGATTGTATTTTTCTCGTATAAAAAAATGGTCTCAGGTTTTCTTGTCTCCTTGGTTGTAGCTTCCTTATGGGTGTGAAGGAAAGGGAGCCAGGAGGCAAGGAAAAGTGGGCAAAGGAAGGGTTCCAGGAGGACAGGAGGGAAAAGGGAAGGGCAAGGGGAGTGCTGGTGGGGAGGAGTCAGTTTAGATCCTGCCGATGGTTAGTAAGAAGTGAGTTGGACAGCACATTCCATTGGGTGTCACATGGTAACTGACATTTCCTCGGGAAGCAGGTAAACTCCTGGCCCATTGGGAATGATCCAGGGCCCTTCTCTAACAGGAAATATACCAATAGTACCCAGCCAGGGGCTCGTTTCCCTTTCTGTGTCTACACTCACTTCTTATGTGAGCCTTGTAAAGAAAACTTTAGAAGTATTTATGAGGAAGGGAAATGAGGGAGAGAGAGAGAAAGGAAGGCAGAATTCTAATATCTTTGTCATTTTTTATCTCAGGGCTTCGGTGGTGGGGACTAACATAAGTATGTATTAACCACAATGTGATACAGGACTCCTTTAATATTTACAGCTGATGCACTCCTAGGAAAATGTAAAGAAAATGATATGTCATCGAATTCTAAATCACCTCTGTACTTCTGTTGTATAGGGCTGATATGTCCCAGGGCTGGCTTCCTTAAATGCTGATTATCTGGAGCCTGGGGAAAATGGTGAAGGAGGTTTCTGTTCATTTCTGGGCATCTCCACAAAGCATAGTGTCTTTTAAAAACAAATCATCCAGGGAAGCAAAGTTTCTCTGAAAATGACTCCCCTCCAGAGACTTGCATGAGGCTGGCCAAGTGTCACTGGAGGAGTTGCTGTGGGGGCCTGGATCATCCCCATCCTGGTCCTTCCTGGAACCACAGGGGGGTTGGCAGGTCCCAGTAGTGAGCCATGATTGTTCTTTTCTGCTTGCTTTGTCTTTGGTCTGGGACCTAAATGCTCTCTAAAGGGCAAAGAGGTACTAACAAACAATAACCTAAAATGTCTCATCAGAGCCTCTGGACGTTCCTCTTTCATTCCGAAGACATTCTCAGCTTTGCTATCTGCAAAATGGTAGACGGATCTGTGGTGGTTTGTTGGACATAAGGTTTTCTGTGCATTTGTGTCTTGTGTGTGTGTTTCACAAGTACACTTTTGGTCACCCTTTTTGGTACAATTTCTGGACATCTTTACATACCTTGCTCAGTAGGCAAAAGATAAAGCTAAATGATTGTCAAGAAGAAATTTCTAGGAGCTTCTCTCTAGGCCCTAGATATGGGAACCAGGGCTACCTAGGAACTGTGAGCCCGGCAGCTTTGCCGCTGCAGGGACTCTGCTGTGGGTTAGGAATGGGTGCCCTGGGACCAAGGGCCTGGCTGGAGGGACATGACTGATGGCCCTGCCAGGGAAGGATCATTGTCCCCAAATACTGGCAGATCCCCTTGACACAAATGGTCTGTCCTGAAGAGGATGTTCTGACTTGCCTATGGGAAGTCTGGGGTGGGGTGGGGGTCATTGAAGTTAAAGGCCAAGTCTTCATCTACTCTCAGAAATCCTATGATCTCCTGGGAAAGCTTCCGCTCAAGTCAGACTCCCCCTCCCACCATTCTAACTGTCTGCCACCACACCTGGATGTTCTTTGCAGGGAAAACAAGAGTCTAGCAGGTAGGTCTGTGACCTAGACCTCAAGCTAAAACCTGTACTTTCAGCTCAATCAAGGTCAGAAGAGAAACACACCTTGATAGCAGGAATACGGCAGAAAAAATGGCTCCTAAGGCCTGCTCTGGGGAATGGGATGAACCATAAACAGAACCCACATCCAAATGCATTGACTGCCAATGTCTGCGGACTCTAAGCTTAGCCCTGAGAATAGCGGCCCATGGGAATCTGGGCCGAGCACCCAGGCCAGTTTCCCAGCGCTGCCCTCCCACCTGTGCTGTGTGGTCTTTCTCTTTCCTGTATAGGAAGCCATCCAGGAGAAGCAGAGAGCCCCACATACGATACTCCAGGCTCTGGCTGACTCTCTCTCTCTCTCTCTCTCTCTCTCCTCCCCCACCCTGTGTTTTTTCCATATCCGTTTCTCCAACTCACAAAAATGACCACTGACTCCTGAGCATCCCTCTTACGGATACCATGTGACCGGCTGACAGGTGTTAGGGAGTGCTGGGGTCAGAGAGAGGAGAGGGAGGGTGGCAAGAGAGGAAACGAGAGAACAAGAAAGAAAACAAGGGGACGTGGACTAAAGAGGCAGAAGAAAGGGGGAATAGAAGACAAACAGACTGGAGAAAGAAAGAACCAGCAGAGGAGAGGAGAGAAGAACATTAATGTTAGTGTGGAGGACAGGGTACTACACCTTTCTGAAAACTCATATCCACCATGTGGGGGCCCATCATCTCAATGAAGTAATTCTTGTTTTTCTCATACGCCTCATCATCAATTACCTTGATGTGAATTGTTTTGCTGTGGATGGAAAAATAAGTATCATAAGCAAGGAGCAGATTGGGGTGGGGGGCGAGCCAGCTGGGAGAAGGAACAGGAAGAGAAGGAAACAGTGAAAAGATCCAGAAAGGTCAAAGTGTGCCCCCACGGGGGCACTGAGGGGAGGGGCTGCCCCAGGCCCCCTTCCAGGCTCCCTGGGCTCCTCTTGGGCTCCGTGGGGCTTCGTGGCATGGCCAGACTCGAAGGCTGGAAAGTCAAAAGTTCTGGGTTCAAATCTTGGATATGCTACGTGACCTTGGACAAATAATGTAACTGATACACAAACAGGTTAAATAATGCTTACACCGTCCCAGGGCAGTTGTGAGAGCAATGAAATAATATACATATAATGGTTCAGGCATTTAGGTCCTCTGTAATGTTTGCTTCCTTATCCTTTTTGGGACAGGGAGAATTTTTTATCCTTTTGGGACAGGGAGAATTTTTTGACTTTTGAAATCAGCTGGTGTTGGTCTGAAAGGCGTATGTTATAGAAAGGACACCGATGGGGGCCTGTTGGCTTGTGGGAGTCGTGCTGGGACACAGAAGGACTTTTTCCCCCTTTCTCTGTGGCAGCGACTACCATGCGGAAGCCAGGAGGGCCACGCGGCTCAAGTCACACATTCTGGTAACTCACAATGGCCTTCGGAAGCTACAAGCTACCTCCGAATGAGGCCTGCAGCCTCAGGGGGGCAAGAACTGGATCCCATGAACTCTGGGGTGCTCCGAGTCCCAGTTACCTTACAGATCCTACAGCGACCTTGCGATTAGCGCAATTATACTATTTTTATGTTAAAAGGTGCTAAACGATGAAAAATATAAACCAGTTTTAGTAGTCCTGATTTCCATTTTCCTTCCTTCCTTCCTTCCCTCCCTCCCTACCTCCTTCTTTCCTTCCTTCCTTCCTTCCTTCCTATTACTAGGAGCTTTAAAAACCAAGATGGACCTGGGCCTCCCCCAACCTTTGCTTAATAATGGGGACATTTCAGGACCAGACTCCAGTCGAGGCCTGTCACAGAGGGTGTGGGACACATGCAGGAGCCCTGTCCAGCTGCCCATGGGACGTGCACCCTCGCAGACTTGGGTGGCCCCAGGCCTGCTCTTTGTTGAGGAGGCTGAGGCCTTCAGCACCTGCCTTTTAAAAATATATATATATATATATATATATTATACATATAAAGTAAGAATATCTTTACATTCTGACTTGGGACAACATCTCTGCTTGCCCAAGCTGTCCCAAGTGACTGTTCAGGGTGTCGGATCCCCATGGAGTTTCCCTCGTCCACACTGTGGATCCGAGAGAACCAATGTGGGCCTGTGGCTCCCAAAATTAGAGACACCAAACCGTCCTCACTTGCCACACCCACTGCCATCACAGAAAAAGCTGGCTCGCCAACGCGGAAAGCGTGAGTGTTCAGCCTCTGACTTTCTTCCTTGAGAGCAGCAGCCCTGGTGCTGGAGACTGAGGACTTGGGGTCGGATCCGGCCTCCACTTCTCACCAGCTGGGTGACCTGGGGCAACCTGCTAACGCTCTTCAAGTCTCATTTGCAAAGTGGGGCACGAATACCTACTTCAGAGGGTTCTTAAATGAGATCGTGCACGTGACACGCTGGGCGGGGTGCACGTTCCCTCGTGAGCGTTTAATAAATAACAACCATTGTTACTAAGAGCAATAGGACCCCGATTTGGGGGTTTGAGAGTATTACAGGAGGGAATCTTACCATCTCCGGTCTTTAAGTCGGAAAATAAGGGGAGAGCAATACATAAAACAGGGCGCTCAAGAGGGGGTACAGCCGGAAACAGAAGTTAGGTCAAGAAAGGACTGGATGATACAGGATGATCCGTCCCAAACGGGTTAGGAGAGGGGCTGATAATGTTCAAGGTGAGAGCATAGAGAGCAACTCATGGTTTTTCAAAATCTGGCCTTGTGTCTCCATCAGCGACAAGCTCTGGGCTGGACAGACCACGTGCTGAGACATCGTGTGACTTGTGCTTGTGATTTTTAGCGAACAGAGGAAGAGAGTAAGAGATGGCATCGATAACTCAGTGGAAGGCAGGGAAATGAGGACAGATTAGTAGTGGCCTGAGGAACTGTGGTGAGCTAGCTGGACCGGCCGGCCCCGGGGGTGGGGGAGGCGGGGTGTCAGACTCCCTCACCGCGATCAGTCATGGGGAAGCCAACACCTCCGTTTAGACCCTGCCTGGAGCTAGAGAAATCCCTTCCCTTCCAGCTCTGGAAAACCAAGTAAGTCCTCAATTCTGATGAAGCCACAGAGCATTTAAATCAAGGGAGAGTCACAGCCAGGTCTCCGTGCCTGGGTCTGTGCTATCCTCGTCCCTTCGGTCTCTGCATAAGCACCACCTCCTAGGAGAGGCCTTCCATGGCCACCTGACCTCCTCGGGTCTCTTTCCTGCCCGCTGTCTCTACCTCCCCAGCACGGGTCACCTTCCACTATGTTCCATCTGCTCATTCCCTTCAGCGCACCAATCACAGCCTGAAGGTAACTGGCTGGCTTATTAACTTCCTTGTTTCTAGTCTGTCTGCCCACATTGGAAGGCAAGCGCCATGATGGCAGGGAAATTGTCTCACTTGCAGCCACGGTCCTAGAGGCCGGAGTGGAGGAGGCCCTCGACCGTGACTTGCTGAAGGACCGAAGGTGAATTTCTGACACATCTGAGAACACATCTGCCTTTTTGCAGCAAAAACTCATTAGGAACAACAGTAAAACGTTGTTTCGAAGGCTTTTCTGATAGAATCCCCAAGGATTCCCAGTGGGACAAAAAGACCAGAAGGCCGATGTCATCCAACTACACCCTCCGTTGATTAGCCCACTCCATTTGTCTACGGCAGAGCTCTCCAATAGCACGCTAGGACTGAATTCAAGGGGCTTGGCTGGGGGTTTTGAACCATTCCCAGGAGGGGGGTCAGTGTGCCCTGCTTCAGCCAAAGCCGACAGTGCTCCCAAGTGAGACGGGCGGTACTGCTTGGAAAAGATGCTCCCAGGAACTCTCCCACTGACAAGCCAGAAGGGATCAGGAAACCCATTTCTGGTCTGCCTGGCTGGCTTCTCAGAACATTCCTTTGCACTGAGGACACCCAATTCTGGATCAGGCCTCTCGTCCTCAGGATACTGCAAAGGGAAAGGCGCTCTTTAGCCACTGAGTTCCCTGGGGGTGAAAGAGAGAGGAAGCAGCATTTATTTGTTGAATGGATGAATACTACACTGGAGAAGGGCTCTGTGGACTTGGCTTCATACAAGAAAGGGATCTGAGATAATATATACATTTCCTTTCTCAACACCATGAGAACTTCCTTATTTCATCCTTACTTCAGCCATGTAACATAGGTAGTAGTACTTGCACTTTAAAGATGAGAAAACAAATTCTCAGAGAGGCTAAGTAACTTGCCCAGAGTCAAACAGCTAGCACACGGCGGAGCTGGGATTTTAGCACATGTCCCTTATTACTGCTACAGCTTATTTTACGCAAGGTGGATAAACTCTGGACGCCGTTCCTGAGCTGTGCCACAGCGAGGAACCGCAGAATTCTCCCATTCATTTAAATGCAGGCAGCAGGGAAGAAATTCGGGTCATAAGTGGCTCTGTCTGGGCACTGCGAGGGGAGTAGTGGCTTCCTAACCCTTTGGCCCTCCCTTGCTAGAAGCAATCTCTAAATAATCTCTAACTTGGTGACTGCTTCCCTTCGGATTTCTATGAAATGACTCTTCCCCATGTCAAGAAGGGTTCTTTCTCATCGTTTCTAATTTACCTCGGCTGCTGCAGGCCGGCTCACGCTCCCAAAGCTCCCTTGACCCGGGCGGGCAGGACAGCGGGCAGTGAGCCTGTGAGCCGTTCTGTGGGAGCTTTCAGAAGCCTCACGTTCTGCGTTGGGTTCTTGTAGTCTTCCTTATTAGGCACCAGCAGACCCCCCTCTCTTCCTCTGGCAGGTTTCTGGGCAGAAAAGCCCCTCCCACCCCCAACCACAGCCTCACAGCCAGACAGACACTCCCCTGGCCATTACCAAGGTCTAGGGGAGAGGTGCCTTGTCTCATGAAAAGGTTTAGGATGCCCCAAGTGATTTCCTCTTGGAAATAGGTATCCATAGGGTCCCCCAAAACAGCGCTTCTAAACTTTGAGGTGCATATGTCTGCCCCCCCACCCCGGGGGGATCTTGTTAAAATGCAGATTCTGATTCAGTGGGTCTGGGGTGTGCCTGAGACCCTGCATTTCTGACAAGCAGCCAGGAGGTACCTGTGCTGCTGGTCTAGGACTCAAGACTCTTTGGAGAAGTCTCTCTGATTCTATCAAAAACTTAGGGAAAATCAGACAGCTGCTCAAATGCCAGTGCCAGCCAGGGAGATGGAGGCTGGAATCGAAGGCTAGCATCTCAGCCACAGGCTGGAGTTAGTAGGTCCTCTCTGACACTGCATTTTGAGGGGGAAATTGGAGTGCACCCAGAGTAGGGTGACTGGTACGGCGAAGGGGCTGCAAACCATGTTTCAAATCCATTTGCTAATATTTATATAGTGCTTACCGTGTGCCAGGCACTGTGTTATTCAAGCACTTATGCATATTAAGTAATTTCATCCTTACAACAAACCAGTGAGTCAGGAACCTGCCAGGCAAGGTGCTGTTCTCTCTGCGTGTATTATCTCCCTGAATCTTCACCATAACCAGTGAGATAAGTACTACTTTTGTCCCCAGTGGGTAGATGAGGAACCGGAAGCCCAGAAAAGTTAAGAGACTTGCCCAAGGTCATAGCTAAGTAAGTGGCAGAGGTGGGATGTGAACCCAGTATGGCTCTAAACACCATGCTTCTGAGTGAGATCTGCGATGTGGATCCATGGGACAGGCATCCGCTGCAGAAAATGACACCGCTCCGTGGTCCTGGGGCTGTCACGGACGCTGCTTCCAAAGCACTAGGGCCATTGGCAGGGAGGCAGACTTGTACTCGACCACACACCATGACAACAATGAGATGAACTGGCTTATAAGGGAGTGGCTGCCCGGTTCCTGGTAATATTAAAAAGCAGGACAATAAGCATGCATGAAAATGGCCATGGAGAGGATTCCTGCATGCTACACAGAGTCAAGTACATGACCTGTAAAGGTCTACACCCCGTGGTGACTGGTAGACCAGTTCTCTGGGGAAAAAAAAACAAGAAAAAAAGGAACTCTGATTTAGGGTATATGCCTTCCATAGTGTAAATACTCCCGCCATAAGTTAATGTCAGGCTACTAAGTTTTAATGACCAGCTTGCAAAACTCCTAAACATTTAGCAATCCGCTCTCACGAATCAGCAGGACCCAGTTCCAGCACACCACTGATAGCGTCCGACTCTAACATGTTTAAGAGAGGTTAGAATGACAAAAGGTGGTTCTGATTGATTCTGATTCTGGAATGATTTTACCCATGCTAGTGTTTCCTCAAAATGGGCAACTATCTAATACAGTGAGGTACGAATGTGTTTCTCCAAACAAGCCTTTGGAAAAAAGACTCAAAGATTTGGCTTGTAAAAGGAATGTGGGTGGGCAAGAGAGGACTTGGGCCCTTAGAAGCAGACAGCTTCCTTGGGCCCAAGAAGAAGGGGAAGCTGGAGATTCAAACCATGAGAAGGATTCAACACACTGTTTCTGGCTTAAAGAAGAAGGGTGTCATGTGAGCAGGAATGCAGGCGGCCTCTAGCAGCAAGCAGACTGCTCCCCAAATGACAGACGGCAAGGACTGGGACCTTCAGGCTTTAAGCCACAAGAAATTGGATTCCGCCAACCACCTGAATGATCTTGGAAGCGGACATTTCCTCTCAGCTTCCACATAGGAGCCCGATTCAGCCTTGATTTCAGCCTGGTGAGACCCTGCACAGAGAACTTTGCCACATCAGACCTGAATCTCGGAGCTACAGAACTGTGAGATAATACCTGGATATTGGGTTAGCCTCAAAGTTTATGACAACTCGTTACACAGCAATAGACAACTAATATGGGAGGCTTGTTCATTTCACAAAGTCAAGAACTGAGCCAAATGATCTCTTGAAACTGTCTTGCGTATCTATTTTATAATCAGAATACTCTGTCCTGATGGCAGGGCCACTGCTAGGCTATGCAGCACCTTTGTGCAAAGTCGAGAAAAGACACAGCCCTGGAGATGCACAGCCTGGCAAGGACAGGGTGCTTTTCTCCAGCTTGCACAGCAACGCACCAGGATGCTGGGCTTGGCATGGAGAGAACTGGCTGGATTGTTAGCTTTCCACTCAAGGGCCTTTATGCAGTGCACAACATGCACAACTGCAAGCAGCACTCCTGCTTGGCAGACTCTTGTGTGATTCACTCATACACATGCCAGAACCAGTAGGAATATGGGACAGGCTGAGACAGAGAGATGGATTTCACTGACGAACTCTCTGCAACTTGGGGGGGGGGGTGGTCAGGTGGGTGGGAGGATGAATAGGCAGGGAGGTACAAATTGGGAGGGAAAGGTGTTTGGGTGTATACGAAGGAGCATGCACGTGATCTTTGCTCCTTTGGCATCTGTTCTGGACCCTTCTGATAAGCCCTCTGCTGCCTGCAGCTTCTTCATAGTTATGAGTAGCTGCAGCCACAAAGATATGACTTCCCCTAAGCAAAACGTATGAACATTTTGTCTCCACTGTCACTTAAGATCTGACTGCTAGGCCCGTCCATGGGCACACACCCGCACACGTTTGAGGACGTGGTGGTCATTCTGTCCACTCCGGAGTATCTGGCCTCATAACTGGGCACTGTAACTCATGATTGACTCATTTGCTCCCCAGATATCCGCTTTCCCAATGCCAGAAGAGCTTTTTCCCTGTGGCTAAAGGGAAAAGTGCATCTCACGTGACTGTATGATTACAGATCTAGGCTTCAGGAGAGGGTCAGAGGCAAAGTAAGGGGATTTTTATTTCTTAGAAAAGCAGTCTTCTAAAATAGGCACCCTTCCTTTTGAAGGCTGTCATTATTTGCAGGTCAGCTCTACAAGACAGAAAATATTTTAAATTACAAATTTTTATTCTCTCCATTCTTTCCTAGGCTAAAGACTGAACCCTTCGTCCCAGGAATTGGAAGCTCTCTGTAATGTCCATCCATCCATCCATCTCTTCAAATCTATCTTTTCACACTTGCCCACACAAACTCTATGCTTCAATTTTCCTCATTATGCTCAAAACATGCCATACTTCTGCTCACCCTGGAGACCTTCCTTCTTCCCTCACTCGCTCCCTTCCTTCCCACCCATCACTCCATTGACCCACCCACTCATCCATCCATCCAGTCCTTCATAGTGATAATACTGCACAATGAAACTGCATTAAACTGCATAATAAAATACTTCATTCACTAAGTATTTATGAAGCACCTAATGCATGGCAGACATGATTCTCAAGCAAAACTTTCCAACTTCAAAGAGTCTTCTCTGTAGTGGGGAGGCAGATAATTAATCAAAGAATTACAGTAAAGTGTGGTCAGTGTGATGATAGGGGAAGAACGGAGCTGCGGGGGCACACGGTCAAGAATAAAATCAGGGAATCCTCACCAGAGGAAGGGATATTTCAGCAGAGGCCTGAATGATGAGTCAAGTTGGTTTGGCCACAAGGAGGAGAAAGAGTCTTCCAGAGAGAGGGGAATGCCCTGTGCAAAGGCTTGGTGGTGAAAAAAATACATGGTGGCTTCAAGGTGATGAAATGAGTTCATTTTGGCTAGAACACCGAGAGAGAAGGGGGAGGGGGTAATAGATGAGTCAGGAGAGAAGGCAGGGTCAAGGACATAAAGGGCCCTATAAGCATTTGGGATAGTCTGCCCTCCTCTCTACCTGTCCAGGTCCCCCTTACTCTATTCAAACAGAAGCTAGGTACCACCTAGATCTGGAGGATGTTCCTGCATATCCAGCCCATGCTGGGCTCCTGACCTTCTGACTACTGCACTAATCCAATCACGTACTGCCTGATGCAGTACATACTGCCTTCACACATCATTATCTCGCCTCCTGAGCTAGGCTCTATTTCAAGGGCTCAGAATATGTCTTGCCTCTATCTCCTTCTTTGGTTCCTCTGCAGTGCTTACTGGATACATGGTCCCTGGTGCATCCCATGATTTACCCATCCTTCACCTGCTAGAGTAGGCAGTTAGATAGACAGGAGCAGCAGGGGAGAAAGGAGGATAAGGAATGGACAGTTGCCAGGGACCCCCTGGTCTCCGCCCAGAGACCACCCCATCTCCCTTAGACTAACCCTTTTTGCAGTTTAGCACAGACTGATAAGCAGAAGATAGGGGCTACAGAGACTTCCCCAGCTGTGGAGCATGCGCACTTAAGAAAGACCTTATCTGCTAGTAACCCAAGGCTCTTACAATATCATTATGATACCATTTGCATTGCGGTTTGCCCACCCCCCACCCCATGGGTTGTCTTAGGCAGTTTGTGGGCAGATGACTACCATAAACTTGCACAAAAGGTTAGAGGGGAAGAAACCAAGGCACATTCATGGGTGGAGCAATGGTAACAGGATGGGAGGGAGGAGACCAAATAAACCCCCAGAAAATAACAAAAAGGAGCTCAGCATGCTGCCTCCCTCCATCAGCCCCGCTCCTCTTGCCTCTGGGGTGTGCCGTCACCTTTTGCTAAATAAAAGACCTTTGCTACTTTCACTCTATCACTCAATCACGTCCTTCTCGACAGAATTCTTTCCTTGGAGAAGACACGGACCAAGGAATTACACAACTCGCCACCCCGGTAACACACCCGCTCATTATGTTCCTGCTCTCATGAAGCCGATTGTCCTGTGATGTGAACATGGACAGAAAAACATCCCTTTTGCTGCTTCCCTTTGCTTGTGTGGAATTTCCACGCAGTAAGGGGTACTAGTAAGCTCTAGGAAATTTATTAGCTCGATACAGGGAATCAACACACATGCCTCAGGCCGCTCTAATCAGTCTTGGTTTGAACAAAGCAGGAACCTCAAGGAGGCTCCTAAGCTAGACCATTTCTCACGGCCCCCATGCGAAGATCGCGCTGTGTGTTCGTGTGTGTGCTCAGACACATGGAAAATGAATGTGCTCACGCATTGTCTAATTACAACTTCTCAGCCAGAACCAGAGCGCTCTCATCTCTTTAAGCTGTGATGAAGATTCCTCTCCCTCTTTGCTGCCTTGCAGTGGGAAGGGCTTTCTATTCCCGTTTGTAGTGTGCGTGCGAGTGGGGGGTCTGATGGGACGGAGTGAGGGTTGGGAAGCTCCACTCCAGGTTAGCAGGAGAATCCAGCCTGGAAAGTCTCACTTATTCTCAAAGGGGCATTCAATTTCCGATCCCTAGAGCAGCGGGACTGTGCCGGGTGAGGCTCTACATGTGACTCAGTTATTTCTAGCCCTGTATGGGGCTCCCGTTTGCCCTGCCTCTCTTTAACTGGGTGGGGTCTGGGAAAGGGAGGATGATTCACAGCTCCAATTCTTTCCCGCTTGCTTCTAAGTCAAGAGGGGAAGTAAAACCAACCAACCAACCTACCAATGGTCTGGGAACAAACAGTTGCCGTACCCTGAAGTTGATAAATCCCCTTCCTGGAAAAGCAACAAGAATAATCTACAGAATCATTTTATTTACCAGTGTGCCCCAGCACCGAGAGACCAAGTGGCTGGTTATCTGATTCACGGCTCTGGAGATGTTGAGTCTCTCTGTTTTGTTTTCTCTCTCTGGGGGGCATCTCATTTTTTTTTTCTCTTTAGATTTTCTTTATTTACTTGAGAGAGAGAGCATGGGCATGTGCACGCAACTTAGGGGAGGGGCAGAGGGAGAAGGAGGGCATCTCAAGTAGACTCTGTGCTGAGCAGGGAGCCTGACACGGGGCTCGATCCCACAACCCTGAGACCATGACCTGAGCCAAATCAAGAGTCGGACGGACGCTCAAAGGACTGAGCCACCCAGGCGCTGCTGGGTATCTCATTTTTTAAAGAATGATTGTGATCCAAGCAGAAAGCCGAGAAGACCATATTGTATGGACATGAACTTCAGGTACAAGGAAAACCTTTTAATAATTAGGAAGCAAGAGGGACCAGCTCTTAAGGACCCTAGTCAAACGCTGTCAAAGCTGCGTACTTCCACCTTCATTCCCTATCCATGAGGGCTCTTTTTTTTTTTTTTTAAGATTTTTTATTTATTTGACAGAGAGAAACACAGCAAGAGAGGGAACACAAGCAGAGGGAATGGGAGAGGGAGAAGTAGGCTTCCCACCGAGCAGAGAGCCCGATGTGGGGCTCGATCCCAGGACCCTGGAATCATGAACCGAGCCGAAGGCAGACGCTTAACGACTGAGCCACCCAGGCGCCCCTCCACGAGAGCTCTTATAAGGCCCATACTGCTGGTGGATAATTTCTAGAGATCCCAGTGAACAGCAAGTTCAGGAAAGATTCCTGTCCCTGGGCCGGGTAGAGAAAATCCTTCAATTAGAGACTTAACTACATGGAAGATTTGCTTCGTCTACAGACGTTTTCTTGACTGAATCAATCAGGGACTAAACGAAGGCAGAACTGCAGTGTCGGACAACAGCAGTGGGCTCTGTTCACACGCAAGTCAATGGGAATGCCGCCCTCTGGGGTTGTGCAAAGAGCAGCGGCTCTGGACAAGAAAACAGCAGATGGGTCACTGTCAGCCACTGTCACCATCTGAGTATATTGTGTTGTGGGTCCCAAAGGGGTTGGCAACGATTTCTACCTGTAAAACTCCTGAATGAATCGTTTTTCCAGTTCTTGCCTTCTTCTATGAGCCAAAGGGCAAATTTTTGTTCTGCACCACTGAGAGACAAAATGGGGCCCAGGCTGTCAGGGGTTGGTGCAGAAAGCCTAAATCCTAGCCCCATCTCAGCTGCAGGAGCGCCGAGCACTGCGTCCCCTCCAATGTGACAACCTAGCCTATGGCTAGTTTCACAGAACTTGGTGACCCTGTCAGGAACATAGTAGGCAAACTTCTTGGAGAATAGAGTCTAAAGGTAGAAGCTGAGATCTTCACAAGGGTGAGGGGAATACAGATCCTATTTGCTTTGTGTTTAAAGTGCTGACATCCTGGGAATGGTCAATGGAAGAGGCTGATGTAGAATTGAGAGCAATGGGTCCAGAGACAGGACCGGGGCAAGGCAAATGAGGCCCAGGTGCAAAATTTAAGGGTGCACCGAATGACTCAGTAATCCACATCAGCCATATTTTAATGCAATATTTTTAAAATTAAGAATTAATACAACAATCCACGATGAACAAAATACCACAATTTTAAGATAAAGACAGGGCCCAACCTTGACTCACCTCCCCCTAACCCTACTCAACTCTAGTGGTCATCGGGTGCCTTCCGGTGTGACAGAGAGAATGTCAGGAAGCAAAAGACTGGAGTCCGAGCTCTGTGGCTTAATTTACTGCCTTCCCCCTGGTCATCCACTCTCTCTGAGCTTATAGAAGGAGGGCAAGGGGCCTTATTTCTCTCTTGGGATTTTTGTGGGTAATGATACGAGCAGAAAAACACAACCTTTGCTTTTGGAAACTGCGGGTCTCATTCAGCTCAGTAAGTGTGTGTGTGTGTGTGTGTGTGTGTGTGTGTGTGTGTGTGTGTGAGAGAGAGAGAGAGAGAGAGAGCGCGCGCGCATGCGTGAGCGAGAACTGTCAGTAGGGCTCCTACATCACTCTCCAGAGCTAACAACTTTAGCCTTCCAGGACGCCAGCCAACTTCCTCAGCCTCAGAGAGTCTATCCCTTCCTCAAGGCTCTCCCTCACTGTCACAAGCTGTCCTTCCGCAGCTGAGGAAGCACCTGCCCTTTGGGACAGGCCAGATCTCCGCAATGCTCCCTATTTTTAGACAATAGGGAGGGACTGGGGGAGGGTGGAATGTCTTCTCTGAGAATATTGCCTCTGAACTGTGCTCTGGACAGATGGCGGCCAGCTCTCTGTGGCCCTCGTTTCTGCCTCCCTGACCTTGTCAGTTCTGGTCCACCTCTCCTCTCTGCCATACTGCCCTAGTCAAACCATTGTCACATGTGATAGGACTCTTACAATAGCCACCCAACCCAGCTCCCTGCTTCCATTCCTCTTGCCCTGTTGCAGTCCATTCTCCTCTCTACAGCCAGAATAAACTTCTAAACATTTGTTAAAGAAAAATCATAACATGCCACTTCGTCCTTAAACCCTCAGTAAGTTCCCCTTGTACTTAAGAGTAAAATTAAAATTGCATAATCTAGCCCAGGAGTTCTGAAACTAATGTTTCATACTCAAAATCTTCCCGAGGGCTCCATCCCCAGAGTTTCTGATGGGAGGGTTGGGTGGGGTCCAGGAATTAGCATTTCAAATAGGTTTCCAGGCGACTAACTGCTGGGCTTGAGGCTCCAAAACCACCCTGAGAACCTGATCAAGCCTGCAAAAACTCAGCTTGGCTTCCCCACCCCTCTCACCTTCTGTCCTAGCTGTATTTGCTTTCTATTTTCTCAGATCCATCAACTTCATTCCTGTCTTGGGTCCTTTGCAATAGCGGTTTCCTTTGCCTGGAGCTTTCCTCCTCCAGATATTCTTAAGACCAGGTCCTTTTAAAACGTCTCGGCACACGTTACTTCCTTGTCCACCCAATGTGATTGGACTCCACCTGCTATCCATCAAATGGCCCTGGTTGGTTTTTGTCTTATTTGTTTATCTGTGCGTGGTCTGTTTTCCCCCAGCCTAATACAGGCTCCGTGAGGGCGGAAACTGTGGCTATCGCATTTACCAGCACCTGAGCTATCTCTGGCACAGAGATGGTACCCACTATGTTTGTTCAGGGACTGAATGAATACTACTGATTGGGGGAGCCAGAATTTGAGCCGGGGACGGACTGCAGAGCCTTAGAGTGGTCCGAGAGCTGTGGCAGAGCTGTGGCTGGTCCCCATGACCCTGTTCTTGCAGGTACAACTCAACCCCCTTTAGAGCCCAGTTACTGGGTTACTCTTTTTTGCTTTCTTTTTTTTTTTTTTTTTAGGAGAGGGAGGGGCAGAGTGCGAGGGAAAGAGAATCTCGGTGAGCAGCTGACACGGGGTTCATCTCACGACCCTGAAATCATGACCTGGTCCAAAAATCAAGAGTCAGATGCTTAACCGACTAAGCCCCTGGGCTACTTTTATGAAAAGGTCACTTTAATCCCTTTCCTTTCCCTTCCCAAACAAGTCCAAACTCCCTTCCCGGCCTTCAACACGTGCACCACGTGCACGAAAGGAGTCCCCTTGGCTGGAACTTCGCTCGCTGTCGCTTTAACATTTCACTCCTGGCCTCACTGAAGTGCATTCTCCACGGTTCCTTCCGATGACAGATGCCATGAAGATCATTATTCGTTCTGTCATTAGTGGTTCAGATCATGGGCCCTATGGCCAGAGATATCTGGACTCAGGGTGTAAGAGTTTTAGGACTTGCAGTAAATTACTTCCTCTCCACGAGTCTCAATTTCCTTGTCTGAAATGGATGTAATGATAAAACCTGCCTCAGAAGGTTTTTGAGAGGATTGAGACAATAAAGTAAAACTTGGAGCATGCGAAGTGGCATGTAATAAGCAGTCCAAAATGTCACTTCATTTGGTGATGGTCTGTTGTTTAAGTAATAGCCAGAGCCACCAGGAAAAGGATTCCTCCGTCCCTAGTCTCCAGGATCAGGTCAGAAGAGGGCGAGAGGGTTGGGAGTTTCGTAAGGGCTGGTGTGGGACCAGGCAGGGCATCTTCTGAGCTCCATGGTTGGCCCGAGGAACGATTCTAGACCAGGGGGTATGCCTGGAGAGGGCGCACATCTCCTCAGCACACCTGCTCATTTCACGGCTCTGCATATGGACCTTCGCCTGTCTTAGGAAGTCTCTTTGCCGATGGAGATCGTCCTTCCGCAGCACCTGCTGCCCCAGTGTCAGCTGTGCGCCTTTCGGGGGGTCACCTTCCCTACTATCCAACACTGCTCTTTGCTCTCTCCTGAGGCAGGGGCTCAGAGCATGGCTGGTGAGGCTGCTCGTTTGCCTATTTTCATCCCATCCCATCCTTCATGAAAGGACCCCCTCAAGGGTCCTGTCTGATCGCCATGGAGGTTTGTGTGGAGGAAGCAATGGTACCAAGTGTTGTACCAAAGACTCCTCAGCCTTGGAGAAGGGCTCCACGAGAGGTCAAGGAAGTGGAGGCAGCATTTGAATTCACTTCCCACGGAGCCCGATCCTGGCTGTTCTTCTTGACAGACAATCCTCCCACGTCCACACCGTTTTCTTTTACCAGAGATGCAAGAGTCTGACTGTGTAGTCCCAATCTGTGCCCATCGCTCGAGTTCCTTTCCCACCCTGCCCCCACGTCAATGACGTCCCCTGACCCCGCTCCCTCCCTCTGTGGGCCTGGTGGGGGGGCCTAACTGGGCTTGGCGGTGCAAGAGAGTCTGTTTCCCTTCCACTACACTTCTGCTCTTCCTCCAACTGCCACCTCTCAACCCTGCGCGAGGCCCGAAGGTTTGCAGTCAACACTTATTTCGAGCGCGACGCGCGCACACTTCTGCCCTTGCGATGGAGAGCCTGTGTCCACGGAGAGGCAAGGGCCCGCCAACGGGAGCCAGCCTGCAGCCCCTCTGGAACCCTCAGTTAAAGACATGTTTGTGTCTCTTGCATATCTGTGGGCTGCTGCCTTGACACTCAAGGCATGCCAACAGCCAGGCAGAGCTGTGCCCCTGGAACAGAAGGCGGTGACACTCCGGGGTGAGGAAAGAAAACACGACAGTGACAGTCATATAATACGCTTAAAATTCTACGTCTGCCTGGAGGGCCTTTAATCAAGGATTTCGAAGCACATTCTCCAGACCTTGCCCATTCATCTGCCCCACATGCCTGCCTGGGAAAGAGCCGGCAGGTAGGGAGCCGAGCACTATAAATACAGTACTGTATCATTATCTTTGATGCGAACACTATGTATTTAGACAGCATTTCTCTGAAGAGCTAAAGGGCTCCACACACATTATATTATCTAATTCCAACTCATTCATACAGCAGCCCCCAGACTGGCTGCCTTGCAGGTAGTTTGCAAAGGCTTTGGATCCACAGAAATTCACTCTAATGCCTTCTCCCTCCCCTCCTGCCCCTGCCTGATTCACAGGCACTTCCCAGGGCCGCTCCCGCGAACACTCGGGAGCCAATACCGTAGCCTGACTCATCTTGTCTACACACCACAAACTCGGGACTCGGTTTCATGCCAGTGATACTAAGGGCTGGAGGAAGAGAAGACGTGATATGTTTCCTTGCTGTCAGATTTCATCCAGGTCTAGTTTGCTGCGTTTTGAAAGCCTGGTTTGTATGGACTTTGTGATTATAATGAAGATACAAGGCAGGGAATGGGTCTGCAGGGTGAGCTGACCACATAGGCCCATGGTCAAGGCTAAGCTACCAGGACCGCCTCCTTGTTCACCTTGAAAATGCACATCACCTTTAAAATTGATCAAGTGGATTTTCTTCACTTGTAAGAGCTTCTGTGTTTCCCTTCCCCTGATACCATCAGGGGAAGGCGATATTCTTCTGTTATGTACTCATTGTCCACGTCACGGTTGTAAAGAAGCAATCAAGTGTGTAATTATTTCCTTATTTGTCTGCCCCCCAGCCCCCGCCCCCATCCTAAGCTCCAGGAGGGCTGGGGCTGTACTTGTTTTAATTGTGTCCCTATCCCCGGAGTTGAGCACATGCCCGGTGCATAATAAAAATATTTGTGGAATGACTGAATGAGGGAATGAGTGATGGAGTGAGTCACAGTGAGCATTCTCTGGTTTACGGCTTCTAATCAGGCCCTCTGTTGTACCAGTTTAAGTCCCATTTTCGAGCATAACAAAGGCCTCCACTCCCACACTCTGCCATCATGCACCTAGAAAATGCTGTCTCACCAACACTCCCTCTTGTTCCCCTCGGCCCTCAAGGAACACCTAGGGACTGCTTGGGTCGAAGCCACATATCTTCCCTCTCCTCCCGGTTTCCATCACACTGAGTCAAAACTCATCCAATAATTTAGTGGAGCTCTGCCCTCAGCTCGGTTATAGGACCTTCTCAAAAAGTCCAGCATCCCCAGCAAGCTCTCTCACCTGCATCTGTATATGTGATATGGTGGGAAACACACATAAACTCTGGGGTCGCAGACTCTTGAGTTCAAGTCTTAGCTCTAATGCTTACAGCTGTGTGACCTTGGCCAACTTCCTAAGCTCTTTGAGCTTCTGTGTCTTCGGCAGTAACATGGAGATGATAGCATCCACATCGGGTGGCGTGCAGCCTAAATGAGAAGACACAGGGAGCAGGCTCAGTAAATCACTGTTCCCTGCCCTTCTCTTCTATCCTCGACCCTTCCTTTGACTTATCCTCCCTCCTGGCTGCCACTCATCCTTTGGATGCTTCTAGCTGTCACCCCCTAGGTTTTAGGCTCCACGCGGGAAGTGTTGAGACTCAGACTATATTTAGATGCCTTAGCTCTTTTATCTTTTACACCACTGCGTTGCTATGGTGATGGCAGAGAGGGAGGGGGGAGGACGGCCTGAAAGGAAAGATGGAGCTCAGCCATGAAGATGGCGGGATCTGGCTGCGGACTGGTCCCCGTTAGCTGGTGCTCTCCAAGAACCCTTACCGGTGCATTCCTTCATCAGGAGGTGCCCCAAGGAGACGGGAGGAGGCAATGCCCAGTAAAGGTTCTTACAAAAAGGGGAGATAAAGAAGAATGACTGTTGAAAACTGTTCACTCTGTTGCCCAGCCACAGCCTTAGCTTCTGGAGCCTTCCTCAAATGGTTTCTTTATCAATCAAGGCTGGCAACTTGCCCAAGTCACGCAGCTGGTAAGTGGCAGAGCAGGGATTTGAACCCAGGCCACCTGGACTCCAAATCCAATGCTCTTTCCATACCAATGGCTATCGAAAACAATTTTTTAAAGCTGAAGAAAATTCGTGTGAAGAAGGAAGCCTACAGTGAGGTATAAGCAAGCACAGCAGGCCAAAGTGGAGGTGCGGTAGCTGAAGTGGAGGGTCCCTCTTGGACAACCTCTCCTTCCAGCCTCACCCGCAGGGAGAGAAAGTTTTAGGCAGCCCTTCTCCAAGTGTAGTCGTGCAAGTGCCCATATTGCAGACATCTGGCGTAACTGTAAAAGCGCTGCTTCCCAGGTCCTAATCCCAGATTCTGATTCAGTAAGTTCCAGGAGATTCTGATAAACACTAATTTAACTGGAGGTAAACTAGCAAACTCTTGAGTCAAAAAATTGGGAGAAGGGACATAACGGTACGATCTCTTTCTCTTTTCCTATCTGATTCCTCAAGCTCATTTATAGCAGCCTAAGGGCAGGCATCTCAAAACAATCAGGCTGGACTGTTCCTTGGTTTCCAACTGCTCTCTGGGCCTCGGCCAGTTGCTAAGCCCTGGGCTCTAGCCTACAGACTGGCCATCAGGGTCCAGAAGAAACCACAGCCATTGTCTGACCTTGGTGAGGTCATCATTGTGCCTAATAGAGCAGATATACATGCAAGGAAGCTCTGGGTAAGAGTGAAGAGAATGGATACCATACTCAAGAGCACACAAGGAATGTTTATCCGGTGAGAAGTCCCAAAGGAGCACGTGAGATTTGGACTGAAAACAGACTTACTGGCCAAGTGCAAAGTCTGGAAAAATATACAGGGGCAGGAAAGCCCACTCACTGATTTCCCATCATTAAAGGGTTTGGGAGAACTATATGACAAAGGAAGGAAGTTCTGATGATGCAGTTGAAGAGGGTAGTCAAGATTAAACTAAGGTTTTTAGCTCCCCTATGTGCCGAAGACCTAACATCGTCCCCCTAGCTTCCTCTGGGCCACGCACTGTGCTTTACACAAATACCTCTTAATACCTTGTAATACCTTGTGTAAGGTATTACACAAATACCTTTAATCTATCCCAGTATCCCAGGTACTATTAGAATTTCTAGCTTGCAGGTAAGAAAACTGAAACTACTAGAAGTTAGGCAATTTTGCCCAAGGTTACTCAGCTAGTAAGAGATAGAACCGGGATTCGATCCCAGTCAATGGTCTGCGAATATTCTCACCCAAAACGAACCCATAAAGTAAGTGTATGAAGTCCAATTAAGTTCTCACGATGACGGTTTTTTCAATCCCAAATTACTTCAATTTTCCCCCCAATTTTTTGGAGATGATCCCTACTTAGCTGATGTTTTGGGGTAATCTGGTACTAGGTAAGTGAAGGAATATCTCCAAGAAGGATATTTACCCAGTTTTTTCCTTTCTGCTCCTGATCTTTCAGCAGACTGCACTTGTAAAGTCTTTTTAAAAATGTATTTAAAAAACCCCCCAAAACAAACATTAATTATGTAAGTCCTGCCCCTAAGGCAGAGCCGAGGTCCCATCTGCTCTAGAAGCCTTCCCCAGTGACTTCCCCTATGGGCCACTCCCTCTTCAAACCTGTCCCATTCCAGTGTGTAAGAACCACTTAGCACCCAGTACCCACAACCTCTGTCTTCTCCCATCCTTGTTGTCCTGTGAGCTCTATGGGGGCAGGGCCACACTGCACATCTCTGTTTCTCCAGCACTTGGCCCAGAGAGGTTAACTTGAGCCACCGAGCAGTCACACAGGAACAGGAAGTTGAAACAAGGGAAACCAAAATTGAAGGAGGCCAAGGAACTGTGGGTACAAAGGGAGGTGAGAATGGACAGCGTAATTCACCAGCCTCCTGTGCAATTTGAAGATAGGTGGAAACGCTCTTGAATACATTTTTTCTTTTCCCATTTGTACGATTCACTGGGATCATAATATCTTCTTATCATTTGTCCTGGGGCGAAGGAGGGATAAGAAGGACGGAAAGGGGGATAAGGACAGAGAGGAGACATGACCTAGCCTTAACTCGTGATCCCAGCTCGCAGTCCAAAGGAAGTTGACGGGTTCTAGCTCTAAAGTGTCCGTAGATTCAGATTCAGTATGACTGGTTTCTACTGTGCCATTTTGGAAACCGACCTGGCTCCTCTCCCCAGCACGTCCCTCAGATTCTGGCCACATGGGTACAGTTATTCGTTCCCAAGTTTCGTCCCTCAGGCATGGAGCCCTCTGACTCAGTTTTTCTTCTCTCTGGATCGTCCGTTACAGCTCACGAAATGCTTTTTCATGCATGACCATTCACTAGTTTCCCAACTATCCTGTGGGGTAGGCAGGGCAATTATCAGGGACCCCACTCTACTTGCTGCTGAAAATGGAATTATGGGGTTAGTTTTGGTTCATCTCCTCTCTACCAAAGGAAAACAAAATCCTATTGGAAAGGCGGCTGGCGAATAATCTTAAGTTTTGGAGTAGGAAGAGAAGGAGAGGAGCCAAAATTAATGATAATGCCAGACAGCAGACGACTGTCCATGTTTTGCATTCCTAGCTGCCTAGTACCAACTTCCAATACCTGAAGGGTAGGGAGTGCCAGTAATTCTTTGCATTTGCCCTGGGCACTTCTATTTACAGAGTTATTTCATTTTATCCTCACAACAACCTCTTGAGATCCGTGTAGTTACAGTCACTCTTATTTGAGGGGTATGGCAATTGTGACCTAGAGGAATGAAGGGATTTACCCAAGGCCACACAGCTGGTAAATGGCACTGCTTGGATTAGGCTCACATCCGATAACAAGGACAAGGTCTATGCAGTCCACACCTGGGCATTCTGAAGGTAACAGAAGCAGTGTACTCAGATAATCCACTTCAATGCACTGGGCATATTACTCTAAAGGACAGAAGAGCAGAGACATTGCCGTTAAACCGATCTATGTTCGAGTCACAGTCCTGGCACTTATAAATGCATAACATTGGGAAAACCACCTTTTAAAGCCTCAATTTTCTTATCTGTAAGAGGATGGCATGAGGATTAAGTGATACAGCCTTCCGCAAGCAGCTTAGCACAAATTGCTCAATATCTATTCACTGCCCTTATGATTGTTGACAGCAACACTGACATTAATTGCCGGATCTGTTTTAATGAAATGATCCTGAATAAGATCGTATCATCTTGGTTATTTTCCGAGATGGAGATGGTATCCCACGTGCTAAGGCATCTTCTCTATTTCGCAAACTTCCCTATTCTGTTTCCTACAAGTGGCTGTAAAGTCATTTTTTAAGCATACCCTCCATTGAGAGTAGATTCAATGCTTGTTGCCAGCCTTCTTGGGCTGGAGAATAGAAATCCTGTGGGTGGGTGGTTATCTTATCTTTTCACCCTGCTGGCCATTATTCGGCCCAGCTCAACACATTTGTGCCTTTCCATTTTTTCCTCACCCTCTGTCTAGTCGAGTTTCTAAAGAAGCAAACTTGTCACTGAAGCCATCAGACAGAACACTTAGCATTTTCCTCACATGCACACACGTTTGAAGTACTTTTCCATCTCTCTCCAGTGCTCAGTCTCCAGGGGGAATGTGGTGTCCGGGAGTGCGGCATGAAGAGAGCGGAACATGGGATATTTTCGGAATTGCTAATGTCTAATTGGGACTCAGAAAATATTCACCAAGGAAGGCGAGAAACGGAGCTGGGGAGAGACATCAGGGATCTGCCTCAGGGCAGAAAACTGGATTGCAGGGTCTAAAGTGACTTCGGGGTCCAGATTTCTAGAATTCTGTTTCCCAAATGACATTTGAAATGTTTGAAATGGGAGACCAAGAGCGGTGGATGTGTCAGTACGGGAAGGAGGAAGAGGATGCCTGGGAGGTCCTCACCTGCTTCGTAAGGTGGAGGATGGAAGGGAAGACGTAAGTGGGGGGAGGGTGGGGAAGAGGGAGTGCCCTCCTGGACTCCAGAAGCTCAAGCCATCCATACATGGCTATTGAGCATGTGATGGGCAAAGCGCGTGATAGGCGTTAGGGGCTGAAGGAGTTACGCACATGAGGAAGACATTGTTTTTTACCTCAAGGAGCTTGGCACGAAGCAGATTACAAACGTTGAGAAACAGTGACCTAGAAGAAGACCTGACCACATTCGCAGTGCACAGATCCCTGTCCGTGGCAATTTTGCCCCGGCTCTAGACGTGGGAGAGAGAGTGGATTGGCACTCCATTCTCCATGCACGAAACGAACCATACAACACATATACAAAATCATATGGTAATAATAATCATAATAATAAAATGCATAAGCAGATCATAATTTTCTCTTTCCTTCCTCCTTAGGCTTTCTTTGGTGTTGACACTGAAGGTGAAATGCTGACCTGATTTCTCCCGCGTAACAGTGTTTGTAGTTTGTGTTGGTGACTATTTAGTGTGACGGCCCTGAGGCCCTTCTCTCACCTTTAACCTGCCCAGTTTCTCACCCGCACTGACCCACAAGGACCACGTCCCTACAATATGCCCACTACTGTGGTTGGCACCCACTCAGGCCTCGTAACAGAGATGGCGAGCTACCCAGAGATAAATAAAAACAGTTTGCCTACTCTTTGAGAATTTGCAGTCCGATGGGGAAGGCAGACGTGTAGGCAGATCTTTACACTGTCAACTCGGCCTGACTTAGGAACGGGGAAGGACTCTGACGTTCCTATAGGTCTCAAGTCACACATCACCTCGTAATAACACCTAGTCCTTACAGATCATTCAATAGTTTCCAGGCATTGTTTCAAGCGTCTTCCATGTACTAATTTAACAAATCTCCATCATCCAGCAGGGTAGAAACTATTATTTTATTCATTCGCCTTTTTTAGAGATGATAAAACCGAGGCACAGGGCACTTAAGTCACTTGCCTAAGGTCACACGGCTAAAACATGACAGAGATAGAACTTGGACTGAGATAGCGTAGCTCCCCAGTCCCTTAACCACCATACTATACTGCCTTTCAAATGAGATAAAAGTTGCTTTTCAGCGAGACAGAAGGAGATAGCGGCCTCTGTCATCTATTATCACCTTCGGGTCTCTCTGGCTTCTTTTCAACCCACGTTTATCGAGGGCTCCTTATGTACCAACACCATGCTGAGTGCCTTCAACACATCTCACTTACCCCCGTTACCACTGAACGAGGCGGGGACTATTATGGTCTGCCCTATTATGACTGAATGTTTGTGTGTCCCCGCCCCCCCCCTCCCCAATTCTGGAGTTTCCAGAACAATAAGATAAGATTTTCTAGTTCCCTTGGCTTAAGAGCAGCCACCCTAAGCCCTCACTCTGGCAATGTGCTTGTATCCACATCTTGCTGCGAATGAACCAGAACGCAACACCCAGACCCCCTACTAACGGAGCCAGTGCCGAGCTCGGAGTGCCGGAGACCCCCGCGGTTCAAAGGTCCTGAGTGACCAGAGTGTGGGGGCTGCTGCTGTCACCTTCCACCGGTGTCCACTGTCCAACGCACAGACCTCACCATCTTCAATGGTTATTTAAGAAAACAGAAATTCTCCAAGGATCGCTAGCCATCTAACAAGTTGTTCAAGTCATTACAATTACCCAAAGGGAAAAAGAATTCAGGATCATTCCTGTCTCCGCGTGTCCTGGGCCAAGTCCAAGCTGGAGTATTATTAGGAGAACCATCATAAAAAATGAGACAAGGAAGACAGCTGAATGAGGAATAAGGAGGCGGCAGACAGGCAGATGGCATTCCGAAGGAGGAACGCCTTCCTTAGAAGGCTCTCGGGTTGCTGTGCAGCTCCCATTCATCTCCTGCGACTTCCCGGAACAAGGGCTGCTGATGTATGTTATCTATCGACGGCCCAGCAGCCGTATAAACACCGTCCATCAATGGCCCCAGGGGTCTGTGTCCAACAGGCTCATACACTTGCCACTCGAGCTCATTTATCTTCACCCCTTTTTGTTATTGCCCTGCTATAAAAAATATCTTAAGCGCTACAATCTCCTCTCTTTCCCGTCTTAAGCAGTTACTCCCTATCAAATACTCAATTCCATTTTCTGGGTGTACAGAAAAATCACTTGAGCTGCCACTCACAATTTTGGCTCTTGAGGCAAATCAAACAAATTCAAAACGATCATTACAAGAGCTAAGAGGCAAAAAAAATCATTCGGCACCGATGCTTTTGCTTCATGGAATTTGAGCTCCACGTACTGCCTGTCATCCCCCGCTTCATACACAGGAAACACAAGGGCCAGAACTTTGCAATCCATGCAGTTTCCAGGTGGGAAATTAACTAACCAGTCTTCCAAATATTCATCGTTCATCTACATTCGCAGGGAAGTGGGCTGGAAACCGACAAAGTATAAGTCAGATTTTGTGCCCATCAAGAGACTGTGATGTATGTAGCATTTGCTGGTTACAGAATAGGTACTGTAGGAAGTGCACAGTCAGTGGAGAGAATAATTACTTGGTAGGTACTAAAGTGTTCTTGGAAGAGCTGGGATGGAGCCGATCATTAGGAATATATAAGGTTCGGGTAGGTGAAGTGAAGAAAAAACTTACAGTGTGGCACTCAAAGAGGAAAATGCAAAGTGTATTCAGCAGATCATGGGACCATGGGCAGGCCATGTGGCCAGAGCAGAAGGGATCACGAGAGCCAGTGGGTAATGTCTTACACGTCTGGTTGGTGATGTTTTGAGAACCAGCAAAGCCCCTCATCTGGACAGGAGTCCCTTGGGCATAGAATCCATCTGGGCAAGTTTTCTGGGGATGCTAGTGCCCACCACCTCCTCTGGATACTGCTATTTCTCTACCAAGAGTTCACTGAGAGGCACAACCACTCCGAGCTACATCATCTGGATAGTTCTAGCCTCCCTGCCACCCTCATGTAATGGTCTCTTTCCCCAGCAGGCTGCAGACCCCTTTCCTGCTGCTTCCTGCCCCTGTCTGCTGACACGTGGATCACTTGCCTTAACATTGAAAAACTTGGTACCTGGCTCACAATCTTCCCACCAGCAACCTGGGTGATGTTAGTGACCCCAAAAGATGACTAATCTTTGCCCCTTGATCCATTGACCTTGACATCTTTGATGACCTTCACCCCCCACTTCAGCCACCCAGCCTACACCTTGACTTTTCTCATCCCCTAGAATCGCTCCATCTCTGACATAACAAGTTCATACATTCCAAAGCTGAACTTACCACCTTCCCAAAGTCGTCTCTCCTCCTCTCATCTCCATGCCAATGGATCACACCACCATGCGTTCATTCCTGCAACCTGGGTCCCTCTGCCGACTACCCTCCCTTGCAGTCAGGCACCAGATCCTGCTGTACCTGCTTATAGCTCGTGAATACAATTCCTTCTTGCCATTCTCCTCTAAGACTTATTCACTAGTCACGTCTGGCCTGGATTCCACTAACACAGCTATAGCCATCTGTTCAAGCTGCAAATCTCATTAGCCACCCCACCCGCCTCTTTTTTAATGGTTCCTCACTGTCCTCCAAACTTCTTGGCATGCTGTAAAAGGCCCGTTTCTGGACTGAGGCTACTTGCCCTCTTTTTCCCCCAGTTCTCACATATCCTCCCGATCTCAGACATCGCCCTTTTTGAGATGCTTTCCCCAACCTCCCTAGACTGCATTGGTGGGTCTCTCGTGTCATTGTCCCACAGCACCTTGCGCTTGCGCTGTGATGACACTTATCACACCCAGCTGAAATTTCTTGTTTACAGACTGTCCCCAGCACCAAGCACCAAGGTTCCAGAACATAGCAGAAGCTCACGAATCCTTGTGAAATAAACAAACAGACAAATGAATGATTGAAGAAAAGATGCGTGAGAGAAGACATTTTGAATACAGAAATGAGAGGTCAGGCAAAATAAAAAATAAATTTAAGGTTTCACACTGGGTGAGGGAGGTGGGGATGATGGTGCCCTGGACAGAACTTCCAGAAAAGGAGAAGGACTTGGTTTTGGTGAATGAAAATGAGGCTTTCGATGTGGGCATGCTGACTGGGAGATTATGGTTAGCCATAAAGGCACAGGGTCCAGGGGTCACAGATTTGGGCTTTATACACAAAGAACATATCCCTGAAGCCATCGGCATAGATGGTAGCTTCAATATAGAATTGAGAGAAAAGAGCAGCTGACAGAGGCTTCTTCATGTAGGAAGGTTTTCCAATTATCCAGATAATTCAGGTCTAAAGTGAGGTTTTTATCACTTCATTTTCTGAATAACTGTCTCCATTGTTTCTAACTTCGAAGATCTGCTATGTTTTGTTTTGGTTTGTTTTTTCCTCCCCCTAACGACTATTTCTCTTTTTGGAGCGTATTTTGCTAACTCCAGCTGTTAATTGCCTCGTCACACAACCAGGCCATTGTGACTTCGGCTGGCTGCTTTATGAGACATGATGCTTATTTTTCAAATGGCTTCTACTGTTTTTCCCCAAAAGATAATTTCTTTGATTGACACATTGACTGGCTATTGATCCATCCACATCTTACCAGACATATTCTTGGTCACTCTCCCTCCTGCCTCCTTTAAGTGGATTGTCCATACAAGATCTGGACAAGATGGTCCATACGAGATCTGTGTTCTGAATTTTCTTTTTCTCCATTTCCAGGGACTATCTGTGAGTCCTGAAACACATCATATAATATGGGCACATCCTTATGCCTACTTGTCAATTCCGAGAGCTCAGTCCTGCTTCTGGGGGAAAGAACAGTGCACGGGCACTGTACAAGAACTACATTTTCCCCCGAGCACCCCACATCAGCAAACATTTTCCTAATTGAACTATAAGGGTTTTATTTAGTCAAATCACAATCATTTTTTAGGGTTGAAATATAAATACACGAGCACTTCATGAATCTGAGAATGTACTTTCCTATCTAGGACAGAATCTTTGGTCTTTAGAAAGCACCTGTACATTGCCCTTATTCTAAATACATTCACTGTGCTAAATGTAGAATTACTCCAATAGGTCCTTGATGAATTTGTACGGCTGGAAGCGGACCTGCTGTTGAAGTATGGAACTGCGTCCCAGTCATATGAGTTGCCCTGGTCAATTCTGGAAGCCTCTATGTGTAGCAAAAACTTTCTTTGTTGTAGGGAATGGGCCTTAGCCCTTTGGGGTCATGAACTGCTCTGATGATTCAGATGCTTTTTAGCAGAAAAATGTACACACTCCGACACAATATTCTGGATACAATTTCAGGAAGTTCACAAGACCTTATGAGAAACCAGCATTGATCCCCTAAAGGTCCCTGGGCTCCAGGTTAATAACTCCTAGACTAAGGGCTAAAGCTCATTGTTGATGGGTGAGGGATTGCAGTAACGTCAGAATGTGCAGAAAACAGCTGCACCGAAAATGTGAACGGCTGGGCAGTAGCCACAACGCCCAGCAGGAGATGCTCGGCTTGCGTACAATCACGCCCAGCGTGGCATTGGGTGAGCTGCCGTCTTTCCTTCTGCAGGGTTATCAAGCTTTCTACTCATTCTATTATGAGGTTTTATTTTATGGCAGCAGAGCTCTGATTCGATGATGAAAATCAGCACAAAATAGCGCCATTTTTTAAACAAAAATTCGCCTTACAGTTATTTCAGCTAAAACAAATGCACTTTTTAGCAAGAGGGAGGGAGGAAAGGGGCAGAGGAGGCTCCTGTGTTAAGAGAGCTGCCCTTTCTGCCGCTCCCCTCACCCCTTGCTTCCCACAAATCTAGCTCCTCACACTCTCTAATATCTTACACACCCTTGACTTCTACTCGCCCGTATTAGATCTCATTTCATTTTCTTGAAGCTGGCGCCTGAAAAGCCTAGATCAGTGCCAATCTCCTGAATGTCTGGTGTTTATCTCATTCCGTATTGCTCTGCACATATCTGATTTCTGAGTCGCACTCTAGTCCCTTGAATCCTAAGGGGGCAGCTTGGTGCTTTTGATCATCTGAGTCAACATCTCATATGCTCCTTTTCAACTTGAGACGACATAACCTCCCTCCTTCGGTATTTTTTTTTTATCTTGACTGACCTTTAATTTTTGAAAATATGCTTAAAAGTACAACCTGAAGGATACAATCCTTAGTAACCACTAGTTACAAACTGCATCACGATCTACCTTGTCTATCTCACCATCACCCTTAGAGCCGCATTTACTAAGGTTTTATGTGTACAGGAAAGCTCATTGGTTACTGGGATGATTTGCGATTTTTTCTCTGTCTTTCCAAAGGAAAATCATCTAAAACAGAATCATGTCAGATAGTTTTCAAGCCAACATTTCTCACCGTGTTGCTTCCTTTCCCATATCTCCCAGTCCATGTACTTTGTTCAGGTTGTTCTTTGATTCTATTCTAAACATACCTTTTCAGAGTTCTTGTGGTCCTAATTCCACAAATATTTCCAAAGAACCTTGTTCTTCAATCTTTAACATCAGGGCTTTACCACCCTCCCTTTCTGGATTTTTGCTACTATCTTTGTTTCTGGCTAGAATTCTTGATGATTCTCCATCATCAAGTGTCCCTCAGCTTTCCTCATGGCCCTCCTCACTCCAGTGGAGACCCACGTGGATGCCCCTCTTCTGGCTCTCAAGACTCTTATGTCATAGAGTTTAGGACGCTGTGACTTAGTTGGCCATGCCCACACTAGACTGAGAGCTCCTTAAGGCCAGGGATTGGTTATTATTTGCCACCTGGAGCATCAACCTCCTTCTTTCAACCCTCTGCTTTGGGCTATGTTCAATCCTCTAATTCTAACCATGTGGTTGAAATGGAAGCCGCCATCTTCTGATGTATCCTACCTCCCTGCCAGAGTGAATGGTCTAAGTGATTCCTGACACAAGAGGGACAGTCTGCCTCCAATATTTAAGCTAAAGATGTGAGCCTGATGGCCTCTTGCAGCTGTCTCCAGCCCAGTGAAGGGAGCCAGTGTGAGAGAAGAAAGCTGGCATGGACAGAGAAGAAAGAAAGAACCCTGGAGGCATCTGATGCCTGGTTGTGGTCATCCCCGAGACTACCATTCTCATGCTTTGCTTGTGTGAGCCAATGAATCTCCCTTCCTCTGAAGTGAATGCAAGTTGGGTTTCTGCTATTTGCAACCAAAGAATCCTCTCAAGTAATGTTGACTGCCTCCTTCATGTCTCTTCCTCCAGTTGCTGACTCAGGGCTTGGCATTCAGAAGAGGCTCCAGAAACTTAGCTATTGTTAATTCGAAGCCGGATAAAGTGTTTGTTGTCATGTAAAATCAAGAGCTGAGGCAGGAGCAAACACATGTCATATTATGATAGGTGTATGAAGGTCATGCCTTAGAGCTATATGGCGATGACTCCATACACATTCTGAGCAGCTATTTGGGTCCAAGTTTGTTCTGTTGGTAGCTGATCAACTGTCCTGAAGAAATGCTGATTGCTTACTTATTTATTGTCTAACTAAGAATAATTTGCTTTTCTAGGATATAGCCCTGAAAGACCAAATGAGAAAGACTGCATGCATACATACACAATGACAGGTTACATGGCTGCCCAGTTGGCTTTCCATTTGCATGGTGGGAGAGAAGACAGCTGAGATGGACACAGTTTACCAGCTGTGTGGCTCTGGGAAAGCAACTTGAATTCTCTGGGCCTTGCTTTCTCCGTGTGCCAAATAGGGGGACTTGTCTCACATACCTCATGGGACTATTGAGAGGATGAAATGAGAAAACGCATATGGTGGCATTTTATTGTTGTCAGATCCTTTCTAGGGGAACCATGTTGGGCCCTTTTCTAAACACAGAGGCCACTGTGGGGCTGACAGGTCTGCTTTGATAAACACATGGCCTACGGCAGGGTCACAGCTTCAAGAGCGAGGAACTGAGGTGAGCCATCCCACGTCCAATATCCACCTTCTCTCTTTCCTCTCCTCTTGGCTCAATTGTCAAACGAAGCTTCTAGACACTTTCCACTCTGCCCCTGCTCAGAAAGCCTCTCAGCACAGCCTTTGGCTATGAAAATGAGTCCTGAGTCTCCTGCCGACCTGTTCCCTCCCTCGGAACATGCCCCAAGGTAACAGCCCTAGCTAACGAGTTGGACTGAACCTCAGTGAAACCTGACAGACTGTTTCCTCACAGATTTCCCACAGCTTACGCAATGTCCAGGATGCCTCTGTAGAACACGGCCAGCCTGGTCTAGGACCCGGTGATGACAGCTGGCCAGACGGTGTGGGCCAGCATGGGCCAGCTGCCCGGGAGCCCCATGCTTCCTTCTTGCTGATCTCTGCATAAGTAGCTCCCAGCAGCTTCCCAGTCTGCTTGGCTGCAAAGGGATGTCTCCGACACCTCTTCCATGGCCTCCCTCCGTTAGAAGGCAATGGCAGAAAGACAGAGGCTCTGGAGACCTGGGTTCAAATCCTAGACCTGCCACCACTGTGAGAACTTTACACAGGCTGTAAAATGGAGAGAATAAAGCCCATATTACATTGCAAGAAGGACCAACAGTCACATAGGTGCTCAGTAACTGATGTTTCTTTTTCCATCCCTCAATTGTAAAATAGTCCCCATCATGGGGAGGTCTTCTCTCTCTTGCAGAAACGCACATGCAAACTTGAAACCACAAGTAAAAATAACTCAAAAATAAATTTTGGGGGGTGGGGGAGAAATCCAACTCTTTATCTCCCTGGCCTGCTGAGACCCAAATTCTAGGTTCTGCATTCCCCTGGCAGTAAGGGAAGAGACTGTCTGAGCTATGCTCCTTCCGGGCATGGGGTGGGTGTTGGTGGGGGGGAACAGGGCTCACTTTGTCAGCCTTGCTCAGGACGAAGACAGACTGTCCCCCCGCTGCTGTTGGCGGGGAGGAGATCTGAGATAGGCACAGCTCAGCAAAGCCCTGGGGGCTGGCACTGTGTGACAACAACAAAAATAATTCCCATCTGCAGAGGCCGCTTACATTTTTCAGAGCACTTTCTCTTCTTTTATCTGTTTTCCCCCTACAATATCCATGTGAGATGGGCATTATCATTCCCATCTGACAGATGAGGAAATGAAGCAGAGAGCAGAGTATCACAAGTGGCTCTTAGGAATCAGAGCTATGCTCACATCCTGACTCAGCTCTGTGACCTTGAACTAGCTGCTGACCCTCTAGGCCCCAACTGCTTGTCTAGATTGTGGGTCTGAAAGCACTCGTCTCATAGGGCTGTTGGGAGGTTTATGAGGGTTTGTCACATGCTAGAAAGAACAGAGGCTCTGGAGACTTCTATGCAAATATAGCAACCTTAGCTCCACGGGTGCACCCCCACATAACAGATTAGCAAAGGCCTGGTCCCAAGACCCAGGTGTCCCAATCCCAGAGTCTGAGCTCTTCCAGAACTTTGTTTAGGATGCTTTTCCCCTGGGGCTCTTGAACTGAGTCTGTCCAGAGAGGCCCCAAGTGCCCCCGCACCCCCGCCAGCCAGTGCTCTGTGGAGGGGGCAGGACCAAGCAGAAAACCATACATCCTGTCGGGATCAGATGCCACATCTGGGGGGCCAGGCACTGACACAGAGGCCAGAGATCTGGATCCCCAGCCAGCCTCGTTCTGCACCTCAGGTTCTCCATCTGGGAAAAGGATGTGACTTTCTTCTGCCTTGACCCTTTCAACCCCACTTAGACTATCTCCACGGCTTCCCGGCCAGGCTCCCTGCTGCTCAGAGACCTGGCCGCCGTGTCTTTTTCTCCACTTCCCTGCCCTTTAGCTGGGCCCCTGACCCAAGCTTTCCCCCTGGAATGTGGAGCTTTAAGGATGCCGTGGCTGCCCGAAACAAGGCTAGGTAAACTCGGGAGTGCCGATGCAGGTTCCTCCATGTGCAAGGCGAAGCAATTCGATAGTCTGCAGACTGGGAGAGGAATGAGGCGAGATGGGGAGAAGCAGGCGAGAACCCACGGGGTTCCAGGGAAAAAGAGAGGGAGACACTGGCAATATCCCAGTCCCTCAGAAGGCCCGTTTGCCCCAACTTGAGTTCTGCAACTTTCCTGTATCTATTTTGCATTCGACTTTTTTTTTCTTAATGTAAGCTAGCTTTAGTGAGTTCCTGATTCTTTTTTTTTTTTTTTAATTTTTTTTTTTAAATTTATTTATTCGTCAGAGAGAGAGAGCACAAGCAGGCAGAGAGAGCACAAGCAGGCAGAGTGGCAGGCAGAGGCAGAGGGAGAAGCAGGCTCCCTGCCGAGCAAGGAGCCCGATATGGGACTCGATCCCAGGACCCTGGGATCATGACCTGAGCCGAAGGCAGCCGCTCAACCAACTGAGCCACCCAGGCGTCCCAGTGAGTTCCTGATTCTTACAACCAAAAGAGAGTGTGTGCTCTTCCTACCTTGCCCTTAAAGGGCTACATCGCTGATGAAATGAGAGTCATCTGTTGTTCCCGGGCGGTGCCCCGATGTCGTAGCACCCAGGCCAGACCCTGGACTTCAGAGGCTATTGCTGAATGCCAGCCGCTGACAACGAGCGATCAGGCCAGCGCCACTCCTGGACAGTCGGCCACTGCTTTGTTGTGCAAGAAGACGATCGATCTCCAACATTCCCTTGCACATTTTCAAGTGGGAGGCAATACAGAGCGGAGATTAAAAGCACGAGTTCTGGAGTCAGATGGCCCCGTTTTGCATCACGGTTCCAACCACCTGCTGGGTGTGCGACCTTGAGCAAGCGACTCTCTCTCTTAGTGCCTCTGCTTACGCATCTGTAAGATGGAGGACAGTCACGGTCCTTAGCTCATCAGGCTATTTAAAGATTGAGGCGTGCAGTATAAGACATAAACCCTCAGTACATGTCCCCTGTGATTTTCAAGTCCTAAACAGAACAGAGAAAGCACCTGGGGGAGAGCTACGGCAAGTAGGGCCGTGAATGGGTTTTGGTTTTGTCTTCTCCACTTTGGTTTTATGAGGGACGCGGAGGGAAGCTGGTAACTTACTGCAGAGAAAACCAAGACCTCCGAGAGGGGCAGCCTGAAAAAGAGATGCTCGAAGGGACCGGCTGGCTAAGGAGGGAAGCAGCTTGCCAAGTTCAAGGAAGGCCCTCAGAGCTCTCCCTTGGGGAAGCACCTGGTGAGGAAGGAAAAGGAAATGCTGTCCTCAGACGGGAGAAGCAGGACGGCGGGGCCAGAGGAAGAGCGAACCCCCCACTTCTGGAGTAGGAAGGCAGGCCCAGTCACACAAGCAACATTCTGGAGCCACGAGGGCCTGAGAGATAACACAAGAAAGCCACCTGGAGGTTCGGGAAGAATGGCAATGCAGGAGAGTCAGAACGAAGCTCGTGGAAATCTTGATCGTAAAGATTTTTATGAATTTGGATACCGCCCTCAGGAAACCTTTGGGAAAAAAAAAAAAAAACCACCTCCGTGAGGATGAATGAAATCCCAGCAGCACATCAAGAGGCTCCTTCCAGCTCATCAATACAGAGTTACTATAAATGGTTCTGTGCACAGAGAGCTGCTGCCAAAGTATGACGGGCCAATGACACGTTACCGATTTAGGACTGCAGACTCTCAAACCGGGTGGCTTGGGTACAAAGCCTGGCTCTGCCACTAATTAGCTGGATGAACTTGAGTCAGTGTCTCTACTTCTCTGAGCCACAGCTCCCCTGTCTACAGAACAGGGGTGGTGAGGGTCTAGTCCTTAGAATTAGGGAAAGGAAAAACGGGTTAGCAGGCACACAATGCCTACAACACCACATAGCCATGGTAAGGGCTCAGTAAACAGCAGCTACCATCTCTCCCCGTGGGTTTTCTCTCTCCGTGCTATACATGGATATGCGCGTGCACACCACACACACACACACACACACACACACACACACTCAAACTCCAATGCAAACAACCAACACAGTTATCAAGAGCTCTGTCAAGTGCAAAGGGATGACTGAGGGCACGGTCTGGCCGAAGGGCAGAAGCAAAAGTTCTGAGAAGCTCAGCAGCCAAGGGATGGACTTGGTATCAGGTTCCAGTACCCATCACACTGAATGCCACATCTCTCTGACCCCCAAATCCCGTCTTCGGGTGGAAACCTGCAATGAGTTAAGATGCCCTCTTTCCCCGGCCATCGCTCTGGGGCCACTCCACACTGCGGACCTCAAGGGCACCGGCCGTCTGCTCCACTGCCATTCCTTCCCTGCCCCCTCCACTCTCCGGGAGGGAAAGCCCATGAGCAGCATCTCAGTCAATCGCACCCTCTGGTTTCAGTAACACCCTGGCTGTGGCCAGTTGAGCTCATGGAAAGGGAGATCAGAGGTTCCCCTGCCGTGTGACCAGGACAGCAGTCATGGCAAGCACCCACAGGCTCCCAGTGGGACAGAGTTCGCCAGAAGCAGCAGCCCCAGCCATCCAAAGAGGAGCGTTCCATCCTTCCCATGTTTGGTGTAATCCTTTCCTTCTGATGTTTTCCTTCCCTTCCTGGTGTTTGTTTGTTTTTTTTAATCTTCTCTCTGTCCATACTGTCCCCTCTCCCTCCCTCAATCCCTATCTCATTACACAACTGCATGGGCTAAAAATACTTCTGGCAGCCGTGATCAAACCCAAACTGAGCAAGATGCAGATTTAATGAGGCTTCCATGGAAACAAGGTTCCTTTTGCCAGGCAGAAGAATGTGTCTGCGCCAGGGAAAGGGGGCGCGTAGGGAAGCTTGTTGTGAGGAGACTGAGAGGTTGGTTAGACAGGACCGTGGGGGGTCCAAGGAAGCTTCTTGGCCCAGCAGCCCTTTCTGCAAGGGGTTCAGCCCACGAGCTGGTCAGCCGTCCTGGTCAGCAGCACTGGAAGAGCCACACTGTGGGAGCTCAGCAAGGGGAACCTCAGCTTCTTCTGGGAAGGAGATAAATATTTATCACGGGAGTCCCTTAAGCAGTCAGACACTTGGCAGCTGAAAAAAAATAATAAGTTAAGACATAAAAATAAAAGCTGCTGACTCTAGAGTTCCTGATGGTACTCTGATTATAACCAAGAAAATACGAAGGAGAAAACCGGAGAAGGGTCAGATGTGAAGACGGTTTCTGCCCTGCACACGTCCTTCTCCCAGGAGGAGGCATGTCCCTCCAGCCCGCAGTTCTCTGTGCAGCTGGAGGCATGAAGCTCCTGAAAGAATCTCAGATGGAAAGCTCAGTGCTTCCGGGATTGAGTCCAGCTGCCAGGCGGTGACATGGCCCTGTCTTCGTCTCACCAGGGCAGGGGTAGCACCTACCGTAATCCTGCTACCTCTCCCAGGCCCTCACCATTTCTCACTGTCTTCTACCGGCAACACTGAGTTTTCACATGCTGAGAACCAGGGTGTGCACTGATTAAAAGCAAGGGTCAGCAAACTACGGCTGCAGCCCAAACCTGGGCCAAATTTGGCCCATGACCTGCTTCTGTATGGTTTGTGATTTTAGAATCGCTTTTACTTTTTTAAAGGACTGGAATAGAAAGAAAGCATACGTGACAGAGGCCATGCAACCCTTGCAAAGACTAAGATATTTACCATCTACGCTTTACAGAAACGGTTTGCCAATCCCTGGTTAAGAGCAAAGACTACGGAATCAGACAGATAGATTTAGGTTCGAATCCCAGCTCCTCTCTCTATGGGCTGGCTCAATGAATTCATGAATTTTTGTCTCTTTGCCTCTCAGTTTTCCCAGTTGTGAAACAGGCCAAAAGTACCTGTCTTATAGAGAATGAAAGTGCCAGCCTAGTACAACGTTGGTTGCATAAATGTTCATAGTGCCCCCTTGGTTTGCACTAAGTATCAGAAATGTAGCCTCATGATTGGTTCAGGAATTAGAATTCCCAGAGTTCTAAGGTGTTGCACATGCACAAGGATCCTGGGCCACGAGGAATTTGACAAAGGCTCTGCTGATGTGCATTCAGAGCCAGAATTTGCTGCTCATGCAATTACTACCTTACAGGCCATCCTCTAAGTCCAGTCCCACTGTGCCCAAGACTTACTCAAGCCACTGTCATCACGTTAAGAACCATGTGCTGACCTACCTATGGTCTTTGGAATTACAGGACAGGAGAAAAGCGGCAAAGAACATGCAGTGAGAAATCAGAGAATCTTTAATCGTGCGAGACTTCTCAGGCCTACCTTTTTCTCCTCTTCATCTTTTATAAGAGACTGAATAGGTAAATGAGTTCAAAACCCTGAAAGAAACTCTAGCACTGCATTCGCTCACCCCCTGGAATAAATAACAAAGCTGCTGAGCCAAAGTGGTGCTGAGAAGGTCAAGGTTAAACCTAGATCCGCCATTCAGCTTTGTGTGGTCAAAAATTCAGACGGTGTTCCCAGCCAACTGTCCTGTGAACGCTGGAAAGAGAAAGAAGCTAGATGGAGGACATAGAGCTCAACACATTCACTTCTACCTGGGACAACAAAACACAAATGACTGCAGCCTTTCTAGATTGATGATTGGCTTTTGGCACAGTCTTCATTTGCTTTTTTTAAAAGAGGCATTAAAATGTTTGAAATACATATTTGTAACAAAAAGGCCAAACTACTTTAAATTGTAACTGGACGACAAAGAGCCCAAAGAGACCAAGAATGGAGAAACAGCTCAGTGTGGGAATAGACAGGAGCAAAAAAACTGTAAATCTACGCAGAGCATCCTTTGTCCTCATTGATGTCTCTGAAGGGCCTAGAAAGCCAACATCATTTCAATCTGAAAAATTAAAAACCTATTTCAAAACATGTATACTGTCTACACATTTTCCCCTGGATGGTCAGAAAGAATCCCTGAAGAATGGGAGACCAAGGGGTCTTATGAAAGAATTTCTGATTAGATGCCAGGAGACTGCTCTAGTCAGATTTCTGCCTCTGGCAGTATGAGCTTAGCATATTACCTAGATTTTCCACATCTCAAAGTCTTTAACAATCACAAACCTTCCTTCTTGGGTTTTAGGAGGCTCGGAGGAGTCATGTAGGAATTCCCTCCTTGAAAAGTTAAAAAAAAAAGACCAAACGAATGTAAGGTATTATATTTATTATCAATAACAAAATGAGTAGAAGATCTCAAAGACAGAAGTGGATTCACTTACTCAACAAGTATATATTAAGTACCTACTAGGTGCCAGGCACTAATAAATACCGGGAATGTGGAATAAATAAAAGAGACAAGATCTCTGTGCATTATAGAGGCACAGACAGACATCATATAACCACATAATTACAATTTTAATAAGTGCTTTGAAGAAAAAATAGAGGGTGAAACAAGAGGATGTTACAAGGGATGTAACATAGACTGGCTGCGTCAGAAGTGGCCATCCTCAGGAAATGACATTTCTTAGATGAAATCTGAGGTTAATTTGCAGTGACTGCGGCAAGGAGATGGTAGGGCATTTCTTAAAAAGATTTATTTATTTATTTTAGGAGGATCAGGGAGGGGGAGGCAGAGGGAGAGGGAGAGGGAGAGAAAATCCCAAGAAGACTCCCTAGCAATTGTGGAGACCAATGCAGGGCTCAGTCTCATGACCCCCGAGACCACCACCTGAGCTGAAATCAAGAGTCGCTCAACCAACTGAGCCACTCAGGCGCTCTGATGATAGAGCGCTTTTAAGGTGGAAAGAACAAACAAGAAGGCCCTTCCAGAATGAGTTAGGCACTCTTTTTTTTTTTTTTTTTTTTTTTTTTTTTTAGATTTTATTTATTCATTTGAGAAAGAGAGTGAGTTGAGGGGAAGGGGCAGAGGGAGAAGGAGAAGCAGATTCTGCTCTGAGTAGGGAGCCAGATGTGGGACTCAGTCCCAGGCCCCTGGGATCATGACCTGAGCCGAAGGCAGACACTTAACCAACTGAGCCACCCAGGCATCCTGATGATAGAGCATTGTTAATGTGGAAAGAGCAACATGTGAGAAGTGCCTGGGGTAGAATTTCAAAGACTAACAAGAGGGTAGTATATGGGGGGTGGGGAAGGTGGTGCAATGAGAAAGTGAAGAAGTAGGCAGGGTCCATATCATGTGGGGCCTTGAAGATGATGTCATGGATCACAAATATATCCTAAGAGCAATGGAAAGCTATCGGTGGGTGTGGAGCAGGAAGCAATAAGGCCCAATTTCTATTTAAAACAAGAGTCAAGTTAAATATGTGCCTCTGGCCATGACAGAGTAACCAGCACTAGATATGACTCCCATTGAAAATCACCATAAAACTCAACAAAATATCTGAAGCAACTGTCTTTACGTATTGAATAATAAGCAGTAGAGTACAGAACTGTGATCCTTGAGAGAAAGAAAATACACGAATCATGTGCCACAATCACACCACAGCCGTTCAGCCTTCCTTCCTGGAAATACCCTCCCGTTGCAGAGCAAGAAGATGGAGCCCAAACACAGCAGTAGTTTAGCTCAGCTAAGGAGGTAGGGATTAGAGTGCTGGCTTGCTGAGATGGCTGAAATTCTTCTGGGCAAAGTGCCTGGAAAGAGGAAGCTGTACAAAGGGGGAGGGCCCAGAAGTCTGCATGGAGTTCCTTGCAGGTCCCTCGCTGAGAATTGGGCTGTGCAAAGTGTGCAAGATTCCACAAGGCCCTGAAGAGATCTCCTCCTGCAGGACTGAGAGCTGGGTAATGAAAACAGGGACCAGGCCATGCTGGGAAACACAATTCCAGCTCAGCCAGAGTGGTAAGACCTTACTGAGCATCTCAGGCACTAGGAATAGTGTGGTAGAAGTAAGGACCGTAGCATAGATCAAGGGCCACGCCCTCGGGCTAAATTTAAAACTAAAATAGTCCCATCCTAACAAAGAATAAGACCAAACTCGAGAGGAACAAAAGTTATAGCAACATAGCTACTTTCCAAACAAAACTCATTACCCTTTAAAGGCAGATGGCATGGGGCGCCTGGGTGGCTCAGTGGGTTAAAGCCTCTGCCTTCGGCTCAGGTCATGATCTCAGGGTCCTGGGATCGAACCCCGCATCGGGCTTTCTGCTCAGCGGGGAGCCTGCTTCCCCCTCTCTCTCTGCCTGCCTCTGCCTACTTGTGATCTCTCTCTCTGTCAAATAAATAAATAAAAAATCTTAAAAAAAAAAAAGGCAAATGGCATTATTGAAACTGTTTACAATATTCCATTTCAATGGAATAAATTAATATTTACATACATATAATAAATGATTATTAGACATATGAAGAAAATGTGACCAATAAAGAAAAAAAAATCCCTGAATAGAAAATGATCCCAAGATAACCCAGATGTTCAAATTACTTGACAAGGACTTGAGAACAGCTATTACAAATATGTTTAAGAACCTAAATGAAAATGAGTCATAATGAATGAACATTTGAAGAATCTTAGCAGAGAAACGGAAACTATAAAAAAGAACATAGTAGAAATTCTAGATTTGGATGGCCTTAATATCAGATTAGAAACGTCATTAGAAAGGATAAGTGAACTTTAAGATAGAGCAAGGTTAATTGTCCAATCTGAAGAACAGAGAGGAAAAACAGGATGGAAGGAAGGAAGGAATGAAAGAAGGAAAGGGAGGGAAGGAGGGAGGGGAGGGAGGGAAGGAAGAAAGGGAAAGAGGGAGGGAGGGAAGGCAAAACTTCAATGACCTGTGGGACAACATCAAGCAGTATAACCTATGTGTATTTGGAGCCCCAGGAAGACAGGATAGAGAATAAAGAAGAAAAAAACCCATAAAACAATGGTTTAAAATTTCCCAAATTTACTGAAAAAATTAATTTACAGAGCCAAAGGGTTCGGTGAACACCAAGTGAAATGAATGCAAAAAGCAACAAACATTTAGGCACATAACAGTCAAGGCATTGATAACCACAGATAAAGAAAAAAATCTTGATTGCAGCCAAAGAAAAGTAACATACAGGAAGCAGAAAATAATGAATAACTTCTTTTCGTAAACAACAGAGGTTAGAAAACAGAAGAACCAAGGGAAGGGAAAAAATTAGCAACCTAGATTTCTATGGCCAATAAAAATATATTTCAGAACTGAAGGCAAAATAAAGGCATTTTAAGATAAATGAAAACAGAATATGTTACCAGTGGTCCTGCACTAGAAATGCTAACGGAAGTTTTTCAGATGGAAAGAAACGACACCAAATGGAAATACATCTACGGATAAGAGTGAAAAACAGTAAAAATGGCAAATATGTAGACAAAATGCCATATATTGTTTCTATGCATAAAATGTTTACAACTCACACAAGGGTTTCAAGCAAAAGTTACAACACCATATTGTGGGTTTTATAATGTCTGTAGCTATAATATATATCGTAACAATAGCACAAAGGATGGAGGGATATAGAGGACCAAAGACTGCTGCAAAATTTTTATATTTTAGGTAAAGTAGTGTAATATAAACTCTAAGTTGACCACGATAAGTTAAAGATGCATATTATTATCCCTGGAGTAACCAGTAAAAAATAATGCACGGAATGACAGTTTCAAAGTCAACAGAGGAATTAAAATGCAATACTTAAAAAATGTTAACTTAAGGGTGTCTGGGTGGCTCAGGGTTAAGCCTCTGCCTTCAGCTCAGGTCATGAGCTCAGGGTCCTGGGATCAAGCCCCGCATCGGGCTCTCTGCTCAGCGGGGAGCCTGCTTCCCCCTCTCTCCCTCTGCCTGCCTCTCTGCCTACTTGTGATCTTTCTCTCTGTCAAATAAATAATTAAAATTTTTTAAAAATGTTAACTTAAAATAAGGCAATAAATGAGGAACAGCAACAAAAAAGATGAGAGATAGCACAAATAAAAAAATAGTAGACTTAAATCCAATCATATTAATAAGCATATTAAATAAAAAGGCAGAAATTATCAATAATAAAAATAATCAAGAGACAATAAGTATATATTGTCTACAGGACAAATGCTTTATTTTTTTTTAAGATTTTATTTATTTACTTGAGAGAAAAAGAGCACACAAGCGGGGGGAGGGGGAGAGGGAGAAGCAGACTCCCCACTGAGCAGGGAGCCCAATGTGGGGTTTAATCCCAGAACTCTGGGATCATGACCTGAGTAGAAGGCAGGTGCTTAACTGACTGAACCACCCTGGTACCCAGGACAAGCACTTTAAATATAAAGACAGAAATAGTTTGAAAGTAAAATAATGGAAAATATAAACTATGCAAATAATAAGCATAGGAAAGATGAAGTGACCATATTAATATCAGGCAAAGATTTCAAGATAAGGAATATTACCAGAGATAAAGAAGGACATTTCATAAATAATAGTTTGTTCATCAAGAGATACAACATATCAACATAAATACATATGTGTCTAATAACAAAATTTCAAATTACATGAAATAAAATTGACAGCACTAAGGAGAGGAATGGCCAAATCCACAATCACAGATATAGATTTTTGACATCCTTATCTCAGTAATTCATGAAACAGACAAAATTCTGTGAGGATATAGATGATCTATAGATTATCGATCATCCCACTGCCATTTCCAGAATTCTACATCCAATAAATATAGAATACACTTTCTTTTCAAGTGCACATGAAATGCTCACCAAGATAAAACATCCACTAGGCCAGAAAACAAATCTCAATAAATTTCAAAAGGCTGAAACTTTTAGAATATGTACACTGACCACAGCAGAAATAAATTAGATATCAATAATAATAAGATATCTGGGAAAGCTCCCAAATAGTTGGAAATTAATGGCATGCTTCTAAATAGCCTGTGGGTCAAAGAGGATCATAAAGAAAATTAGAATATGTTGAATTTAATGATAATGAAAACACAATATCAAAATCTGTGAGAGGGAAATTTCCAAGTTTAAATGTACTTTAAAAAAAGTTTAAATGTATTTATTAGAGAAGAAAGATTCAAATCCAATGATGTAAGCTTCCATCTCAAGAAAGTAAAGGATGAACAAATTAAACCCAAAGTAAGTAGGACGGAGAAAATAATAAAGATAAGAACAGAGATCAGTATAATATAAAATAGACAAACAAAAAGCCAAAGGTAATTCTTTGAAAAGATTAATAAAATTGATAAGACTAGCAAGAATTCTTGAAACTAAATGAGGCGACATCATTACAGATCCTACAGAGAATCAAAAAATAATATAGGGATTTTTAAAAAAATTTAACAACATAAGATGACAGACAAATTCTTTGAAAAACAATTAAAAAAACCTCACAAGATGTTATAGAAAACATAAGTCCTATGTATCAGAGAAACTGCATTCTTTATCAAAAGCCTTCCCACAAGGAAACTAAGTCCAAATGGTTTCACTGGTATATCCTATCAACCATTCAAGGAAAAAATAATTCAAATGCTACATAAATTCTTTCAGAAAATAAAGAAAAGAGTACTTCTTAACTCATTTTGTGAGGCCTGCATAAATTTGACATCCTAATCCCCTGTAAAACTGTATAAGAATACAGCAGACCAATATCCACCATGAATATAGATACAAGAAAACCCTTAACAAAATAGTATTAGACTGAGTCCATTATATATTATCTATATAAAAGGGATAATATATCAATGACCAAGTATGACTTATGCCCATAAGGTTGGTGTACATTTGAAAATTGATCAGTGTAATTAAACCATATTAACAGCTTTAAAGCACAACAATATGATCATCTCACTGGATACAGGAAAAAAGTGACAAAATTTTAAAAAATGTAAATGGTTAAAATAATCAGTTAACAGAAACATTCAGTTTAATGAAAGGAATTTATGAAAAACTTATAAAAGACATATTGAAGAAGATTGGGAACAAAGTTAGGATGTCCATTCTTATCACTCCTGTTCAACATTATACTAAAAGTTCTGCCCAGGGCAATAAATAAGAAAAAAAAAACAAAAGGCATGAAGATAGGAAAGAAGTAAAATTATTTGCAGACAACATAATTGTTTATATAAAAAACACTAGGAAAAATATAAAACAACTATTAGGTGCTAATAACTGAATTTAGAAAGGTCGTAGGACATAAGGACATAAGGCCAATGGACAAAACTTGATTATATTTCTACACGCTAGCAGCAAAAAATTGGAAAATAAATTTTTTTTAAAAAATTAAATTTTCATTTAACATAGCATCAAAAGCAAAAATACTTTGAAATAAATTTGAGAAAATATAGGTAATACATTTACATTGAAAACTATAAAACATTCCCAAGGGAAATTAAAGATCTAAACAAATGTAGACACATACCATGTTCATAGATTAGAAGCCTCAATACTTTTAAGATTTTAATTCTTCTGAAATGGATCTATACATTCAACACATTTCCAATTATAATCACAAACATTTTAAGATAAAATTTAATAAACTGATTCTAACATGTATACGGAGATGCAAAGACCTAAAATAATCTTTGAACAAGATGAATAAAATTGGGAGATTCACACTTCTCACTAAAATGCCACAGTAATTAAGCCAGTGTAGTCCTGGCAAAATGATAGATCAATGTAACAGAATAGTGAGTTTCTCATTTCCACCAAGGACAAACTGACAGAAAAGAGATCATACCTAAAATTGTTCTAAGAAAATTAGGTTACCTGGAGTACAAGAAGAAAACCTCTCATGCATGTGAACAGTTGGTACTCTGTGCAATAATTAATTGCTACTTTTAATACTACAAAGAACAGGAACATTGAAAGAGAGATATCAATTATAGAGAGGACAGTGACCATCGCTATTTCTATTCTTAAAGCCTGTGCATCTTATTTCATATCTGACTAAAATTTATTTCTTTTATGAAATAAAAAAATTCATGAAAAAAACGGGCTGTATTCAATATCTGTAATTTGAACCCAAGTTTTATCATAGCAGGAATTTTAGAATTTAGAGATGCTTTTAGAAAATAATCATCTCTGTAACACAAATAATCATCCCATACATTGTTGATTTGGAAAGTTCCCATATTATTAACTCCGTTTTAGTAATTTTATGTTCATGATGGTGGTCAGGTAGCTGCTGATTGTAATGAGAATGGTGATTACTTCATAGAAATGTGACCAATGTGCCTTGGATTGTACCGGGGTGAAATCATGACCTCAGTAGAGCAAACTGGGGATTTCATAATGGCGGATGATCCCCAAGTTCGATTTGATTCAATTCTTTATTCGGTATTTCTTTTCTAACTCTGTTACCAGAAGTTGCACATGGTATATCTCCTTGTACCCTCTTCCTTACCAGATTATGAGGACTTGAGGACACAGATGCTAAGCTACTACTTGACTTCGAATCCCCAGTGCCAAGCACAGGACTTGACCTATGAGAACCCAGAAGAAAGATTTCCAGTAGGATAGCAAGAATCTGCAGCAACAAAGATTTCAGCTGGGTCCTAAAGGATGAGAAAAATTCCCTGGAGCATTCCTGGTAAAAGGACCAGACTGACCAAAGCTGGCAAGCTCAAGATGCCACAAGTAGTTAAGTTTGGAGGAGGAAGCACAACAAGGATGGGTAGAAGCTGGGGCTAGAAAGTGTAAGTTGGGACCAGTTACTCTTATGTCAACAGAATACAATTTATATCTCTTCCTATAGAAAACCAAATAATCATGCCCTCCAGACTGAAAAGGGACAGCACTTGCTGAGCAGCTTCTTAGGAAATAAGATAACTAATCAGTCACAGTGGAGTCAGGTACCTTGTACTACTGTGGCTGACAAATTTTATCAGAGCCCTTGAATAGAAGAGCATGTTGCATACTCAGGTTGTAATAAGTGTTGCCAGCAGCCACTGAGTGCTTGTAGACATGCATCTATACATCAGATGTTATCAGCAAGGGCACTCAAGGCATTTTCAGTCTCAGTATGGGGACATACTTGGCTTGTCCTGTGCGTAAAGCCTTGGGATGTTTCCAGTAGAAGTCAGCCTTTTGATTTGTACAGATACTGCAGTAGATTAATTCATGCCAACGCCATTCAGTGCGGTCCTAACGTTCTCACAACAGCTCAGAAGGCCACAGCACGTCCTTTCATATAAGCTGCTTTCTACAATAGGATGGGGAAGTCTGCAAACTCAGGACAGAAGTCATCATTTCTGCCCATTTCTTATTCCAGAAATGACTCCAGCAGGAGCTTCTCCTGGCAATCCTTGCAGATTGGGGGCTGGGATAGAAACGGATTAGAGAGAGGATGAGGGACCATAGCAGACACATTTTACCACCCAGATAATTTCCCTTGTCCTTCTCCTCTCTAGTTTCCTTTCCAAAAACTTCCTTTGCATCATTCAGGTCAGGTCTTAAAATTCCTCTCTCTCTCTCTTGACTCTCATAGATGTTTGGCATCAATGGATGTGTTTGCCCTTAGTCTATCTTCTCTTGGATGTGCTTACAATGACTTTCTAAAGGTCTGCTTTCCACCCCCTCATGTCCACTGCTATGTAGGCTCTCTGATGGCAAGAGCTTTGCCTCTCTGGTTCATTGTCATCTCCCCAGTGCCTGGTAGAGCCTGGCATGTAATAGGCACTCAACAAAAATTCATTGAACAACTGGGTGAGCGGTCAGAGATATTTCTGAGATTTGCTTCCATCCAGCCATCACATGGAAGCAGTGAAGACAGGCTCCTCTGTGCGACCCAACTGAAGGTTGTGGATTAGGGGAGAGGGCTCAGCACCTCCTTTTCTCTTTTCACCCTTACAAATTCTTATCCCAACAGGTTGTCTTCCCTTGCTGCTTCGTCTCCTTCTCTAGGCAGATCGCTGGGTTCCTCCCAGAGAAGAAATGCCCCCTTTATGAATCAGAGCTCTGTCCCACACAGTGTTTGGCAGGAGGACCCACTTTGGAATTAGAACAGCTGCTGTTTATGCTGGTGTAGTCCAAGTACACAAGAGTTGATTTAAGAAGCTGCTGTCCTTCGATGAATTACCTTGTAAATAGCAGTCATATTATTTTAGAATGCAAAACTACCTTATAACTTCCCCCGGTTTCCTAGTGCATTGAGAAGAAAATCTGAACTACTCACTGATCTAGGGGGTCCTGTCTAGCTCTGTACTTAAATCGTTATCCTGCTATGCTGGCCTTCCCTCGTTTTCATTTCTTGTCCTGGGCCTCCTACGCTTTGGGGCCTTTGCATGTGATGTTTCCTCTGCCTGCGTTGCTCTTTCCTCAATATCTGCCTGTGTAACTTCTACACTTTACATGCTGCTTCCAAGGGGTCTTGTCAAAATATAAAGCATCATCAAGTGTCATCCTCGCACCCTTTTATTTTCCTTATTGAACTTCTTACCAATGGCAATTTGTGTATCTAGTTATTTATTACTTACCCCAGCCTTTCCCAACGGGCTAGAAAGTCCTCAAAGGGAAGGACTTTGTTTCTATTACCCCTGCAATTCTTACCATGCAGTGCAGTGACTGGCACCCAGATGATTCTTAAGGAAATGGGCAGCGGATAATCCAAGGCTGGGGGTTTCTGGCTCTTTCAGTCTGTTCTCTCCAGCCTGGATGCATCAGTATCCTAAGGCTGCCGTCGTAAAGTTCCACACACCGCGTGGCTTGAACCAACAGAAATTTATTATCTCATGGTTCTGGAGGCCAGAAGTTTGAGATCAAGGTGAAGTGGGGCATGATCCCTCGGAAGCAGACTTCCTTGACTCCTCCCAGTGTCTGGGGGTTGTGGCCAGCAGTGCTCAGCATTTCCTGGCTCACAGATGCATCACCACAATCTCTGCGTCTGTCATCACGTGATTTCATCCCCTGTCTGTGTCTCTTCTCCTCTTCTCTTAAGGACATAAGTCAGATTGGATACAGGACCTACCCTACTCTGGTATGATCCCATCGGAACTTATTACAGCTACAAAGACCCTATTTCTAAATAAGGTTACATGGTGAGGCAGACAGAAACTTCTGGAAAACACTTTTCAACTGAGTACACTGGTCTTTGTGCCCAGCAGGACTCGAGCATGGGGACGTGTCTAGAACTGCACCCTTGAGGCCATGACTGGCCCAACCAGTGCAAGAGGGACAGCCTCCAGCCTCAGCCGAATGCAAGAGAGCTAAGAACCCTTCCTACTTCTTCCCTTTATAGTGTCGTATCTATAAAGTCATTCGTATTCCAGAAAGGACTATTATTTAGCCATTCTTACCTCAATGTTAACCCCTCAACACAAGAGAAAATGATCCTGCCAAAGGGAAAGGGAGATTAAAAATGAGGCGAATTACTAAATTGTTAGCACTATAACCGCAGGCTAAATCAACATGCACGGACAGAACCAGGACTGCCTAAAATTGGTTCAAAAATCCACCTCTGTGCTAAGGGAAGCAACACATTTTAAAGAATGCCATTAGGTCACTTGTCCATCGTGTTCGGTTATAGCAAGTTCAAGGTCAAGCAGCCTAACCTGACCATGGCAGATTTGAACATGTGTTTTTTTCTGATGTTGCTAGGTGTTGGCGGCATTTTCCTCTCTGAAGACTTGACAGCAAGTCTCATGAATTCCTGGCACAGGAATAACTCAAACTCTGCCCTTCCTAAATGGTGCCCACAACCCAAAGAAGTCTTTTACCTTTGTTAAAATCAAACGCAATCGGAGACCAGACATAAAAATTTCCCGAGCAGACAAAATCAGTGTAGTCACACAAGCAAAGCTTAATTTAGCTTATTTTGCAAGACAGGTGAGGCTAACTTGACCTGGGTCACTTCTCGCAAGTGAAATGGAACTTGTTCCCCAAAAGTGGTATGAAATAACCACTAACCAATTCCCTTCCATTTAAGAAAATTCGAATATTAATCAATCACTGTGTAGAATAAATGCTCAGCCTCCACAACATATAACCTGCCTTATAACAATATACCTCTGAGCCTCATTCCACATTTTGGTTGGAGGGCTCCTACTTTGCAAACTGTGTTTATGGTGTGTGCGCAATAAACTTTTACTAATGACCCAGTCAGTGATTCCCTGGTTCTACTTCTGCCTTTTTTTCCCCCTGAACTTTTGATACATTTTCCCTCAAGCAAGTTTGTAAATAGACCCCTAGGTTCCCCTAGGTTCTTGGATACCTGATAGGACAGGTAAGGTTGTATCAACAAAGATAACTGAGAAGTCCTGGGAGAAGGAAAGAATTTAAGAAGGAAGAACCTAGCCCTTTGTGGGCCAGACGACATTTCACAGTTGTAGGGCATTAGCACTGCTGACATCTAACGATCATCTAGGATTTGAGGGCTGGAAGGGACATGAGGATCATTTAGTTCAACCTTCTCATTTTTCAGATGAGGAAAGTGATAGGGGAAGGAACTAGCTCAAGGACACATTAAGTGTTTTTAGCTGAGCTGGGAATGGACTCCGGTCCCTTGACATCAGTCACCTTTCCACTATTTGCAATAGCATCCGGAAGGAAAATGTAGGTGCAGAGAAGTGAACCTAGCTCTCACATATATCTGCTATGATTGAACTGGCATTCTCTAATCCCCGTTCCTCCCCCAAAAATCAGGTCCATCAATGCAAAGGCTAAAATTTGGGGAGACCTATTGGCTTGCAAAAGCATTCCCTAAACATCTCTTCTCCCTGCCCCCATCTCTACCATCCATTGGCAATTCCATTAAAAATAGCTTTGACTTAAAATTGGCCTGGAGATCATCAGTCTGCAATTATATAAGCCCTCAACTGAACGTATTATCGTACCAAGTAAAACCCAGATGACTACACTGGGGCTGTGCTGCCTGAGCCAAAAGCCCAATCCCTGCTGGGTGTGCGGATGCAATGAGGATTGCTCAGGCCTACGGACTCCTCATCTGTGCTGGAGCGTGTGTGTCATCTGTGTGTGTGTGTGTGTGTGTGTGTGTGTGTGTGTGTGCGTGCGCGCGTGCGTGAGGGGATGCTCCAGAGTCGAAGAGGTGAAACTTCCTTATTTCAGCCTCTCTCTATGTGTCGTGGCCAGACAGGGCTGATAGGAAGTGGACTTCGCAGACTCCAGGCGGGGCTGATGAACGAGGTCTGGTTTCCTGCGGGATATGACCAGGAATTCCCTACACAGAGATAATTTGAAAGATAGAGCCACAGATTCTGAAGATGGCTGTGCTCAAGAACACTCTAGAACACTCCGAGAACACTAAGATCTTCTTATCTGTTCACCTCTGCCCTGTTTCACTCAGATGCAGGATCCATGACCCTGTCACATAAAGGGACATCCAGGAAACACTCAGCAAAGTAGAGGCAGAGCTGGGTCTGGACACCAAGGTACTTCATTCCGTGTCCAGTGGGCTTTTCTGATACCAAGCTTCAGGTTGTGTAATCTCTTCTTTCCCCACTCCTCCTCCTCCAAAATTTGAGAAAGGAGTCCCTTCCTCCGGTAAGGTGCTAAAAAGTGAACTTTTGCCAAAAGTAATCCAGATACCAGCATTTTCATTGCTAGCTACTGCCCAGTGAGCTGGTTAAACAAAGGGATTCTTTTCTTTTTCTTTTCTTTTTTTTTAGAGAGAGAGAGAGCATCCGGAGGGGAGAGGAAGAGGGAAGAGAGAGAATCTTAAACAGACTCTATGCCCAGCATGGAGCCCAACGTGGGGCTTGATCCCACAACCCTGAGATCATGACCTGAGCCAAAATCAAGAATTGGAACCATAACCGACTGAGCCACCCAGGCGCCCCAAAGAAGGGATTCTTTCGATTTGAATCGCAGTGCCTCAGTTTCCCCATCTGCAGAATAGGTACAATAATGGCTCTTCCCTTACAAAGTTCTTGTGAGGAGTAGAAAAATTAATTCACGTGAAGCACTTAGCACAATTCCTGGCACACAGTAGGTACTGATCACTTCAAGCTGCTGTTATTACGACGAAGCCTAGACATGAGAAGGGAGACTAGAAGAGCAGCAATCAGGAACCCCAGCAGGAGGGAAAGGGTATTACGAGAGAATGACAGGTGGTTGCAAAATGAAAAGTAAGTGTGAATTACACGCAAATCCTGGGTACAGTTTAAAACAAGGCATTATAGAGAAACTTCTCCAAGCCAACAAAATCTCTTGAGTCCCTGCATACACGCTGTCCTTTAAGATGAAGGAGCCACGGGGAAGACATCAGTGTTCCTCACTCCCCGGCATTCCCCCCAGCCTAATGCCCTGGGGGCCAGGTTACAACGGGCAGATCACGAGGGCTCCAGGCTTACTAGCCTGCTTCCGCTCACATTCTGACTCCTTCCACTCTTCACTTATTCTGGAACAAGGATGGACAAGAACTGCTTCCTGCGGAGGAACCTGCCCAAACAAGTTCTGGGATCTTCCCAAGCTGCTCCTGAGTCCTTCCGTCCTAGAGCTCAGTCCCCTCAGCTCTGGCCACCAGTAAGCTCAAAGTGTAAGTCTTTATTTCTCTTTTTGTGGGATCATCCTTCCTGAGGAACAATTCATTCTCCAGAAGGGATGCCTGTTCCTTAACAATCTGTCCATCATGTCACACACACACACACACACACAAGCCTTCAAAAGACATAAGAGGCCTTCGAAGCTTCTCCTACCCTCAAGTTTGGGACTCTCAGGAGGAACCTGGGTTGGGGTGTAGGATGCTGGGTGGGAGCAACAAGATGATGCGGGTAGAAAACACACATGAAGGTGTACGTACACACACACACACACACACACACACACACACAACACATAAATACACAACTGGTCTCCTCTGCACACAGTAAAATATAGCTTTGCTGTATGCAGCCATTCAAACATTATCTTTCCTTAAATATTTGGACCTGGAATGAGTTTGGACTTAATCTATCATATGAAATTTCTAAGGCAAAGAAATGCTGGGCAATTCATGTATCTTGAGCTTTCGAGAACTATCAATGCAGGGGTCCTACAGGACATTACTTGGTAAAGTCCTGCAGTTTCACTCTTTCATTTAAGTGCAAGTGTTTTTGTTGGGAATTATCTGTTTCCACGTGACATCTTTTGCTTTTAGGAAATCAGCAATTTGGGCACAGAAGCAGTGTTTTTCCTTCTACTCTAGTGGCAAGAGCACTAGATAAAAAGTCCCATTTCCAAGGATACCCCTGAGTCACTCAGACCTTAGGGCCAAAAGCACTCTCTTTTTTCTGTATATTGAATCCTTCACTAGGTAAATGGGAATAATTTGACCTGCTTTCACCTATATGGACACTGTAATCTTCATGTTTCTATAGGGAATTAGGGAACCTTTGGAAGGGCCTTGCTATAGTCAAGCAACTCTGGGGATCTCATTGCAATTGACTAGATTGTGCTCCCCCTCCAAATTCCTATGTTGAAGCCCTAACACCCCCCAAAGTGATGATATTAGAAAGTGTGTATTGGAGGAGAGGGTGGTAAGTTGGGTTCAGGTGAGGTCATGAGAGCGGAACACCCACAATGGGATCAGTGCCCATATAAGAAGGGGAAGAGACACCACAGCTTTCTCTCTCCACCATGCAAGAGAATAGTGAGAAGGCAGCTGTCTACACTTCTGGAAGCACCCTTCCTCCAGACGTCAAATCTGTCAGCACCCTCATCTTGGGCTTCCCAGCCTGCAGTAACGTGAGTAATAAATGTCTATTTTTTTTTTAATTTTTTTTTTTTAAGATTTTATTTGTTTATTTGACAGAGAGGAGAAAGATCACAAGTAGGCAGAAAGGCAGGCAGAGAGAGAGGGGGAAGCAGGCTCCGTGCTGAGCAGAGAGCCCGATGCGGGGCTCGATCCCAGGACCCTGAGATCATGACCCGAGCCGAAGGCAGAGGCTTTAACCCACTGAGCCACCCAGGCGCCCTAATAAATGTCTATTGTTTAAACCACCCAGTCTAGAGTATATTGCTCTAGCAGTCCAAACTAAGACATGCACACATCTGGTCTGCTCACCCCAAGAATCATATAATGTCCCACCTTATAGGCTACTTCAGATCTCATTCAGTTTAACTTTATGGAGGATGAAACCAAGGTGTAGAGGGGAAGAGTAAATTACTAACAGACACACGGTGGCTGATGGGGATTCTCAGATCAGAAGCTTAAAACAGTGACACGTAGCCATTATGAATGGGAAGCTCTGAAGTTATGGCTTGAATTTTGGGTTGGCCGCGCACTACTGCACAACTTTGCAGTAGTTACATTATACCTCACGGTCAGTTTTCTCACTGTACGCTGAGGATGATAATACCTTTATGGGTTGTTGTAAAGATTAAATGAAATAATACTTAGCACACCAACTGGCAAATAACAAGTGTTGTATGAATGCTAGCTCCCTGTGGTAGAGACCAGTAAAGACTCAGGCTCCCCTTCCATAGTGTGTTGCTGGAACATGGCTGACAGCCTGGACTTACATTTCACAGCCCCTCCTGCCTCTAGGGAGGGCCACGTGACTGAGTGATCCCCAGAGGAGTGCAGGTAGAAGGGATACGTGTCACTGCTGGGCTAGGTGGCCAAGCAACAGATGCGGAGTCTGCCCTCCTCTAGGTTGGAGTATGCCAGAACAACTCTGCAGTCCCAAAATGGTGGAGCTGCAAGATAGAAGCAGCCTACATCCCTGAGTCGTGGCTTGGAGGAGAACTGCCCATCCAGGACACTAGAGTTGGCACGAGTAAGCCAATGAGATCTGGGGAGTTGTTATAGCAGCTAGCATGAAGCATCCTGACTAATATGCTACTGTTATTACTAGAGCAGACACACGTCCAGAAAATGAGGGAAATTGGAGAGTTTAGCCAGTGTGACTCTTGCCTATAACTTCTGAGTGTAAAGGTGGGAAAGGTGTACATTTGCAACACCCCTGCTCACACTAATCCTCATGCTCAAAGGCCTGCATTGTCCTGGCACTAAGCAGCAGAGGGCAAAGAGGCAGAGTCCAGTCTAGCTCTGTCCTCCCTGGGGGTTGACAGAGCCTTCCCGATGAGTGATAAGAGGATTCTAAATGATCTCAGCCCTGGCAGTATGCTCCTGTAAAACCCCCTGCAAGACTGGTAAAAGAATTAGAAACACTGCAAGAAGGGCAATAGCCAGGGGGCGGGGGAGGGGGGATTCGGACAGCCTGGTCTTCCCTACACCATTGGCTGGCTTATAACCAGCCACATAACTAAGCCTCGGTTTCCTCATCTGTACAATGAGGGACTGAAGGACAAAGGATCCTTTCAGCTTTAATGATCAGGGATTTTTACAAGTTCATCCATTCAATAAACATTTACTGAACTCTGATGTACAAAGATCTTTAAGATATGGTCTATGTCCTCGAAATGTTCATAGTCTGGAAGAGATGTGCCTGCCGTGGGGTCAGGCATGATGGAGGTGGCTTTGTGCAGCGTTCTCTGCCTATATGGCTGCCTACAGGCTTCCTTTACCACCTTGATATAAAATAGAGGCCGAAGGGAATAAAGGCTATTCGCAAGGCAAGTACCCTAAGAACGGTGTTCATTCTGGAGCAGCCCAGAATCTGCGACATGGCGACAATTCAGAAAAGTCTCTCTTTTTTTCCCCCCTAGCAACTCAAAAGCACTGCATTTGAGACCCCAAGAGGAGCCTCTCATCTCATACTCCCTCATAAAGCAAAACTAAGGCCAAGAGCGATTAAAGAGTTCATCTGAGGTCATTTACCTGAAGACGAGGTCAGGTTCAGGTTCTCTTTGCCCATCATCTCGAGTCATGGCCTTGGAAATGTGCGGAAGCTTGAAAAAGCACCCCCGCTCTATGCCCATGGGGGTCTAGGTGAGTGTCTCCCAGTCCCGGGCCACCCAGCCTCCTCGCTTGGAAAACCTCTGGATTTCTTTAGCAGACATCCACAGTTCTGATGTATGGTTGCTGACAAAACTCTGGACCAGCTACCTCCCCAAGACTTCCAGCCTCAGTTGTCACATATTATACCTCTTTCAATTATGTTCCAAACTCCAGAACTGCGAAACTAGTCACGCAGCCAAACAAGGGGACAGGGTGGGGGGTGGATTGTAAACCAGAGGCAACAGCCACCTTCTGGCTGAAAGGATTCAACCTTCTGAGGAAAACAAAAAGCCCCTTCCTCTGTTGCCATGGGAACAGCTAAGCCGCGCAAGGGCTGCTCTGCAGGAGGCTGCCTTGGAGCAGAGCTGGGGAGAGGGCTTTCTTGCCAATGAGGCAGGAAGGCCCTTTCTTTCTTTCTTTCTTTTTTTTTTTTTTCAAGATTTTATTTATTTATTTGACAGAGAGAGAGATCACAAGTAGGCAGAGAGGCAGGCAGAGAGAGAGAGGGGAAGCAGGCTCCCCGCTGAGCAGAGAGCCTGACGTAGGGCTAGATCCCAGGACCCTGAGATCGGAAGGCCCTTTGGAGAGAGCAATCCTGTCAGCGCTCCTGATTGGGGGAGGAGTAGGGGGACTGGGAGTGATTCCCCGGCCTCTGGCCCTAGGGCATCGTTTTCCACTAGCATTGCCCAGCTGGCAAGAAAAGGGGCCATGACCCAAGGCTCACTTCAAAGGATTATGGAGTAACGTTCTCTGCTTAAAGACTCAAAGTCACTGAGGAGAAGAGGCCTCCTCATCCCCACTGGTACGGCTGTATCTCTGTCCCACCAGGGCAGGGTGACAGGGCGGCTGTCGTCTGAAGAAGCCAGGGATAACCAGAAAGAGAGCCACATCGGAGAAGATTTGGTGGGGCGAGGGGAGGGGGGCAGAAATGGAGACCGTGAGCAGCCGCCAGCCTCCTGTGTGACTTTGGAATCCTTTGTGACTCCCACTCCCACGCCACACACTCATGCACTGGTTGACAATGAGCATTGTCTCCTGACCCATATTTGCGTTTGCTCTGTTTCACGGAAGACTCATTTCTCAGCCCACTGCCAGCTGTTTATGACTCAGACACTCCCCCCCTGGGGAGCACAGCCCCCACCCAGCCCTTAGGAAGAGCGCCAGCTTTCCTGGCCAAGGGCAGCAGGGGCAGGGGAGGGGGGAGGTGGCGGTTTCTGGTGGCATAGCAGCTAAACGCGTGTGCTCTAATGTCAGACAGGACAGCTCTGTGACCTCAGTCACGACAGCAAGCCTCAGAGTCTCAGCCTCCTCCTCTGTAAATTGGGTGGTAATATCACCTAAACGTGGGATTACTGGGAATATCATATATTGCACGGAGAGCATATAGCCAAGAACCTGGAGTATAATGCGTATTCAATAAATGCAGACTTTGCAAAAGAAAAAGAAAAAGGTTTAGACTAAATAAACTTTACAGTTTTCCCAATTGTAGGAATCTGTGATTTCTATCTCCACTTCTCTAAAAAAAAAAAAATGTATTATGACTACCCTCCGTGGTTAGGATTATCTCAACTTTTCTTTAATGTCTTCTTCATTCTCTCCTTTTCTTATTCACCTTTATTAATATTTGTTTATGTGGAAAACTAAAAACATGGAAAGAACTGCAACAGAAGGTATCCAGTGGCAGGAGACCATGTAGAGGCCTACTTTTTATAAAGGAAATACTATAAAATATTTTTAAAAATGGGGTTATTCAACATTCTATGTAATCTCCACCTCTCTTTCGGACATCTATTTCAGAGGTCTTAAACATTGCCCAACTTCAATTATCTTTCCCACAGAAAATTTATTTTCAAGCCTCCACCTCCAGGTCTGGCCTTCCTCCCAGACTCTGGGCCCCCTGAGCCCACATCCATGTGTGTGGATGAGCCAGAAGAATCCATAATTAATCAACTGCTCACGAAGTATCGGTGTTTACAAAGCCCTACCACACTTATCTCATTTAATCCTCAAAATAACCCTGGGATAGGACGACTAAGATCATCGCCCCCATTTTACAGAAGAAAGAACTGAGACAAATCAAAAGGCCTACTGACCCCATTGCTGTATCGGTCGGTAGGTCAATGAAGGCACCAGGAATTTGAATCCAGATGTGCTGACGCCGCTTCAGAACAAGTGTCTCCCAGGGTAAAACTCTCCACTGCATCTCATGGCTCCTCCAGCTTCTCTGCAGTGACAGCAACACCATGTCCCCAGTCGCCTGGTACCGGTCTGACTCCTCTCACGCTCTTCTCTGCCATCTCACTCTGTCCATCATGGAACCCTGTCACATCTTCTCTTTCACTGTCTCTCAAGTTGTCCCTTTCCCTCCGTTTCCACTGTGACCCCTCACGTTATGGCCCTGGCTGCCCCATACATATCCTGAGGACCCGACCATGCAATAGCTTTCCAATTGGTCTCACTAACTCCATCCCTTGGTCCTTCGCAGTAACCAGGTTAATCCTACCTACTATGTCTAGTGCAAAAACCTCCATAGCTCTGGATTGCCTACAAATGAAGTTCAAAATCACTGCCTGACGGACAAGACCCTTCTCTATCTCCTGAACCAATAATCCTTGCTTTAACTCTTATTATTCCCCTAAATAAGTCATTTAACTCTAGCCATATACATATGACTTGTCCAAAAATAACAAAAGGGTTTCTTCTCAGATGCCAAGAGATCAAAAGGTGATGTCTGCCTAGAGCTCTGGGTTGAAGAGGCTTATTGCAACATATTTGGGTCAGAGAAAAAGGGTGCCAAAATCAATTAGCAATATCTGCCACTGTCAAAAGGATGGGGGGTGGGGAGGTGGAAGAATGTGGCATTCCATTTGTATCCCTTGTCCTTTCTATTAGTGTGAAGCTCATCTAGGCCATAACCTTACTTTTCTTCTCCAATCTAATTACCCTATAGCTACTTAATAGTACCTTGCACGCAGTAGATACTCAGTAAATATTTTTTAATTGATCCATAAATTTTTCTGAACTCATTTTGAGTTACAATAGTGCAGAAACCCCATAGGATGGAGCAGTGGTTCTCCACCCTGGGGAGCTATAAAAAAAATACTGACATGTAGGACTCATGCCCATAGGTTCTTTTATTTTTTTTTTTTTAAGATTTTTAAAAAATTAATTAGTTGGAGAGGGAGAGAGCACGAGTTGGGGGAGGGGCAGAGGGAGAGAATCTTGAGCAGACTCCCTGCTGAATGGGGAACCCAATAAAGGGCCCAATCCCACAACCCACATTATGACCTGAGATGAAACCAAGAGTCGGATGTTCAACCAACGGAGCCACCCAGGGCCCCCACGATTGGTTCTGATTTAATTAGTCTGGGAAGGACTCAGCACCAGTAGTTTTTTAAAGCTCCTCGAGGTTGAGAACCACTGGTTTAAGAGAAGGGCAGTGGAGCTCAGAAGTCCTGATTTTCCTAAATAGCATGTGATCATGAACAAATCACTGTACTTCACTGGATCTCCATTTCACCTGTTAGAAAATGAAGTAGTCCTACTGCATTATATCTAAGGTGAGTTCAAGTTCTCACAATTTTCTCTTCCATTTCCTAAAGACTTTCTCTACCAACAGAGTCCAGCTCTTATACTGGGGATCTAAGAGCCTCCATCGGATGTTCCTAGAATCAGAAAAAAATGGAAAGCCTGATATATATTCTTCTTTTTTCTCCATTTTTCCAGCCTGCTCCAGACATTGGAAACATTGCTTCTTCAATCAATCAATCAGTCAACCAACCAACCAATAAATTAATGATTTTAAGTAACTTGGGAGCCATTGAACCTCGCCCATTCTTAGATGTGAACAATTGACATTTTCTCACATCTCTGAAAAGTGCTTTAAGAGATTTCCTAAACTTCTCTTGCAACCAAGGTATTGCCTCTAAGACTTCCTATGTTGAAAATTTAGAGCTGCCTAAATTAAGGATTTGGATCTACATTATTGTTTAGAACCATGTAAGTTGCTGTGTAGAGAATACAAAGAAGCACAAAATTTTGTCCTGAGGAACTTAGACTATAACTGAGGAAAGAAAATTCACACACACACACACACACACACACACACACACACTTTAGAACTAAATATAGGGCCCTAGAAAAACAGTGTTCAGATGGCACCCAGGGAAGGGAAAGATCCATGTTCCTCCCACCATTTCCAGCCAGATCTCTTTGACCTTAGAGTGCTGGTATCCTCCCAAACCTACTATCAAGTGTATTCACACCAGGACTAATTCCTGGCAATGGGGAGGGGCTCCCAGAATACCTCCTAATTGCTGAACACAGCAGGAAGTAGCAAGAAACATTTTCCACCCTTTCCATCATCTCTGCCTTCTACTCCCCTAGTAACGGCCCCCAAATTCATTCCCAAGTAATTTACATGCAAATTAGATTAGAAGAAGGCAGAAGAGATTGGGGTGAGGGAGTACATTGTATCCTGGACACCTACAATTGAGAAGCAAACATTCTATTCCTTGAAAACGGAGTCTGGACGGTGGGGAGACTAGGTTCGCGGAGGACATGGTGAATGGGGACCTGGTAAAGGTCAGACATCTGGGCACTGTGTGGTGAGACAGGCAGACTTTCTGAACCTACTCAATAGCATTTGATTGATGGGTCTTGCAGACCAGTGTTCTTTGGCCATCTCCCAAGGGTTAACTCTCAACTATAATTGTTTCTCTTCCTGTCAATGTGATCAGTAGCAGCTGAAAGCTGCTGATTGTGATGGCAATGAGTTATGCTGAGTTCTTCTTCCTTGGGACCAGCCCCAAAAAGTGTCTTCCCGGTGTTAGGCTTTCTTTCCTTCATTTTGCCTCAGAATGTCCTTTTCTGATAGCAGCCAATTTATTACATTCTCTCCAAACATGGCTTCACAGAACATGAACCATGCTGTCCAACCTCTGATTTTACAGATGAGGAATCAGGCCCTTCTGAAGAAGGAACTTGCCCATGGTCACCCACTAGATGGTGTCAAGCATCATGGCACTCTGATGGTTGGTGCTCAGGTCCAAAGAGTACCATGAGGAGAAAGGACACGACAGAGTTAGCCTTTGGACTTTCTTCATTCTAAATTCTCCCCTTCAGTGATCCCATCTACCCCTAGGTCTTCAATCTCACCTCCACTCTCATGACCCTGTAATCTGTGTCCCTTGCCCTGAACCTCTCCCAAATGCCAGGACTGTATTTCTATTTGCCTAAAGCATTTTCACATGGGTGTCCCATTGCCATCTCAAAAACAACATGCCACAAGTGAAATTCCAAATACCTTACAAGCTTGGGGCGCCCGGGTGGCTCAGGGGGTTGGGCCTCTGCCTTCGGCTCAGGTCATGATCTCGGGGTCCTGGGATCAAGCCCCGCATTGGGCTCTGCTCAGCCGGGAGCCTGCTTCCCCCTCTCCCTCTGCCTGCCTGCCTGCTTATGATCTCTTTCTCTCTGTCAAATAAATAAATAAAATCTTCAAATACCTTACAAGCTTATTCCCCCTTTTCAGATTCTCCAATTTACTGAAGGGCAATCCTATCCATTCTGTCATGCTGGAGTGAAACTGGGAAGTCGTCTTTGACTCTATCTCCTTATTTTCCCTCCACAGTGCCATTCCGTCTCCAAATCTATTGCTTCTCGTCATAGAACACCTTCTTACCCATCTCCTCCCATCTGTTTCAATGGACACAACTCAGGCTCCCATCATCCTTCACCTGCATTACTGTGATAATTATTTAATTGGTGATCCTCCTTCTGGATTCTCCCCTCTACCCCTTATCTGTCCCCCATATCTCTGCCAGACTAAACCTTCAAGAACACAGATCTGTCATGTCATTCTCTTACTCAAATGAACTCCTAGGGTCACTTTACTGTCTGAGGAGTAATGTCCAAACCCTTCAGCCTGTCATCAAGGCTCTCTACAATTTGGTCACACTCCACTCCTTCCTGCACCTTCTTCCATAGGCCCTGCCATTCCTTCTCTTGACCAGAAATGTCTTTCCTCCCCTATTACTGTGACAAAACCCTACTTCTTCTTTAGGACTCACTTCTCTCTCTCTCTCTCTCTCTCTCTCTCAAGACTTTATTTATTTGAGAGAAAGATGGGGGGGGGAGGTTGAGTGTGGGGAGGAGCAGAGGGGGAGGGAGAGGAAGGGAGAAAGAATCTCAAGCAGACTCTGCACTGAGCATGGAGCCTAATGCAGGGCTCAGGCTCACGACCCTGAGATCATGACCTGAGCCGAAACCAAGAGTCAGACACTTAAGTGACCGAGCCCCCCGGGTGCCCCTAGGACTCATTTCTTTAATAAAGCCACCTCCCATCCCACACATTCTCACAGAGTGGTGCCCTTAACAGTTTAAAGTTAAATTGATGACATGCTGGTTATTAAGACTGTGATATGAAGATGTTAGAAGAAGCAGTACAAAAGCGAACCATGAAAAACCTAAAGCAGCATGTTTTATTTCTCCCAATCAAGGGCCACACCTCAGGCTGTTAAAATCCTTCTCCCGCAACACTGTACCTTGTACTTCCAAGTCTGCTCTTACTGTCTACCTCTCATGATAGGTGTAGGATAGGTAGGTAGGATAGGATAGGTAGAAGAGCTTTCCTTCCCCATTGAAGAGTTCATACAGAGCACTAAGGAGTCTGAACTTAGGGTGCCTTGGCATTTGTCAATGATATCACCACTTTAATTAGTCTCTGCTGCCATTGTGGGCGTGGTCATCATTGTGATGCTAGTAGGATGTGGCTGCATGAATAAAGTGGGTTCCATTATTGGTTTGGGCTCTGGGCCAAATACCCATCATGACTCCTCTACAGTGGGCCAGACAGACCTTGGGGAGGCATATTTTCCTGTACAGGGTAGACCTTAATAGAATTCCCCTCTATGCTCAAACTCATCTCAGATGATACCCTGCTCAAGATTGGGCAGGCCACACTCAGTGCCTGTAAGGAGAAGAAGAGAATTCAACAGAGCGTGGGGTGAAGCTGAATATACTTATTTATACTGCTAGGGAAGGGCCTACAGAAAATGCGGTGTTCTGGAATCCGACCATTCTGATCCGGACTCCTTTACAGGAAGGGTACATAATGCTGAGAAAACTTCCCCTAAAGGCTACCATTTCACGGTAATTCTGTGTCACTGTGAGTCAGGTGCCTATGCTAAGAGATTCGTATACATCAACTCCTTTAATCCTCCTGGGAATCCTATGTTGGTATTATTATTATTAGTCATCTTTATTTTACAGAGAAGAAAAGTACAGTTTAGAAAACTTTAAAAGCATTTAGTCAGCTTCATTAATGTTTTAATGCATTTTATTGAGCATTGTACTCCAGCCACTGTGCTAGACATTGTGGGAGATAACAGGGATAAACCAAATATCCTCCCTGATCCAAGAAGTTCGCAGGCCAGTGGAGGAGCTACTTAAGTGTTCGAGTAAACCTGATTTGTTAGGAAGAGGGAGAGGTTGGCACTGACTCAGTGGTCTTTATTAAAGAAAAGAATTTGGGCCAATGCACCTGCAAGATAAGCCGGACGTCAAAAGGCAAAGATAGGAGGCCATGTGCCTTCTGTAAACTGAACGGTAAAGTACTGGAGGGCAGAATCGAATCTTTTGGGTATAATTCAATGTCAGAGATACTTATCAAGCACCTTCTAGGTACCTGCCTGTGTGGTATGTGTACAGAAGGAGGGATCTAGAGATAAATAACACAAAGCTATTGCCCTCAGACCTCTGGGCAAACTTCCTCTTCCTCACTAGTAGTAAGTCCTCCTCTGGCCACCCACGGGCTCTCCTTACTCTCTCTCCCTCCATGAATACTTGACTGACTTGCTTGTTTGACTGTCCTCTGCTTCGTCTGGATCAGACAACCCGGAACAGCCTCTGGGGAGGGAATTCTGAGACCAGAAAGACCCTGGGACAGAGCTTCACATCTGAAGGCATTTGAAGGTCACTTACTGAGCCTGTCTATGCACATGCCTCCAAGGAAAGGTAATAAACTTCCTTAATGATACTCAACTCACCTGAGGTTTACCTGCTGACCCACACATGCCCACCCTCCACCAAGTGCAACAATGCTGATGACTGGGAAGGTGGAGACACTGGGTTCCTGTGTTTGCCTTTGGGCTGCGTATGTACATCCTGGTTGTGTGCACGTGTGAACTCACGTTTGTGTGTGTGTGTGTGTGTGTGTGTGTGTGTGTGTGTGTGAGATAGCACCTGTAGGTACAAGCGATACTTCTCAGGATCGCCATCCTCACTGGGGGCACCCAGATCTGGCTTCCCATAGTCCTCTGCGAGGGCGATGACACCTACACCCAGGAAACCACCCGTAAGCCTGCCTAATCGACCTGAATGGCGAGGTGAGTCCTCTGGGGATCCTCAGGGGCTTGTCTGAGAAGAGCTATGAACATCCGTAATAACAAAGGCAGAAAACATAACAACGGTCCATCTTGGCGCCCTAGCTGTAAATGGCTCATTTACTCTGGCAAGGGGAATGGAGTTTTAATGACAAATCATAATGCTGCACAGCAGGCTGGGTTTTGTGCTGTAAATTATTTTTGAAAGAGGCACTATGCCTTAATAAAAAGAAGAGTGCTCTCTGCTGTGGAGTGAGGGTGCCTGGAGCCCCCCCCACACTTCCATCCCCTTCTGGCACGCTCCCCCCCCCCAATCTGCAGGCCTGCTCTTTCCTGTCCGTTCTGGAGCACGTGGGGGTACAAAGTTTCTGGAAGGCCAGTGATCAGCACTGGTCAAATACAGCAGAGAAGCCTTGGATGATCTCAGAGAAGTCACACCGCAGAAGGCCGAGGAGTGAAGGGACATGGGGACCCAGAGATGCCGAGACATCTGAGAAGTCCGGATGGGAACTGGAGGTGGGTGAGGGAAGGAGGCAGAGGGGAGAGCTTCTGCAATGCTTTGGAGCCCTGCAAGGCTTAGTTAGATGCCCAAGCTTCCATTTCATTGTGTGGCCTGGAGTAGATCGTTTCACCCCTAAGCCTGTTTTTCCATCAGTAAGGGGAACACAATAAAAGCTAGACCATAGGGCATACAGTAGGTGCTCAATAAACAGAGCTGGAGGAGGACACAGGGTTATAGGAGAGGTTTTCTAAAAAACAGAACAAAAGTGATAGGGACGGACAGGTAAATTCAGACACTGGCCCTCACATCATCAAATTGGGTAACTGAAGAGCTGCTCATTTCTCTTGCTGAAACCGGAAGAAATCATGAGTTTCCTAGACCCTTGCACTTGATGACAGGAAATGTGTTGGTTACAAAATGTGACAGAGCCCGCAATTGCTTAGGAAGGCACTGTGTCTGTGTGAAAGTCAGGCTGATGTTCAGAGATAGTAGAAAATGAAGGTCATGGTGACAGTTCAGAACTGGAAAGTACGGTCCGAGAACAACAGAAGAAACAGAAAGACCACCCATGATACAAGGTCCCAGGCAAGAAAGGAGAGGCTGGGGCCGAGGGCTGGCTCTAAAGAGGAGGAGGGCCACGAGGCCCCCACACAGCCTCCTGGGAAAGTTCCCAAGTGAGCAGATTCTCATCCCCGGTGGGGAGGGAGTGATTTGCCATCACCCAGTTGCCCATTCACCATACAATGGAAGAGCTGGGGTCCAGAATGGCTAACATGTGGTTAATGGCAGAGCTGGAGCTAGAACCTGGGTCCCTTGGCTCTTCCCGGGGCCTCTGTTGGGTTGAAATGAGTTAAAAAATGAAAGAATTAGCTCATTTTGTTTTGGTGAGTTCCCCTTACGGCAATCACTTCTTGCTGGACTGGAATGAGAAAGAGGAAACGCAACTGGAACAAAATGCCTGTGGTCAGAGAAAGTGGCAAACCTGGTAATTGCTGCAGCCTTCGTGTTACATTTCGGGGACACCCCCCTGTGCTAGATGCTACTTGAGTTTACTAGTGAGACTCCTAGTGTGTTAGTGCTAAAAACAAAAACAAACCCAGGAATAGCTAACTCATTTTACAGATGAAGAAGTCAGTTTGCCAAGCACACAGGGAACCCACGGCCAAGCCGAAACTAGAATCGAGGTGCTCAGGCTTCCAGCCACAGGAGCACCACGGTCTGGGGCCAATCTGGGCAAGCGAGCGGACCTCTGGCCACTTTCCCCTGGTGCTCCAAGCAGCTTGGAAGGCAAATGTGGAGGAAACAGGAAGCTCTTTGTCCCGTTCTCCAGTTGCATCTCGGGGCAGCCTTTGGAGGTGGCGATCCTGGGCAAGGTGGTGTTCAGAGATGGGTCTCTAGATTGCCCAGATAAATTTGGCTCTTTGCTTTGCTGCTGAATCCCTAGCGTCTGTGAGCAAGTGGGTGCCGTTTGTTAGTCCCAAGGGAGGGGAGACGAGATGGTAGATGTAGGAGTTCAGGCAATCACAGCCCATCCTCGGGCATCTAGGGATTGACCACATGACAGGATGAGTCCTCCAAATACTTTCCGGGAGGCCAGCCAGATTCACCTCTCTCTGCTACCTGTCCCTAGCAATGCCCTTGACCTCTCTGCTTATCACTGACTGCTGTCTTCTGATTCTAATTTACTGCCAGGTTTGACGCTCAATAAAACCACGAAAATGTGAGTTAGGAAATCCTTCCTTCCTCGAGCTACACTCCCGTCCCCAATGTCCCAAACCAAACAGATGTCTTTTGAAGTTATACAGGAGGGAGTTTCCTTCCCCACCAGCATGGCAATAACACTGAGGCAAGATTGGCTTGGTGCCTTTGATGGTTGCCTTTGCCATTTGTTCAAGCTCAAAACAATGAGGCCTTAAAGGGAAACAGGAAAGAAACAATAAAATAGGATGTTGAGTGCTGCTTAAAACTCCCTTGCGTGCCCAGCGCAGGCACAATAGCCTCCACTCTACAGGCTGGACAAGTGATCCTGATGCCATGGTCTCAGGTGGCTGACCCGCAGCCACCCCTTCCTCCACTGTCACGCAGAAAAAGCAACAAAGGGGCTAGGGCCTCCCTCTGGCAAAGGCAAACGCCCTTATATGCTCTTGGGTGGTTAAGATTCTTTTCAGAGCAAGGTGCCGGGAGGCTGGAGAGGAGCCAACACGGAGCGTGTCTTTTGGCGAAGTCCATACATGGGTGGGAGAACCCAGGATGGGGGGGTACACATCAAATGTTGGGGACTGGCGGGACCCGCCGTGCCCAGTCCCAAAGCCGGGATCCCACTTCTGATGGTTATCACTCCAAACTCCCAAATCTCACTGAACTGTCAGGAATTCAAACCAAAAAGGGCAAGTGAATACAAGATTCAGGGAATGCTGTGAAGGAAACAGCTCTGGTAGAAGCAAAGCTGCTGGGGCTTGGCGCCCTCCCGCCGGGAACGCGGAAGAAGAAGGGCTATCAAAAATGATCAGGCAAGAGAAGGCCGTGGACATGGGGGATCAAGCTCAGGGAACAGCTCTCTTTTGAAAGGCTGGCGTTTAGCCCACTTTTTACTCCAAGCCCCGTCCTGTCCTCAGCTTGATGGACTTCTCTTACTGCCCCCTGCCCCTCCGCAACCCACTGCTAGAGCTCCCCTCCATCTTCCTTTCTTCTGGTCAGTTCCTGTGAAGGGAACTTGTGACTCTCCAGCCCCACTTTGCTGGCATTTTTGGTTCCTTACTTTTGGTTCTGCTCCAGCACTGAGATGGAATTAAATTAAGCACGCACTCCCACAGCTAGTCTTTGGAGCAATTGTGACATCAGGACGCTCTGCCTTGGATCTTCATTGCTCTTTCTTTCCCGAACACGTTCTCTCTGCTGTCTTACTTGCTGCCTTGTCTCATCTCCCGATCAATAGGTGCTTTTGGGAAAGGTGCTCTGGCCGACTGTTTCCTCTCCCACGGATGTTTGCATTTTAACAAAGGATTGAACTTTCTGACAAAAGAAGGCTTTTTGACTTATGATATTTTAGACAGAAGCAAGATGATGGTGACTGGGAGTGGATTTCCATTCCTGCATTTTTCCCATTCTGTGATTCCCCAACCCAACCACTTCTGGCCCCAAACCTGATCCCCTCCAGGTTCGCCTGAGGAAAGTCAATACCATCACCCCCTTGCAACTGGAATAAAAAGCCCGAACACCATCCCCATGACCTTCCTTTCCCTCATCCCACCACCAACCCAGAGGCACGTCTTGTCACTCTTCCTGTTGTCTGATGTCTAGGCTCCAATCACTGCTCCCGCCTCCCCTTGGTCCCCTTGGTCCGTGCCATCATCACCTCTCACCGGAATGGCCCTTACGACCAGTCACTCGCTAGTCACCAACTTCTGTCCTCACCCCCCTTCCACCACAGCGGCACCGCACCCCCACACAGCGCACATCACATCTCGCCAGCCACCGGCTCGAGACCGCCCAGGACTTGCCTGTAGAATAACATTCACACCTCTCGCCATGGTGATCTGGGTCGCATTGTGTCCCACTAAGATTTCAGTATTGAAGTCCTAGCCTCTAGTGCCGCAGAATGTGGAAGCAGGGTTGCCACAGATGGGATCAGTCAGGTTAAGATGAGGTCGGAGTGGAGTAGGCTGGGACCTCGATCCAGTATGACTGGTGTCCTTCTAAGAAGATGGCCATGGGAAGACAGAGACACACAGAGAAAATGCCAACTGATGATGAAGGCAGGTTGGAGTGACACAGCTACAAGGCAAGGGATGCCAAAGATCGCCAGCAACCCACCAGCAGCGAGGAGGAGGCCAAGGAGGATCCCCTACGGTGGGAGCTCGGCTCAACTTCAGACGGCTGGCCTTTCACCACGGTGAGACCACAAATTTCAGTTGTTTGAAGGCCCCGGGCTTATGGGACTTGCTAGGGCAGCTCTAGAAAGCCGATACACATGACTCCTAAGAACCTTTGTGATGAGGGTTCTGCCCACTTCATGGAACCATGTGCTGCCCTCTGAGCCTACTCTAGCTACGCTGGCTTATTCTTCGAGTTCTAGAACACAGGAAGCCCATACCGCCTCTGGGGCCTTGAGTGTACTAGTCCTTTGCCAGAGACATTTCTCTCCCCCCTCTTTGTGTAATTGGCCTTCTCCTCTCTTTCCAGTTTGGCTTCAAATGTCGCCGCTTCAGAGAGGCCTTTTTCCAGACTGTCCAACCTCCATAAGTTCAAAGCATCCTGCTTCTTTCCCTCCCAGCATTAACTCAAGCTGAAGTTATCCCATAGGTTTAGCTATTGGTTTACCTCACTCTTCCACTAGAATATTAGCTGTGTTCGGGCACAGACCGTCCAAATGGGATTGCTGTTTTGAGCTGAGCTCACTTAAAGCAAGCTTGCTGTCTTAAAAGCGTTTGTTCACCAATACCTCCTTCTCACGCAGTGCTTGGCACATGGAAGGTGCTCGATAAAAACGTTTTGAATGAAGGAATGCTACATTTGGGGTACATCCTGGCACGCCTCCCTTTTTTGGAAGGAAGGAGCGCCCCCTATAAAGCGGCAGGGCTCGTCAGTAGAGGTGACTGCGTGGCTTTGAAGGAATTAGGAACAGAACTGGAAACCAGGCCTCTAAGACTTAAAACTCAGGCTTTTTTTTTTTTTTTTAACTCTCATGCTAAGAATATCATGAAAATCTGTTTATATATCAAGCTTTTTTATAAATCAAGTCATATTTTTAAAGTACTGAGGGAGCTGGCCACCTAAAAGGAATCCTGAAGTAACCTAATTGGTAAAATGAGCAACAATTTCCTCAGCCATAATTTGCGAAAATTCAGCTTTGTGGCTTATGGAGGTAGCTGGCATCAAGGCGTGCCCATGATTCCTGCCTCTGAAAACACAGGGTGCTTACTTGTACCACCTGCTCAGAGGTGGATGAAGTTTTCATATAAATTCCTTGCCTTCAGCCCACTTTCAGGGTTGGACGCCAAATGATCTCCACAAAACAACCCACCGGTCTGTCTGGTTTGAAAGCTGGCAGCGACTTTTTTTTTCCTTCCCCCCCAGTTTGGAAATCGCTTGGCACCTCGTTGCTTTCACACTCTGGGGAAAATGGGATCTTCTGTTCACCTCCACAAGGGAGAAGGGCCGATGATGTAGCATGGCCTGTCCTCCTTCTCCGTGCTGGGCATCGATTCATGTCCTCGGTGCCTCACGCCATCACGCCTCACGGTCCCCTCATATGCCTTTCCTGGGGCTCTTCGGGAAGCGGCCATGGGTGGCAGATGTTCCCTGGGATCTCGCTTTCAGGAGAGGGGAGGCAGCAGGGAAGGGGGTGTCCCTGCTCACATGGCCAGCAGCCACAGCCCCCGGCCCTGAGGGAGCCCCTGGCCCCAGAGAGCTTCCTGATGGCCCTGAGCTTCCGGCCGAGGGAATGGCCTGTGGTTTCTCAAAGAAAGACAGCAGCTGCTGAGAAAGGGGCTTTCAATCTCTAGAACGTCAACACCACATGGCCGGGATTTTACCGGCTCTGTTCACTGTTGCATCTTCAGCACCTGGAGCAGGAGGACTTAGACATCTGTCGACAGGAGGAAGGAAAGAATGAATGATCACACATGCTCCCCACCAGCCATAAAAGGCAGCTTCGAGGTGACGAACACTTCTTTGAATCAGTGGTTTCTTCCTGCCCTGAGCACATGGTTCCGCCCACTGCACCGCCCACCTAAGTTGAGCAGACTGATGAAGAGCCTGGCTGGCTCAGTCAGTTAGGCATCTTCCTTCAGCTCAGGTCATGATCCCGGGGTCCTGGGTTCGAGCCCCACGTCAGGCTCACTGCCCCACAGGGAGTCTGCTTCTCCCTCGCCCTCTGCTGCTCTCCCCGTTCCCTCTCCCCCCATTCACGCTCTCTCTCTCTTCTCTCAAATAAATAAATAAATAAAATCTTTAAAAAAAAAATAAATCAAGCAGATTGAATCTTGGTTCCAACCTCCCCCATCACTGCACCGATTGTAAGCTCCCGGAAGGTAGGGGCTTGGAGCTCTGCCTACAACCACCATCTCTTTCCTTGATCCCCAAACTTGAAGTTACCCAACCACATGCCCTGCTCTGGAGTTGAGAAAAAGCGGTCTCTGTGGCTTTAGCGCAGTGCTCTGCATAGAGCAGGCTTCAGCAAACACTTGGGAATGAGTGTGTCTAGGCTTTGCCTCCCAGACTCCCGGGTGGGATAAGGACACAGAGCAGAGAGCTCCACCATCTCAGGGCTCTGCTGGTCCTGCCATGTGGGGATGAATAAATAGCCACCCTGGAGGTTAAGCAAAGAGGAAAATAATACAGTAAACCTCGCATTGGCTACCACTTAGAAAACACTTGCCTGGTGCCAGGCATGGTGCTAATATGCATTCCGTATTTAACAGGATGTTGGACGGAACTTTCCTTGTTAACCCAACACCGGCAGTTGGAGCGCAGAGCGGAGGCAGAAAGGCCTTCAGTCTCCCCAGACTTAGACAGAGAGCCCACGGCTGAGCCAGACGCCTCCCTCCGGACTTTGCAAAAGGCCACTGACTTGGCTCTGCCCGTCCCTTCTCCTTCCCCCTCCCCTTGCTCCAGCAACCCCCCTGCCCAGTCCGTAACACAGAGAAGGAGAGAAGGGGGAGGTGCCTGAGGTGTGGAGGAGTGGGGTTTTCAGCCTCTCCCGCTCCTTTCATGAAAGAAAGAAGACCTTCCTCTCACTCCTACCAAGCCAAGTGAAGGGGGTGCAGAGACAACTGTGTAGAAACACGAGGGGTGCCTCCAAGAAGGGACACTGGTATTCCACTTCTAGACGACAGTCTGCACGCCCTCCCTGGTGCCGCCATCAGAATAAGCACAGCAGAGGACTTAGGGAGTCTTTCAGGGAGCTAGGGTGAAACCCCAAGAGTTTTGGAGCATCCGAGAACACAGGGGGTTCGTGTCTGCAGCTTCTTGCCTGGCAGGAGGCCTGCTGGACGGCTGGAGCCAGCCGGGTGAGGGGGGACAGTAGGGCAATGTCCTACTGTCCCTCCTCTTCCTCCAGGGACCTCCGGGTCTCAGAGGGTATCAGAGAGGAACTCAGAGACTCGCATGGCTACCCAGAGGAGAGCATAAAGGTAAAGGGCAGGCAGGAGCCATGAGGCTGCCCGGGCAGCTTCTGGGTCAAACGAGAGGGGTTAGAGGAACGGGTCTGGCCTAAGGGGATTATAATCGCCTGCCTCAGAGGCTCCACAGTCACTCGGGGCTGTGTCAATAGGGTGAGTGACAACCCCAGACAGGTCTCCTCTTCCCCCTCCCTGACCCAGAATAGCAGAGGAGTTGGAGTCTAGAAGTGGGCCAGGATGGCGGCATCCCAGAGGTGGGCCACACATCCCCAAGGGTACCCCCAAGAACCATGATGGGTGTCTGAGATCGGTGCTTTCGGCTACAGGGACAGAATAGTTTTAACCATACAGGTTGCCAGGAAATTATGGGTTCTGTTCCGGACATCAACCTGTCCGAGGCGTCTGGCCCGGAGAGGGAGGGCAGGCAATGGAAGGGTTTGGGCCACAGCTGAGTGGAGAACAGAACCGCCCAGAACCTTCTAAACCCAGACGGCCTAGCGAACAAGCTACACGTATGTTCTACAGCCGCATCCTCGCGGCTGCCGTGTAAGCTGTGATCTGCAACCCTCACTGAATGGATGGGGAGCCGAGGGTTAGGAAGGTGAAACAACTTGCCAGAAGTCACACAAGAGTAGGAATCGGGGCTCTTCACTTGGCAGCGCACTGCCGCCCCCATTCCTCCCTGGGCATCGAGCCCCGGAAGTGTTTGCTGACAGAAGCCATGGGCGCACTCAGAGCACGGATTTGGAGCAACGGCAGCCACAGACTCGAGTCCTGGCACCGCCGCCCCGCGCCTTAGGGTTTCTGGACAAATGACGTCACGAGTCTGGGCTGAGGCAGAGCGCCCACCAACAGGGGACTGGGAGGAGTTGGTGGGAACACTCTGCAGAGGACTGGTAGGGGTTGTAGGTGTGCTTCCCTAATTTTTTCAGCCATTTTCTTGAAAGCCTAGCTCCAGGGGCACCCTTCTCCCTTGCTCGCCCACGGCATCAGTAAGACCTAGTCGAAGGAGCCCTTTATCTGCAGCACGTGGCACTTCCCACGACCTGCTTTGCGTGTGTTTGGTTTCCTTTGTGTCGGATTACACCTCTCCCTAATTACACTGTAAGCTACTTAAGGGTGAAACCAAATCCACACTTCTCTGTATGCTCTAGAACATCGGGCCGTACACACCGTAAGTCAGGTCAATCCGTGCTTCCGCTGAAGCATGGTCACCTGTTACACAGCTGGGGGAAACCGAGGCCTAGCGAAGAGAAAGGGGATGGGGATGATGATACTGAAAAGAACAAACTGCGTTAGTGAGCCCTTGATGTCAGGCATGGTACCAGGTTCTTCAAATGCATTCTCTTGGGGACTCCTTCCTTCAACCCTAGCTAATAGGGTTTTGCTTGGGGCCGGGTTAGTTAGTTGGTTTAATTCAGAGTGACTAAGAGCTTGCAGCCAGCACAGACCCTGTTCAAAGTGTGTTCAACATGTATTATCCCATGTGGACCTTACTGCAAGGCTATGTGATAGATGTTGGTATACCCATTTTGTAGGCAGAAAAACAGAGGCATAGATAGGTTACTCAGATTGCTTAAAGTCACAGGGCTAGAAAATGAAAGATCCAAGATTCAAATCCTGGAAGTCTGCCTCCAAAGCACAGTCTTAATCCCCGTGCTCTAGTGCTAACAAGTTAGGTGACTTGCCAAAGCGCGTGTAGCTAATAAATGACAGTATGGAGATTGGATCCCTGTGGCTCTAGAGCTCAGTCAGGTCCAGTGCCTGGGGGCAGAAACAAGACTCCAAAGCAGCAGTTCAGAAATGTAGCCTTTGTTTGGTTCGGCATGTGGCGCTCTTCCATGGGACAAGATTTCGTGGGGCCCTCTTCTACCCACTTATACTTGTCAGCAGGATGAGCTCTCCCCAGACTTAGTGGGAGGAAAGGCGAGGTTTTGGATAGGACACTAAGGAAATACTCCCGACTTTCAACTGATCATAAATCAATTGATGCCTACCACCAGAACCTAAGTGCTATGATACAGAAATATTACCATCCTAGAGAGTCACCCCGGAGCTCCTCTGCCAACACTCCCAGGGACTCCGCACCTTTCTTAGACCAGTTCTCTCTCTTTCATCTTATAACCCAGTCTTCTCTCTGAAAAGGTGCCCACCTAGCTGCTACCCCCAGGGTCTGGAGATCCATCCCAGTGGCTCCAGGGGGCCTCTCTCTCACCAATGACAAGAGTCCTGCCATAGAACCCAGCTCCACAGAGCCCAGCGCAGCACCTAATGTCCAATGCAGCCCCACATGAGCCAGAGACAGAAGTTGGAAGGGCGGGTGCCTGGGTGGCTCGGTCAGTTAAGCGACTGCCTTCAGCTCGGGTCCTGATCCCAGAGTCCCAGGATCGAGTCCCTCATCAGGCTCCCAGCTCCACAGTGAGTCTGCTTTTTCCTCTGACCTTCTCCCCTCTCATGCTCTCTCTCACCCTCTCTCAAATAAATAAGTAAATCTTTAAAAAAAAAAAAAAAAAAGGAAGAAGAAGTCGGAAGGGCAAGCAATCGGAGCTGTGCTGAGTCAAAAACCCCACTCAAGAAGTAGTTCTGATGTATGGGGGGTGACTTTTCAACTGATTCACATTATTGCTAGGAGCAGACAGCCTTCCGATCTCTCCTGGACAATCAGCCGGGGCCTTCTTGACAGATGCTGTACCGTGTTCCTGCAGAGTCCAGAAAGAGGTAGAAACCCTCAGCAACTCTGACTGTGGTCATTCACATTCACGTAAAAGTTGAGTGGGGGTGGATAAGGGTAGCAGTGCAGTCGATCAGTAGATTATCAGGAAGATTCTTCATTGAGCACAGGACTCCCCCAAAATACAATTTAGCTCCCGTCAACTCTTCACAACTGTGTGTAAAATAAGGGTAATTTTTTGCTAGAATTAGGGTAAGGCTACATTCTTGGACCCAATTACTCTTGCATAGACTGGTTGATTTTTCTCAAAGACAAACAGGAATGATCTTTCGGGAACCACACTTAAGCCCAGTAACGCCTTCTGAGGGTTGGCTGGATAGAAATCTACTCATTTATGGGTGGAACCTACTCTCCAGGAACCCTCCGTCAAAAGCGGTTATCTAAATGTTATTATTTCAGTGGAGGGTTCTTTTGTTCTTTCTCGAATTTGACCTTTTTTCCCATCTAGTCTTAGAGAAGGCAAGACTCTGTCCTATGCATTGTTTGGGATCAAATATACTCCAAATTCTCCTGCTTAAAAAAAAAAAGAAGAAGAAGTCACACTTCTAGAATTATCCCTCAGTGGATACAAAATCAACTCATTGCCTTTGTCTCACCAACAAAGTTTTGGTCTAGGAACCACACTCATTTTATTATTCACCATTGAGCACAGATATGAGTGACATTCAAGTGTTTTCCTGAACTTCATTCTGTTCCCAGGTACCCCCCAGTAACCCCATGGGGCTCATTCTTCCTTCTGCAGCTCACACCCCCCCCCTCCCCAGATAAGAGTTGTTGGAGACAGGTTTTTACTTCTGAACAGTGGTCATAGAATTTTGACTTGGTGGCATAAATTCCTTATATCTGGGTTGTTCCCTCTGGTTTCAAACATTAAGTGTTTGGGGTCTAGCCCAGGGACCTGTGTGAGTGCTTAGTCATGAGCTGGGGAATTATTCCGTGTAAACCTCACAATAATCCTGTGAGGAGGTACTTTATTATTGTCCTCATTTTACAAACTAAGAATTTGTAAACTTAAGACAGTTCAGCAATTTGCCTAAGAGGCGGCCACTCAATGGGAACATAAAGTCTTGAGCCTGGGTGTGCTTGGTTCCAGAACCTGGGCCCAGAACTCTCTCCATCTCCTACTGCAAAAAAACCTGTCCACTCATGAAGGGATGGGTCTGGGAGCACCTCTCGAGTGCAGACGGGACATCTAGAGAAGGAGTTCTCAGCCCTAGCTACATATTAGAACCATATGGGATGCTTTTAAGGTATACTGATGCCCAGGCCCCACCTCAGCCCAGTGAAATCAGAATTTCTGGAGGTAGGATCCAGCTATCAGTACTTTTTAAAAAGATTTTACCTATCTATCTATCTGTCTATCTATTTGGAGCAGGAGGCAGAGGAGGAGGAAGAGGGACAAGAAGACTCCACAGTGAGCACAGAGCCCGCTCGACCCAGGGCTCGATCTCAGGACCCTGAGATCATGACCTGAGCCAAAACCACGAGTTGGACACTTAACTGACTGAGCCACCCAGGTGCCCCCCTCCCCTCCCACTGTCAGTATTTTTTAAGCTCTCTGGGTAGTTCTAATGAGGAGCCAGGCTTAGAGCCACTCAGCCACAGCGAAGGACTACATGCATACCTAGGAAAGTGTTTGGATTCTAGACTCCAGAGCTGATCTGAGTGGGTTCTAACAGCCACCGTGACTTGGTGGTTTTGCTGCTGCTGTTCGAGAATCCCACGCCTCCCCCTGCCCCCAGAGAGCCAGCAGCCCTATCCCCTTCTATCTGGGTGCTGAAATGTAACCTGGCTGTGAGCTGTGTACACATTCCACAGCCCCCAGGCGCTAACTTATCCTCCGTGAATTCTTTCCCCACGCCCATCCCCCTCTCCGTCCCCCTCCCCCCATGTTAGTCACTTCCTCTTGGAAGTTCCCTCCACCCCAGCATCACTGGCCACCTATAGGACTCATCTCCCTGTATTGTCACTGTCTGTAAGTCTGCCCCCCGCACCAGACCAGACAGAGGCTGTGTGTGGATTGTTCCCTTATTCCCGCCGCGTGATAGAGCACAGAGGATGGACTGGAACAAGGTTGGTTGAAAGAATACATTCACACCTGATATCAGAAAAATCTTTAGAGAAATCTTTCTCCTTCAGGGGCCACAGCTTCTCTTTCCACTCGCCTCCCTTTGACACTAGGACTTTTTATAGGAAGCAAAAAACCAAAAGTAATTCACCCTTCAAAGTGTGCTCAAAACCTACTTCCAAAAGGAAGTTTCTTGGATTGTCCCCAGCTCATAATGATTTCTTTTAGTGAATGTTTATAGTCATTAGAGTCTGTATAATTCAGTCGTTAATTGCATTCTTCTGCTACTGTCTTCAATGATGGTTGTTTTTTTTCTTAATGCTCATAGGTTTATATTTTGCCTTCCTAACAAGAGTGTAAATTCTGTGAATTTAGGGACTATCTCTAAAATGGTAAATCATTTTGTTGGCTCACTTCTTTGATGTCTCCTGACAAACGGTAAGCTCCGTAAGGCCTGACACTCTCTGACATTACTCTTCACAAGGCATAGTGCTGGCGCCGGTTAGGAGATCAGCGGGACTTTGTCAAATGAAGACATTCGGTAACCCCTTTTAGCCCAGTGCCCTGAACTGACTAGGTACCCACTAATCATATTCGCTGACTGGGCATAAAATGGAAAAGCATAATTCTCATTATAAGATGATGTGGTTCATATGAGGAACAGAAATCCTCAGATTAAATCCCATTTCAATTTCTCTTTTGCCTTTTGTTTTTAAGATTTTATTTATTTATTTGACAGAGAGAGAGAGATCACAAGTAGGCAGAGAGACAGGCAGAGAGAAAGGGGGAAGCACGCTCCCCACTGAGCAGAGAGCCCGAAGCGGGGCTCGATCCCAGGACCCTGAGATCATGACCTGAGCCAAAGGCAGAGGCTTTAACCCACTGAGCCACCCAGGTGCCCCTCTCTTTTGCCTTTTGTAAATGCTTGATTATTTGGCTCCCAAACTGAATGAGAAGTATCAGGGAAGATTCCCTCATCCACTTCCAAAGCCCTTATATGGCCATCTCGCACAAAGCCTCTAAATCTTCAGTTCAACTCACTCTGGATTTCGTACTTCCCCATTACAAAATTCAACAAGTCACTATGGAGGAAAGGCAGTGGTGCCAGCTGGGCTGGGTTGGTGCGTGCACACCTGCAGTTGCACCTGAGTGTGATTCCTAAATATAGAATCAGGTCTGCTATTTAGTTTCTTAATGAAGGAACTAGATAGCCTGGCCCCTTCGGTAGAGACGCTGCTCTGCTGTATCAGCTGCAAAACATGGGGGGGGGGGGCGGCTCTGATGATACAGAAGGGCTCCCCGCAGATGGCAGGCTTGGTATCCAAAAATAGCCACGTTGCCAAACAGATCATTGTTTTCTGTTTTCCTTTGGTTTCGTACAAGGAGTGGGGGAGGGGGAACAGAAGCGCTCACCTGTCCCAGAAAACCACTGCACAGCCCTGCTGCCCAACACGGAATCCCCAGCCCCATTTTCGGCCCCACAGCGGTTGCTGCCCAGCATATACAGCGGTGGCTACTGGGTTTTAATGAGCCACAGTTAGGGGAGGAAGAAGGGAAGGATTCCAATGTCACCAATGAAGAGGTGAAAAGACAGGCACTCAGCAGAGCTGGTTTTAAAGCAGATGGAAGGATGGAAGGAAGGAAGGAAGGAAGGAAGGAAGGAAGGAAGGAAGGAAGGAAGGAAGGAAGGAAGGAAGGAAGGAAGGACCGAAAGATAGCACGTCTGAAGTGTCCAAAGTAGAGGCTCGGTATAAGGTTTCTTCTGCAAGGCTATGCATGTGTCTCAAAGCCGCCACCAGCTGGGGCTGCTTGCAATCCTTCACCGCATGCAAAAGAAAGAGAGGAAAAGACACTGTGTTTGGCCCACCCACACCCAGCCCTACACCTGGGCATAACCTCATCAACCTTCTTGGAAATCTAATGGCCACTGTGGATGCCTCCCCATTCTGGGCCGTGCGAGATCTGTAGCAGCCACAATGCCATGTCCAAAAGTTTAAGCCAAAGCACCTCTGGCAGGGATCTGGGTCTGCTGCAAAGCCCAGGGGCTAGTCCTGGTCTTCACAAGGCTACCCAAGCACATTTCGCCCCTTAGGGCCAGGTGACAGGCAAATGTTGTGGGCTTTTTTTTTTTTTTTAAATCAGTAGTGACTCAGTTTCCCTCTTTTATTGGTACCCCGGAAGAGCTGTGAAATGTGAAATGTATTGAGGAGATGAATGCTTTCCAAAGAGGCCAAGCAAGGGAAAGGCGGGGAAAGGATGCTTAGTTTCTGGCCTTGGCTCCTGCGCCTGGATCTAGCCATGAAACAATAACCCTTCTGATATATATATATATACATACATACATGTTTATAAAATCCGGGTCACCTGACTACGTGCTCCCAAGGTGGTCGACCAAGGTGATGCTCTGCCTTCTTGTTTCATCTCATACCGAAAACAAGTGCCTTTGTGCGGTCTATTTAGTACCACATTTTCTACATTTGGGTGGGTTTTTTTGTATTTTGCTGTTTAAAATGACCCCCAAACAGGGCACCTGGCTGTAGAGCATGCAACCTTGATCTCAGGGTCGTGAGTTCGAGCCCCATGTTGGGCCTAGAGTTTACTTAAGAAAAATAAACAAAAATTAAACAAAATAAAACAAAAAAAAAATTGGGGCACCTGGGTGGCTCAATCGTTAAGCGTCTGCCTTCGGCTTAGGCCAGGATCCCAGGGTCCTGGGTTCAAGCCCTGCATCAGGCTCCCTGCTCAGCGGGAAGCCTGCTTCTCCCTCTCCCACTCCCCCTGCTTGTGTTCCCTCTTTCGCTGTGTCTCTCTCTCTCTCTCTGTCAAATAAATAAAATCTTAAAAAAAAAAAAGAAAAAAGAAAGAAAAACAAAAATTTAAAAAGAAAGAAAGAAAGAAAATTGGCCCCTGAGCACAGTGCTGAAGTGCCGTCTTGTGTTACTGAGGACAAGAAGATTGCGATACGCCTTATGGAGAAAATCTGTGTGTTAGATGATCTTCATTCAAGCATCAGCTACAGTGGTGTGAAATGATAACTAATCAATAGTGTATATCAAATAAAGTGTCCTTAAACAGAAACACACTTAAAACAAAGTGTTGTCAGTTAATGAAAACGTTGTGACCAGAGAGAGGCTCTCAGGAACCAGTGCATTTCCCCACCACACAATGCTTTAGTATTCACAAATTCAGTGTTTGCAAAAACTCTACGGAATAGAACTATGGCAAATTAAAAGAATCAGCTACACTTTCTGGCATCATTCTGATTCCTTGGAATGGTTTTCTACAGTATTTCAAATCACAAAGACTGCAGGACAGATGAACAACAAAGGGAAGGAAATCCTGCTTGTGTCTACTGTGTGGCCACTGTTTACAACATATTATATGTCATTTAGTCTTTGTAATAACTCCATATGGCTGGTTTTATCATCCTTTTTTTTTTTTTCCAGGTAAGGAAATAGAAGAAGAAGGAAATAGAGAGATTAGGCAATTGACTTGAGGTCACAGAGCACGGTAGGCAGAATCCTAAAGTGGCCCTTAGATTCTTTTCTCTCCCTCCATACATGCCCTGTATAATCCCTCAAGTAGGAGTGGGATATGTGAACAAAAGGTTATGTGCCATGATTATATCATAAGCCACGGGTGAAAGGATTTTGCAGATATAATTAGGGTCCCTAGTCAATTTACTTTTAAGGCCTTGACTTCAAGGGAAATGATTCAGGGTGGGCCTGACCTGATCAGAAGAGCCTTTTAAAAGAGGTAAGAGTCTTGTTCTAGCTGGCCTTGAAGAAGCAAGCCATATAAGGAAATTAATTCTGCCGACAACCACTTGAACTTGGAAAAGGGCCCCAAGATAAGATCACAATCCCAGCCAACACCTTGACTTCAGCAAAGTTGTTTCTAGACTTTTGATCCATGGAACCTGAGAGAGAATAGATCAGTGTTGTTTGTGGTAAGTTGTTATGTGGCAATAGAAAGCTGGTACACACAGCAGAAGAGTGGCAACATCAGAGCTCAAACATAGGTCCACTTGCCTCCAAAGCCAATGTTCTTGTCCTTGATATTGTGTAATACCACATTTGGTTCGATTTTTGTCTGTTGGCTTCCTTGCTTGGTCGGCATGGCGGAGGGCATTCACAGAAAGGGATAGGAAAGACATTCAGACACCATGGCTAAGGTCTAAGCCCTAACACAAAGGGAGTCTCTTCAGCCTTGGGTGGTGGCAGTAACGGTGACCATTTAAAAAGTGGGGAACCTCCAAGTGTTGGGAGATGAAGGATGGTAATGGGCAAGCATTTTATCTCCTCTTGCTCAGGAAATAGCCTGTGGTTTGGAGAAAACAAGGTTCATACAGAGACAAGCCAAGAACACCGGATCCCTAGTGTTGGATGAGCCACATAAAATGGCCAAAATTATTGTTTTTGACCTACACGAATGCAATTACATATGCTTCAACAAGTAAATGCAAGGACAAGATTTAGCCAGCAGTTAGGAAGTGCCAGGTCAGAGACCAGAAGCTGGGAAGAAACCAAGAGTTCTGCAGGGAAGGTCTTCTTGAGCAGGAGGAGATGTGTATGGGGACATGTCAAGCCAGGAATCAAACAACGAGGCATTCAGAGCCAAGAGGAACAATGTCAGGGATCATATCCAGGCCCCAACCACGGGAAGTTTTAGTTGAAGACTGTGCACAACTGTGGGAAGGATGAACATCTATCAAACCCAGCTTAATCTTCAAATATCTGACTTCAAATTAGTAATATCCTATGCCGTGAATAAGGAAACAGGCAGAGTGGGCAGGGTTGGGATGGGGTTATACCAAAGTCGGAGTGGCGGAAGGATCATAGATTATACACGTCACACACGTAGTATAATAGCTGGCATATGGCAAATACTAAGTAAATGGCAATCTTATCTGGCACTTCATTAGGTGACAGAAAATTGCCTTGCTTACATAAGATAAAGGCACGGGTGAGCCATTTCCAAATACAAGGGAAAAAAGGAAATGTATGAGGCCCTCCTTGGGAAAGCCAGGATCAGGATGGAAAAGATTGAACTCTTTGGTCTGTGAACTTCCTCTTCCGGGAGGCATGGGGGGAGGGCAGCACCTTGGACAGCACTATGGGAATGGTGCTTCTCTTGATCGCTTGGCCGTAAAGAGCAGGGTTCTCCATCTGGAGGAGTCCAGGCCCCATGGGCTTGTAGTTTTCATTACAAGACTCCACTCTGGAACAGTAATTGTTCTGTTTAAGCTTCCTAATCAGCAACAAGGTCTGGGTAGATGGCGTAGCATGGGGCCTAGAGGGCAAGTCGCGTGAGACAGGCCTCAACACAGCCTACATGCTGCTCCGAGATACCCAAGCGCCCTCGGAAGCCTGCATTACCATTATTGTGTCGTCTCGGCCCCAGAGTCCCACTGGCAAGTGATTTCACATGTAATTATCCTTTCAGCCCCTCCTCTCCTTTTATTTTCCTTCTCTCTCCACGTTCCTTCTTTCCTTCCCTTCATCTCCCAAACAAGTCCCATAAAGTCCACATCAGGAATGCAGAGGAATCAACCCCAAGGTCACCTCTCACCCCGGCCTGAGGCTGCTCTCTCCTTGGAGAGCAGCCTGTCATGTTCCCTGACATCGTCAAAGAAAGCCCGGCTAATGATATTTCCCTCCACCTTCCTCCAGACGAGACTTTTTGGCTTTCTATCTTTAGAGCAACTGTCTTCCTAAATGTTCACCTTGGGCTCGGAGAAGGAATATAATCGCTGATGGGGAAACCTGAGCAAAATGCTGGCCCACATAGGTCAGAATAGCAGAGACATGGCCACAACTCTATGCGTTAATTACTTAACTAATAACTAGCACGATATGCCCGATGAGCGATTTAGACTAGGCACCGTGTTAAATGTTTGACAGTCATTTTCAAACCTCATGCCAACCCTACGAGGGAGGTACTATTATTATCCACATTATACGTAAGAGCGAAGTGAAGGGAAAGGTTAGGTAACTTGCCCTAGCTCGCATCAGCAATAAGTAGGCAGGCGGGGACTCCCAACGTGGTCTGTGCGACACCTGGTTGACGCACTTCACCACCCTGCTCTAGTACCCTCTCGTGTGTATCTGGGCTTCTACCCACGTTATGCTCTCATACTTGTGTCATTGGCGATCTCCATGGCGATCAAGCAAAATTCCGTCATCCAGCTCCCTGACGCTCATCCGGGGGGCCCCCTACTCACCGGCGAGGGCCATCCTCCTTTCATCACAGATAGGCACGGCTCCCTTGCTCTCAGGCTGTCATGTCCCAACCAGGCCTGCCTCATTTTACAGAAGGAAAAAGGTAACATATCTGTGTTTCAGGACAAGCGGGTGACACGTCTGGATCTCAGGGCCAGCTGCAAGGGAGAGACGATCTGGAGAACAGGCCCTCCTGTTGCTGCCCAGTCACGAGATAGCAGACTGTTAACCACACAGTGGGGCACTGTGGTCAGTGGCCCAGAGTCTAGCCATTGGAAGGGTGGAATGGGAGAAATGGGCACGCAGTTCGCACAGCATCAGCTGGAGCCCCTGGGCAATTACCAAGAACTACCAATGGACCGGGACCAAGGAGACTGGAAGACAAAAGAGGAGGCCATTAGAATAGCCGTAATAAAGGAACTAAACTGATTTGGATAAACGGCTTCGAGAAAGTGGCCATTTTCTTTTTCCTGGACCCTCATATAATTTGCAAACAGGAATTTGAAAGATTAATAATCACAGTCCATATATAACAAAGCTGTTAAATGAGCTCTGGCCTCCTCTGCCCCGGGGAGCTATGGGTCAGCGTCCTGAGGGCAGTTAAGCCCACTGGTGGTGCTCGTCTCTGCACCTACCCCTTGACCATGAGCACGAGGTCCCTTGCTCCCTGAAGTCTAGAGCAGGCATTATGCAGTGCTTGGGTATTAGCTTCCTGCAGCTGCTATAACAAATTACCACAAACTTGGTGGCTTCAGTCAATAAAAGTTTGTTCTTTCATGCGTCTGAAAGCTAGAAGTCTGAGGTCGAGGTCAGCGCAGTTGATTCCTTCCTCAGAGGTTCTGAGGGGGGATCTACCCCATGCCTCTCTCCCAGCTTCTGGCGTTTGCCGGCCATCCTTGGCACCCCCAGCTTGTAGCTACGTCTCTCAGCACCTCTGTCTCTGCTGTCACATGGCCTTCCTATAAGGATGCCAGTCATAGGAGTGAGGGCCTACCCTAATTGGGTATGAGGTCCCATTCTGAGGTTCTGGGTGGACACGAATCTGGGTGGATGGACTCTTTTCAACCCAGCACATGTTGCCAATGGCATTTTTGGCAGATCCCACATAATGGCAAGGGAAGGATTTGGGTTCCTTAAGAGGAGAGCTCAAGGTGCATGTAGGGAGGTGGGAGCGGGAGACCCCCCCTGAACACGGTCCACATCAGACTGAGGCACTTCCCCATCTAAAACATTTCACAGAAATCGAGCCCAAAGGAGCAAAGAAAGTGGCCACAGGGCTAAGGCAATTCTCCCACAGCTCAAAACAGCAGGTGTCGTCCCCTACAAAGTGCAACATTTGAATCTTCCAGGCAAAGTACCAGGCAACTCAATCAACCTAACACTGCCCCCTCCCCCAAGCTAACATGGGAAACAGGCCTTCAATCTCCTTTCCTCTCCCTTCTAACCCCCAGGAGGGCTTGGGGACACCCAGGGGCTCTGACCATGAGAGGGGAATGGAGTTTTCCGCCTCTCACTCAGCCAAGAACAATCCTGGGCAGGGGGGCTCATGGCAGAGAGCTGAGCAGGATGGGGTAAACCCTCAGGTTCCCTCCTTCCTGCTGGTGGGACTCTTTCTAAGGCCTTCGGGGAAGTACTGTGCAGAACTGCATCCAATCTGGGCTAAGGAGATTAGCTCCCTCCCAGTGAAAGGTTCTGGGCAGCCGAGCAGGGCAGCTCCCTGTGCGGTGGCAGGGGGCTGTCATTACAAGGCCCAGATAGGACATAATTACACGCTCCCTGGAGGGAGCTCCTAATTGAATTACAGGGTGTCTCCTGGGCATGAAAGGCAGCTGGAGCTCAGAGGGCCCCATGGATCTCACCGAAACTGGGAGAGGAGAGGAGGCATGCCTGGAGGGCGGGGCATCCCTGGGCCTTGTGCAAACCGCAAGTGGTACAGAGACAGAAGATGCGCCAGGAATTCGGTCTGTTCATTCATTCATTCATTCATTCACTTGACAGACACTTTTTTGGCGTCTCTGTGACGGGCGACAGGCCTGGGGAAAAACCGGGTGCTGCTCTGGTCTGAGGACAGGGCCTGCCCGGGGACCAATCACTCCTGAGGACAACTTGTGCTTTTATCTGTGGGCGCCCCACAAGCCAAGCCAATTAGCCATTCTTCTCCACAAGTCCTTCCAGGGCGACTGCAGGAGGAGGGCACCTCTAAGGCCTCCTCACTAAAGCCCAACAAAGGCAGGTGGCAATTCTGTGCGGCCACGGCCTGAAGAGGCCCCCTCTTCTATGGCAACTCTCTCAAGTTTGTATCTAAATTCTAGTCAGTTAACATTCAGGGCAACATTAGTTTCAGGTGTATGATATAGTGATTCAACCCTTCCATACATCAGTCAGGGCTCATCAGCACAAGCACACTCCTTAATCCCCATCCCCCATCCCCCATCCCCCGCCCACCTCCCCTCTGGCAGCCGCAGTTTGTCCTTCTAGAGTTAAGAGTCTGTTCCTTGATTTACCCCTCTCCCTCTCTCTCTCTCTCTTTTTCCCCTTTGCTCATTCGTTTTGTTTCTTAAATTCCACATATGCAACTCTTCCAACACACTCCTCTTCCTGCCAGACTGGGAATTTCGTGAGGACGAGGACCGGGCCTCCTCTCACCGTGTCAGCTCCCAGGGAGAGCCTAACAGTGTCTACAGACGATGGTACCCTGCGGGACGCACAGCTGGGTCTGGCTTGCACTCTCCTGCTGCTTCGGGCCTCACTGAAATTGAGGCTCTCACAGGCTCTTGGGGGGCTCCAGCCGAGCCCCGCCTGCTCTCTCTTATCATGCCTCCCTCGAAGCCCTGCTCCTGGACACCCTCAGATGCAGCCTCATCGGAGGCCCCCTGGACCTGAACGCACGGTCCTGCGCCAGCCTCGCCCTCTCGCCCCGGCAGCAGGCCAAAGCATCACCCTTGGGTAGCTCCTGATGGTAAAGGGCACAAGCAAGAGTCCTCGGGGCACCAGCTTGGGCACGGGCAGGGCTGAGCCAGCAGTCAAGGGAGACGAATCCAGACTTCCGAGCTGGGCGTTAAGGAGTTTATTTGGCCCTTGCCAACGTCCCTGAGCCCAGGCACCCCTGAATTAAAAGGAAAGCAGCCAACTCTTGCTGTCAAGGAAGAGATGGGGGATATTCTCTTAGCTTCTTCCATATGAGGAGACGAAAGCCTGCTGCTTTCAGCTTCATACCTTATTCTGATGCTAAAATATAGAACGTAGTAGAAAGAATGTGTGATTTCAAATCAGAAGATCTAGGTTTTGATACCTGCCCTTAAAAGCTCTGTGTTCTAGGGCAAATTACTTAATATTTCTTAGACTCGGTTACCTAATTTGAAGAAAATGATAATGTCAATCCTAAGGTATAATGAAATCCTTATTTTCTTAATATGTTCATGGAAATATTCCAAGTTTTATTACGTAAGAAAAAAAAACAATAGTAGTCTTTCCCCCAGGGTCTGAACAATGGTGAAGCCTAGGTACCAATTCCATGCCCTACAATCTAATATATTACATTCCGATATAGTCTCCAATATCCTGACCTCCCCATGGGCTCACCTTCATCAAAGTAACTTTAAACAATTGGTGCCTAATATTTTTAGAGCATTTTGTATCAGACAGCTCCTTTGATAGTCAGCCCTTGGCTGTGTTCATTTTACTCACTCCCCAGCCCCCAAACTAGAAAGTGTATTTTCTTCCAGCAGTCCACATGGGTTAATTAAAATGTCATTCCTCTTTGCTTTGGCTAGAATTAGATTAACTCATTGTAGTAACACAACTTATCTTTTGCTATTATGAAAAAAATGAAAATCTAATTAATTTTCAGCCAATCTTCTAAAATGCGGGTTCCATGACGAGGGGCAGATAATTAAAATGGCCTGTGATGGGGAGCTGGCTGGGAACCACTGATCTAGCTTATGAAACCCACTGGCTTAGCAGGGGTTCTGGAAGATTCCAGTCTGACAAGGAAATCAACTGCTTCCTGTGTCCAACGGGAACTTATGGATTCATCTGGGGAATAGGAGAAAGGAGAAAGTTCTGTGTTATGTAGGATAAAGAAGAGAGTGATTCAAGGAGTTTTTCCCATTAGGATTGGCCCGATGTTAGAGTGGCAACTTCATGCTAAAGCACTTTACTGAAATGGAGACTCTGAGTTTCTTAATCCCATGAAGATCCTTCCATCTCCCCTCCCGGGACTAGAGGTGGCAGATATGTTCCTTCTCGTAGTCACAGGTAAGCCCAGAGACCAGCCTCAAAAGTCCTTTCCAAGATGGTCCCCTGGACAGCCGCTAGGAACTGACTGCAGCTGACACAAGAGGAGTCCTATCTCACAGCCTAGCCCTGTGTCCAGGGACACAGGCGGCTGACAGTCACATACTGTGCCACCTGGAGACGGGAATACTCTGGCTTCCGGGGAGCTCCTGGAAGCGCTTCAAGTTACGGCTCCACAGACAAAAAGGGGGTGCCTGCTGGCTCCAGCTAAGTCCGGCCAACCAGCTGTCTGGCCGGGGAGGGGTGGCGAAGGAAAGGCTGTCACTCTGTCCCTGGCGAGCATGGGAGGGGGGAGAGCTTTCTGTCCTGGTCTGGAACACAGGCCAGTCCAGAAACCCAAACCCAGGAAGAAGCTTTGAAAGTGACTCAGTAACCAAATAGCACAGTCGAAAACGACAGCGGCTCATCTTCTGACGCTAGTCTCCTGGAGAGGACAGACCGGGGTGCGGGGGGGGTGGGGGGAGTGACCCTGGTAGCCTTGAGATTTGTGCCACCAGCATCGAATGTTTTCTCTTGACCTGGACAGAGGCCACTTTAATCTCGGCTGCTGGTCTGTGGTCAGCTTGATGAACTGGATCAGGCTGGGGCCTCCCGAGACGTCTCTTTCTCCCCTTCTCCAGCCTACAGCCCCAGCACAGACCACAGTGAAATCAGTGCTCTCTCGGCAGACCTTCCAGATGCCGGTTTGGAGGTGACAGATGACTGTCTCAGCTGGTGCTGTCTTCTAAGGGACACTGTCACCACTGATAGACACAACTGCTTAGGTAGCTTACCATGGAATCCTCGTGGCAACTTCATTTTTCCACCCCACCGTCTGGTTCTGGCAATTAACTGTTGGGGTCAGGAGATCTTGGCTTGACTCAGGGCAACCAAGACATATCTGGCCAGTGGACTTTGACATGGCCAACTTGGGGAGTGGGGGGAGAAAAAAAAAAAGGACTCATAAGATTCCCTCTCTTGAGAATTTGAGGTAGAAGATCTTTCCAGGGAAGAGCCGAGAGCTAAATGGAAAGAGGAGCCATGAACTCAGATGGCTGGTCCATGAGGTCTCACCGCAAGCTGGAAGCAATAAGGGAAAAAGCCACGGAGAGAAGCAGAGACTCGGGAGACAGAGACCACATGGGCCAGCGGGGAGCGCATCAGAAAGAGAAGGCGGTCTCGAGGGCCCCTCGCCTGACGGCGTTCTGCTACCACTTCTAGTCGGTGCCGATGCCTACAATGCAAACTTCTCGTCTTAACTAACATACACTCAGGCAAAGACCTTGTGGTGAAGGGAAAAAGGGCACCACTGTGAGTGGTTTGCTTCCTGGGGGACATCAGTCGTCTTGGGATTATCGTGAAGCTCATTCTCTCTGTCCAAATGACAGGCTTGCTTAAGGGATAGTCCCAGCTCGTTTTTGATCACTCGAAGACGTCACAGATCAGAGAGGAGACACGAAGCAACCCCAGGACAGATGCCAGCGGCGTGAGGGAGAAGGATGCAGGGAACAGGATAAGAATAAACGAGGAGACAAACTCAAGGAGGCGGAGAGGAAGGCACTGAGTGTGACAGGAGTGGAAACCACAGCTCTCGTGGCGACAACACCTAAGGCGTGTAGAGTAGAGAAAGAAAGGCTGCAGCTCCGGATGTTTAGAAGAGACAGTGAGTGTAAGAAAAGAGTATTCAAACAGAAAGTAAGATGCGAGCAGGGAAATAAAGCAAAAGCAAATCCTGGCTGGATTTGCAGCCAGGGCCATGGTTAGCCCCAGCGATGGCGGCGGACCGCACCCACGATCACCACGGCTCGGACAGAGAGGGTCAGGCGGTAATGGGGTTCACAAGGACAAATCATCTGGGACTCACAAGGCAACACCCAAGATAGACAAATCAAGGCCAATGGCTCCGGAAAGAGATGGACCACTAGGGAGAAGAAGCGGTATTAGTCACCTATAATCTATAATTTGGTTTGCAGCCGTATTCTGAGTATTGAGTTACTATCAAGATGTCCTATTTTGAAAGCACCAACTAAAGCACCCCCAACGGAGCATCGTCTGTATCATATGTAACTGGTTTGTGAACCCCAACCACCAAGCGGTAACCAGACCGGGCTCACGCAGGGACGGGTTAAGCAGGTTAACCAGGTTATGTCCGTGCATGCTGACTCTTAGCTGGAGGTGGGGGTTAGGACGGTGCCACACCCGTAGCTAAACTCGAATGTGTACACATACCTAGTGGTGATTCTGTTTTCAAAAAGCAAATTTCTCCATAAAGAATAAGTTCCACCTTCAACTTTATCTTCATTTCTGTGTATCCAGGTAATTTCCTACTTAGGTACCCGGTAGGTGGTAGCAATTGGAATATAATTCCTATGAATGGTAACTATCACGCCACCTGAGAATGTTTGCCGAGTGCTTTCCTTCGTGGTCATTTAGCAAAACCCTCAAAGCATCTGATTCCTGCAAAACGCTTCTGGACTTGTGCGGACTTTAAATATGGGGATTTTGCTCTATTTGCAGATCAAGGAGTTCTCTCCCTCCAACCATCCATTATATACGACTGACTCTATGCCAGGGCTTTCTATTGTTTCTGGAAGCACAGCTCAGTTTCTCTTTTAAAAAACAAGAAAACGAGATCTCAATTGAGGAGAAAACCGTAGCTCTAAACTCTACTACCTTCCTCAGGGAACTGACGGCATCAGAGCCAACGGGTAGAGAAGAAATTAGTGCTCATGTACCACCCAGATACACCTGAGAAGTTGATGAAAGGCCCAACAATGAGAAAGTCATCCCCACTCGCCCACCCGGCTTTGTCCCTTTCTATCATTCTTGTGAATGAACATGGAAACGTTGACCCGAAGAACCAAAAGAATCAAAACGAAATAAGCAAGGCTCATGGCAGGATCTCCATCAGTACCCCTTTATTATTACTGCTTGAAGCCCAACTAGCTCCTCTCCAAGAAGGAAAGCCTTTGAGGGTAAGACTGCTTCATTTACTGACTGGCCAGTCATGTGACCATCTCCAATCCCCATGTTCCTTTCTCCTCGAACCAACCTAACGTTCTCCCTGGTGGAATCTCCAACTGTGCACCACTGAGCTGTCTCATACAGGAGGGCAAGGCAGCGTGAGAAGAGCAGGGGTGGGCACATCGGATGCTCGGCTGCATACGATCGCCGATCAAGTCGGGCAGAGGGCATGCTGACCGATCGAAGGTTGCCAGGCCACACTGCACCTCAGCCCCTAAAACAAATTAACCACAAAGGCTCTGGACTTGTGGAGATTTCTGTAGACGTGTCAAGTTTAAGTAGACTCGGGGTGCCTTAGGGATCCCAGAATTGGAATATGATCTTCTTTGACATCATCTTTGGCCATTTCAGTAATTATGATAAAAAAAAAAAAAAATGATCAGGATGTAGGGCCTTTCTGGGCACAATATCCAAAGCTTCTGCTAAGAAGGCCACAGAGCCTTTCATCACTCCTGTGGGCCCAGAAGGGAAAGCACCATAGATGAGCAACCCTATCTGAAATATTCCATCGTACTGTTAATTACTCCATTCCACAACTGGCTGAGCTATGGATTCCCTTCGTCAGGACCAGTCCGAGCCACATACACAGCTCCGCTGCGAGTTCCACGAAGCCATGGGTCCAACAGCTGGAGAGCGATCTCATTACCGGAAGTCAGGCACCAAAGGCAGAAGGAAAGCGGAAGGGAGAGATGCCACCTGAGGGAGCATGATCGTGACCTCTACCCTACTCCTACCCTCACTAACCTTGCAGCCTGTGACTCTTCTCAAGCACAGAAGGGCATTCTAGGTCAAATAATCTCTTTGATGGCAAGGGAAGAGACTGTCCAAACACCCTGCTAAGCCAAAGAAAAAGAAAAGGCCTACTGTGTTTCAGTTAAATTGGAGAAGGTGCAAACTGCGTCCTGGAGCACTCCAGATTTTGATGGAAAGATTCCTCGGGGCGGCAACCTTACAGAGAAAGCACACCTGGAAGAGAATGGCCTGCAGAATTTTGAAAGAATGTCATTATTTCATGGAACGAGGTCCTGCCTACAATTTACCAGCACTGCCTAAAAGATATCCCAGCTATGCTTGTCACATCTTTTCTCAGGAAGAGATCACAAAGATAGTTTTGGTTTTTTTTTTTTTTAATTTCTATGGGCTCAGTATTTTTCTTCCTGAACAGTCTCAAGGTGAACCAAGAGATTAAAAATAGTCCATAATATGTTATTATTCTAAGTTAGAATATTAGTCACGTCATACCATTGGATTTGTACTTCCCGAGCATCTTTCCAAAGTTAACATTGTTCCGAGGAATAAAAATAAGAAAGTCCAAACTGGGAGGGGGAGACATTCAGTAGGCTCTAAAAAGACCTCGCCAGCTCTAACTTTCTATCCTGTCAAGCTGTGTGATACTGGACAAGTTAATTTCCCTCTCTGAATCTCAGCTTCATAATTTATACAAGTGGGAAGTCAGATACCTTAACACTCTAATTTTATGGGAGGCTATGAGGCACAGCTAAAACCCCATTCTCTTCGAAGGAGGCCTATGCCATTTAATTATGGTAGATCTTGGCCTTCGCCTATTTGACATTGGTGATTCTGACTATTCTCAGAGACCCCAAAGGTCCATGAGCTGTGGAGTTCTATTTTGCAGAAACATCCCGTGAGTCTGGGATATGGGAGCAGATGCGTGGTCAGGGAGTGAGATTAACGTGCCGGCAGCCCGCCTGTGTATCTCCATGAAGTTCTGTTATTGTTTGCAGGAGGCACAAAGGCCGTAATTCTAAGGATGTACTGTAGTGATAGTCACAAAGGTGGGGATTCTTCTGGATCATGAAGATGTCAATAGGCTCTCTCTCCAATGTGAAGCGTTTATTGGAATGTGGGATTACGGGCATCACGCACCCACCCCCGCTCTGTCTGCTCCACTACCGTGTCCTCCGCGAAGGTTGCTTTAGAAACATCAGGGGTGTCAAGCACACGGCAGAGAGCTTTCATTTCTCTTGTATTGAGCTTATCTCAACCAGAGCACTTCTCCCGGATGTGTTGATTGGTCTGCATACCTAGTAGCCTCTTCGCTGGAGAAGATCCTTGAGAGCTGAAATGCCCGTCTGTCCTATTCATGTATTTATCTCCAGTCCCTAGGAATGTATCTGGTATGTGGCAGACATTTAATAAATGTTTGTTGAATGACTGAGCACCTTCGATGAGCAGGCACAGGGCTGAAGGTGCATTTTCTTCATATTTGTGTGTAGTACTTATCACTGCCCTGCAGGAGAGGGAGCACTATTCCTGTCATTCCAACAGCATAGCGGGCGCTTGGGCAGGGGAGATGACTTGTTCAAGTCACACAGGGGGCGAGTGACAGATTCACATCTGTTTGTCAGACTCCGGAGTTCATGGTTTTCTATGCTACCGTGGTGCTAAGTAAGGACATCTTCGAAGAAGTAAAGCCTAAAATCAACGAGCGAATCTACAACCCAATAGTATCGGCGGAGCGCAGGCCCGGCTCCAACCTGAATAGGTTATCAGAAGAGTGTATCGAGGGCGACTTGCCAGTGCTCCCAGGCTCGGCAGGCAAAGCAAGTTACATGGAGAGGGAAGGACTGGCAGGTGGATCTGCTGTAGGCCTCACCCAGCTTCCGTCTGGGCTCCCTGAGGGTTTCAATCTCAGCTTCCACACTGGTGCTGCAACTAGCAAGGTCGCAGGGCGGGAGCTGGGTTCTAGCTAAGTTGGAGTCGCAAGCTGGAACTGGAAAGCAAGCCTTCTTGATTCAGTTAAGCAAGTCATTTGAAAAGCCACTTTCCTTTCCCGGTCTCAGGGTTTGGCCCAGAGCTTGAGAGCATCTCAACTCTAAGCCAGGACCAACGGCATCAGGAGCTTGTTAGAAATGCAGAATCTCGGGCCCTGCTCTTGACCTTTCGAACTGTCATCTGCGTTTTAGCAAGCTTCCTGGATAGTTCAGAAGCACGTTAAGATTTGAGAAACAAACAAACAAAAAAAAGATTTGAGAAACACTCCTCTAGCAGGTATTCTAAGGTCTTTTCTGGCTCTAATATTTTAGGAAATGGGATTAGGAATCTTCATGGTAACCCCCCCAAAACAGCAAGTTTATTAATTAAGGTCACAGAGCGATCCAAGTAGCCCAGTCTCCTCAACAGCGTCTTCTGAAGAATATTGTTAACTCACTGATATTATCGTTAATGGCCTATTAATTTACTAAGCATCTACCATATACAAACAACACTGCATATGGTGTCTTGAATCATCACGACAGCCTTGCGAGAGAAATATTATTATCCCTACTTTACCGATGCGGAAATAGTTTCATAAATTAATAAAATTTCCCCTGGCTACCTGGTGAAATCAGAACGGGAGCCAGAACCATAACCCCGGGTTTTTGCAGACCATGCTTTTTCTGCTACCTCCCACTGCCTCTCGTTGTAAAATTACAATCTAAAGTATCAAGGGTGGGGCTGTGAATGTGAAGCCAGGCGACTGGCAGGTTATGGACTCATTCTTCTGCAATGAAGAAAATAAAAAAGGTAGGCCAAAGTCTACTCAAGTCTAAAAAATAGGGGGCAACCTAGCCTGTCCCCCGAACCCTGGAATATAGCCAGACGCGAATGGCAGGCGTGTGGAGCTTGAGCGACATTTAAAACCACTATCAGAAGTGATCATTCAGAAGCCCGTTTACACCAAGATATTAATCAAGCTGAAAACACAAATAGGCTTGAGGAACGGCTACTCATACTCAGAGATCCAAAATGCACAACTGATTGTTAATGGGACAACGAAATTGGGTGCTGAGCCTCCAATCTGTCCAAAAGGACTCTTCAGTGCCTGCGGTAGGTAGGTACCGAATTGGAGAAACCACTAGTCCCTCGAATCACAGCCAGTGCTGGAGTCTTGATGTCATTTAGTGCCCGACAATAACCTCTTATTTACTGACGTTGCCATAAACATGAGAAGTTGCACGGAGTTTGTCTTCCCAACGAGGGCTGTCCTTCATCTCTATGTAGAAACCCTCTCTCCAGAGCACATAGAAATGGACAGTATTCTCTAGAAGACATAGGTTTTCACTTGGGCTAACAAATGATTATCCCTCCCAGCGAAATGACTACACAGAGCTCTAATAAATCAATTTGTCAATGGCTATTTCACTTCAAGAGACAATACCCCCGTTCCGTATTGGACTAGTGCAAATAGGACCTACGCTGGGTGCCCATGTCTGTGGTTCAGAAACTCCTAGAGTTGGGGGGAACCGCAAAAAGATCCGACCCTGCCCCCAGGCAAGAAAAGTACGGTTGTTCCCACTTTACAGATGAGACAGTTTAGTCTTGACCAGAGTCACATTATCAGGAAGAGACTGAGGGAGGGCAAGAGCAGAGTCTCCCGGGGGGCTTACTCCGCTCTGCTGTCAGCACCCTCCAACCCTCTTGGAGCCCCGCGCCCTGCCTGGGCCTGGAGGAAGCACTTCTAAGACCCTTCCCCCTGGGTCCTATGGGCTCCCCTCTCCGTGCGCTCCATGCTTCACTCTCCTTCAAGTTGTATGTTTTCATTTCCCACTCCAAGTGTCTTCAGTAGGGTCTTGGAGCAGTTGGACATCTCCCCCTCCTAGATGCCCCTTTTGGTGTTCACGCCCCCTCCTACTACTGCTTCTTGCTTGTGGATATGAGAGGGAATTCAGAGACAAGTCTCCCCCCCTCTCAGCCACCCTGGAAAGTCTGACCTCCCGTAAGCTGCAAATCTTAGGGAAAGTCATTCCGTTTCTTCTTCAAAGCTATCCATCTGAGAAAAACAAAAACAAAACCAAATGAACCCTGGAACACCTAGTACAAGAAGGTTCAATGGGGAGAGCCCTTACAGTGATCAAGGTCATGGAAGTGCAATACCCACCGTGTCTGAAGGGCGAACTGGGCCACGAACCTGAGAAGTATTCTGGGAGAATTCTAGGCCTTGAAAAGAGATGACCACACCGAAGGTGTATTTTCTCCCGCAATTCCTAAGAGGCGCCTCCTATAGTGCTTAGCCAGATTCTACAGCTCACGCCTGGGACTGAAGACAAGTGGCCACTGCTCTGGGAGTTCTGCTTCTGCAAGATGCATCCCCTACCCAAGCGACACTGACTCATCTCTCCTAGCCTGAGCAAGTCTCATACCATAAAACAGCCTATAGGCATTTACAGAGATTGCCAAGTTTCAACCAACTTTGCAATTTCCAAATGGAAGGAGAGATGCCTAGAATCTGGTTATACAATACAGCCTCAATATGGCCCTGGGGGTGAAAAGCCAATGCCATTTGCTTCCCCGAGGATGCCCTGATTGGGCTGGCTCTGCCTCAGGATGGAGAGGCTCGGCCTCAAGGCTCAATGAGCCTCTGGAGTGAGGAGAGGAGGAAGGAGAGACCCAACGGCCTCCTAGCTCCTGCTTAGTCACAAGAATTCTCCAAAGTCTGACATCAAAACTTCCGTCACCCCACACCTCCACCGGCCATCATTCTGAATTCCAGTGGATGGAATGTTCTGCGTCCTTCAATCCTGCCACGGGATTCCCTGCCCAGAGACCATTTCAAGTGAGAAGGAAGGTTTGGAAGTGGACCCTGCCGGGGGTGCCTGCTGATCCTGCACACCTGTGCTGGGACCTGAGTTTGACATTCACGCGGTATGAGGAAGAACTGTAAGGACAGAAAGAGATGGCAAGGGATGGGGGCGGCTAGAATACGGAAAGGTTACTTACACTGTTTCATCATTCTTGAACTCCAGCTCCCCATACGCGTCTTCAAAATCCTCACCACCACCCTTGGCTGTCCCCTCTACTGTCCTAAAGGGGACGATAACCGTGCCCCGGGCACCTGATGTCCGCAGAACCTTGACCTCCAGGTCACCAATACTCTCGCTGACACGAATAGTGTCACATTCAAACGTGAAGATGCCTGCATGGTCATCATCCAAGATGGTGACTGTGGCCACATAAGGGGATACCAGGATGGCCCGGGGCAATGGGAGATTATTGAGGACCATTGGAGGGATCCCCTCCTCTGGCTGCTCCTCCTCTATGCGGACGTTGCTCAACCTCACAAAAAAGTGTTCATCCTCCTCGAATATGTCATCGTCGATGATGCCCACCGAGAACTCCTTCTGGGTCTCTCCTGGCTTCAGAACCACAGTGCCCTCTGTGAACTCATAGTCCGCCCCGGCATTGGCAGAACCATCCTCTGTTTTGTAGTCCACGTACACGGTCTTGGACATGTCCCCCCCTTTCCTCACCACCGTCAGGAGGACAGCCCCGCAGTTCTCCAGGCACTGGTAAGAGCACGGGTCAAAGAAGACCTTCGAGACAAAGTCCTCAGGCTCATTGGTGTGCACCTCATTTATGCTGGAGGCCTTTTTGGCTTGTTCCGCTGCGTGCTTCTTCAGGATATTGCCCGCGCCGGTCATCATACGGGTAGCTTGGATCCGGTAGAAGGCACGACTCTTCTGTTGATGGGAAAGAGCATAGTAATTGGCCATCTCTACCAGCTGATCTAAGTCCTTCTCTGGGTGTTTCTGCTTCAGATCCTTGAGAATCCGGATCATCTCCCTGCGGGACTCATCTACTTCCTTCCCTTCCAGGGGCACCAGGTTCCCGTCCAGGAAGTGGGAATTCATCATTTTCCCGTCCATCTCAATGCCCTTGGGGTGGTCGCCCTCTGTCTCTATGATAATTGCTCGGTGCTTGTCTGTGCGGTACTTTTTGTGCATGTATTTGTAGAAGAGCAGTCGCCTATCCGCCACCCAGGCCAGAAGGACACACACCGGAAAGAAGGAGAGAGTGAGGAGGCCTTCCCAGACCTGAACCACACCAGGGGAGAAGACTGCCAGGATCATATAGAGCCAGATGTAGGCGAAGATGCTCCAAGCGGCCGTGATGAGGAAGACTCGCAGGTGCTTGATCTTGCGAGTCTCTCCGTCGGGGATCACGTAGACGCAGATGCCAATGATGATGAACATGTTAAAGGCTGCACTGCCCACGATGGTAGAAGGTCCCAGATCGCCAGCAATGAACCCATGACCACACACCTCAATTAAAGAGAGAAGGATCTCGGGAGCAGAGGAACCCAAGGCCATCAGGGTCAGGTTGGAGACAGTTTCGTTCCAGATCCGAATCGTCGTCGTGCTGGTCTCTCCATTGGGCTTTCTGATGGTCACCTCTCTCTCTTGAGAAGTGATAACTTCAATAGAGGCCATGAAGCGGTCGGCAATGATGGACACCCCAAGGAACATGTATATCAGGGCCACGAAATAGACAATGACCCTGGCAATCTTGTCCCCAAGGGAAGGGTTCTCCGGATACCAGATTGGTAGGATGACGCCCTCCTTGCAGTCCGATGACTCGGAACAGGACTCATTGTTCTGCCCTGCGCTGGGCACCTCCCCTGAGCCACCGGCCTCTGCCCGCAGACCATTCAGGAAGAGCACGAAAGTAATCAGCCCAAAATGGAGGAAGGCAGAGGTGAGGGGCTGCAAGCGTAACCACGCCATACACGAGATTTAGCCGCTGGCTTCCACTGCAGCACCAATGGTCCTCCTGACGGGCCAGAGACCTAAAAGAGACCAGAGAGGCAGGGAAAGGCATGAGAAAAAGGGAGACAGCAAATGGCAGGTTCCCACCAATACAAATTGATGTTTCACCTTGAGCGACATATTGCACTAACATATGGGGCAGTCTCTCACTTGGAAAAAAAGATGTCAATGGGAGGCACAAATAGCGACTCTGTCCGCAGGACCATCTGGTGGAGACTCAGCTGAAGAATGGCTTAAAAGAGCTGGGAATATTGATAATGAAAACATAAGTGATACCCTTCCAGTCCTGTCTCCAAACCCCGCTGTTATCTGCAAGAGTTCTCAAGAATCAACTGAAAATAGGCCAAGCGTGACCTGTATCTTCATCCCTTGTAGTGTTTCTAGGGTTTTTGGGCTTCTTTCCCCTCGCCGCTGTCATACTCAGGAATTCTGCATCACATACGTGTGCAGGAAGGGTACAGATGAAGCTGAACTTTTTTCGTGGGTTACTCCCCTGGAAATAGAACACATCGCTCTGCGTGCAGTTGAGCCCACCTGGGAAAAACTCCTTCCCCAAATGCAAAACGTCTATGGGCAAGCTGTAATTCTGACATTTCTGGGGAAATCAAGAGGACGGACAGTGTCGTGGAAGGTACCTGGAGGAGAGCTAAGCCGAGGCCCCCACAAGCTGTGCTCCAGCCCCAGTCCACAGCCACCTCTAGCAGAACGTGCTTACGGGACCATTGACACGCTCAGTTACAGGAAGATGAAAATCAGCCAGCCACTCAAATTCCAAACCCAGACACTGAAAGGGCCAAGTGATAGAAATCACTATTAATAAAGCATGCAAGTGGCTCAGATTGAATACATTTTTTTTAACTGTAGACAAGATTTGGGGGTAAAATGCAGCCCCATCTGCTGGCCTGGAACCACTAAGAGGTGAGCGTGAATTCAGGAGAATGGGAAGAAATTCAGCAGTAACTATGGATTCATCTTTCCAATCACCGCCTCATTCAGATGCAATGAGGATGCAAATGACCATGCCGTCGCTTTAAAACACAAAAAGCTATTTGCCCATTTTCCACCCCTGCTACAGCCCTGCGGGGTTCCTTCAGTAACAGAAGCATGCTAATTTCATCCGTGCAGCACCTTACAGGGTTCCAGGTCCTGTCCCCTGTCTCCACTGCTTCCCATCGCAGAAAATGGCACCTCGGTCCGCCGGGTTACACGTGCTCCATAATGAGTGTTGTTCATCTGCAGGCCTCTCTTTCGCTCCTGCCCCTTGTCTATCCAGCACCGATGCCAGACTCTCCCCCCATCTCTACCAGCACCATCAGAGCCGCCACTACCCCTCACTTTGTGAATCTACTGCAGTGACCTCCGCCCTGAACTCCCCACTCCCATTCTTGCCCTCCCCGCTTCATTTCCTTACACAGCAGGTCACCTTTTCTAAAAACCCCAAACCTACACTGTCACTTCCCTTTTTGAAGCCCTTCAGTAGATTCCTCTTATTCTTTTTTTTTTTTAAAGATTTTATTTATTTATTTGACACAGAGACAGAGTATAAGCAGGGGGAGGGGCAGGCAGAGGGAGAGGGAGGAGGCTTCCCGATGAGCAAGGAGCCAGTGCCGGGCTGGATCCCAGCACCCTGGGGTAATGTCCTGAGCTGAAGGCAGACGCTCAACTGACTGAACCCCCCAGGTACCCCAATTCCTTTTATTCTTAATATAAAGATTCTTTACCATAACCTACAAAGTCTCCTCTCCCCTTTTGTCTTCTGCCCCTCTCCTTCCTACCACATTTCAGCAACCATGGCTTCATATCAGGCCCTGGAAATAACCAAGTTATTTTCCACCTCAGGACCTTTGCACACGACACCAACCACATGTGCCTGAAATGACTGTTTCTTCTTGGTACCCACCCTCTTAACAATGCTTTAGGTCTCAGCTTAAGTGTCACTGTCCCAGAAAAAATTACCCTCACTCCTTAAGATGGTCAACTTTCTCTGTTATGTCCTCTCATCGCACTCTACTTTTCCTTCATAGCATTTTTAAAACTTTGAAATTACATATTTATGGGATTATATAATTAATGTCTAGCTCAGCCATTAAACTCTGAATGAAATCAAGGCAAAGACTATGTTTATTCTGTTTATCATGGTGTCCCAAGTAGTCAATAGTAAGTGCTCAGTAAATGTACGTTTTGGGAATAAATCAATATAGCCACTAAGGAAGCTTCTTCAGTGCTATCAACTGAATCGTGTCCCCTCCCCCCAACTCATATGTTGAACCCTTAGGCTATATTGGGAGACAGGGCTTTTAGGAGAGAGTTAAAGTTAAATGAGGGTATAAGAGTAGGTCCTACTCTGATAGGATTGATGGCTTTATAAGGAGAGGAAGAGAGAGAGCACTCTCTCCCCACCACATGGTGAGAAAGCGGCCACTGGCAAGCGAGGAAGAGAGCTCTCACCAGAAAATGAATTGGCCAGCACCTTGATCTCGGACATTCCAGCCTCCAGAACTGTGAGAAAATAAATTTCTATTGTTTAAGCTGCCTAGTCTATGGCATTATTACGGCCGCCTGAGCTGCCTAATACACTTAGACAACAGCCTTCTTTAAAGCCACTTTATGACCCGAATTACAGCCATTTGCTTCAAGAAAAAATAGAGAGATCTCACAGACAAATCCTGACGAGATTTCAGAGGCTATGTATGACCTCTCAAAATCCCCAAGGCTTGTACTCAAAGAGAAATTCCCCTCAGGACACGGTACCCCCGGGTGCACACTGTAATCACGAAGGCCTCCCTTCCAAAGAGCTCCGTGGATTAACTTGGTTTCATATTCCCCGGAACGGCAGCCAAGTGCTGAGGCCCACATTCCCCTCAGTGCAGGTACTGGGGGGTCATCACAGCACGTGCTCGGGGCTTGGACCTCACTCAGAAGAGGTGATGAGGCTGACAGTGGAAGAGGGGGGCAGCTGAAGCTGTTCGGTATCCATGTTCAGAGGTTGAAAAGTCTCTCATAATCTGCGATGTACACAGAGACCCCCCCCCCTCAAAGGTTTGGTACTCACCCGCCCCAGAGAAATGTGGACAGAGACGGATCTTGGCACCTCACCTTGACCTCTGCACACCCTCCATTTTGTGGCTTCTGATAAGCCCCATGCGGTAGGAGACAGAAGGTGGGCACGGCTGGAATAGCTCTGTGATCAAGAGCCAACCTGGTGACGGGAGGTGGCCGCTGCATGGGCCCGCCAACCCGAAGGGGGTGGGCCATCCACAGGTTAGGGGAGAGGGCTGGCTTTCCAAGTCAACTGACCCGGAACATGTAGGCAGTAAAGTCGCCCCGATCAACAGAAGACAAGGACTCCCACTCATCTTACGCAGCAGGAGAATTAGAAAGATCGTGGTCTTTGCTCTCCTAGGTCTTGCAACCTGTGGCAGCGGGTTTTTGTAGGGAATGTGCTGTCGTGTGTTCAGAATCGGGGCCGACTTTAGAAAGACAGAAAACGAATGAACTGAAGGAAAAGATGAAAGAAAACAAGGAAAGAAGGTGGCTAGGAAGTGCTTAAGTTCTTGGAATTGAAGGTGGAAAACGGCCTGTGACTTCCCAGTTGTTCCTTCTGGCCCTGCCTGGCAATGGTTTCTGCCCGAGGTGGTTAGGGGGAGAGTGGACACTGCTGATGACTCCGCCAGTGGTCACTTTTCTGTGCTGTCACCCCGGCCCCAGACACAATTGAGGCAGATCCCAGCCTACTGGGGGGCCACCCCGGCTCCTTAGAGACCCAAACGATCTTCTGTGGTTCTTAATCAGCCCTAAGGCACACTCAGGGATATGATTCAGCTTGAGAACCCCAACACCACCCCAAATAATGAAGATATTAATAACAGTCACTAACATACATAAGTGCTTAGTGTGTGCATAACACTAAATACTTCCTCACTTAATTTTCATAATGATCCTATGAGATTAGTACTATTTTTATCCCTGTTCTGCATTTTGGGAAACTAAGTCTTAATTAAGTCACTTAATCAAAGTATAAAGCGAAGAAGTAGGAGAGCCGGAACTCACATTCAGATGACATAAAATTTACGGTTTTAACCACTCCATTTTACTAAGATGTCCCACTTCGGTGTAGAATGTCCATGGCGCCCTGCCAGCTTCCAGCTTTCTGTAGATTTAGAAGCAATATGACTGACCCATCCACCCTGACAGGAAAGACTGACCATTTTGGTAGAGCTGCCTGGTCTCCGGGCTTGCTGGGGGGTCCCAGCTGCCTGATGGAATCTCCCACCTGAATATTCTCCTTCCCATCAGTTCAGTTTGACAAAATTTACAAAAGCCGATGGTTTGCCAGGCTCGGTACTAGATATCGATGGGCTAAATGAAAAGTAAGACATAGGCTTTGCCCTCAAAGGTACAATCCAGCAGGGGATGACAGCGGCACAAATACGCACTCTTACTACAGGAAGTGAAGGTACGGCAGAATGCTGTGGGAACGTGAGGAGGGCACTGAGCCAGCTTGGGGAGTCAGGGAGGCTTTCTGAAGGAAGTGATCCTTGAAATGAGTCTTCAAGCACGAGTGAGCTTTAGTCAAGAAGAAGAAGGAAAGAGGGAAGGAAAGAAGGAAGGAAGGGGAAGGAAGGGAAGGGAGGAGGGGAAGGGGGAGGGGAGGGGAAGGGAAGAGAAGGAAGGAGGATGGACATTTGAGTCAAAGAGGATAGCTCAAGCAAAGACACAGAGACATGCAAAAGCCTGCAGTGTGCTTGGGATTACATGGAATTCAGTGTGAGGCAGGAGGCACGAAGATGAGCGCCCAGAAGACTGGACATGTAGGGAGGACTCCGTTCATGGCAAGTCTTATATGCCAGGCTGAGAAGATGGATTTCATCCGAACGGCAGTGAAAAGCCCAAGATAGGATTTTAAACAGGGGAATGACATGGTCTGATCTGTACTTCAGAAAACCCAAATTGGCTAATGGGTTTAAGATGGCTGTAAGAGGAATAGGACCGGAGCAGGAAGATCAGCTAGACACCCACTGGAAATAGAACAGAAACAGATAAAGAGGATGGGCCTGGGGTATTTCTGCATATGATGACCCTCAGTCCCCATGTCCCGTTCCTTCTCCTCAGCTGAACCAATGCCCCAGCTCAACCCACAGCTTCTCGTCCCTTTCCTGGATTCTTTTCCAAACACCCCCAGGGCCATCTGCAAGGTGTCTGTGTCCTCAGCAGTGGCTCCTGACATCTTTTAATATCACTGGCAAATTTAATTAAAGTCACTGTTCCTCTGCTCTTCCAGATCATTAATAAAACAGTGCCACCAGGCCAGACGGAGCAAATTCTCCCTCCTGCTACACCCTCCACTTTCTCCAATGGGAACACCGCTCCAAGCCTGTCACCAGCCTGGGTAGAGTTGTCCGGCTCTGCTGCTAAATCTGGGCCCCGGCACAGGCGTCACGGCCAATCCACATTCAAGTTTTAGGCTGCACTGGACACCACGTGTCAGTGGAGTGCAAGAGCACGGCATCTTCTCCTGCACTTCCCAGGGGTGGGGGGGCGGTGCCGAGTGCTGTCTGTGGCAGAGCCCCCCCTCCCCAGACACTCAGGAGTGACAGCCCTCATACTCTCCAGAGTAGGAAAGAGGTGACCTCGTCCACTTAGGTGGTTTGACGGTCACCACAGGACCTTGGATCCAAGGAGGAAAACACAATGATGCTGGATTCGGGGGCATTATTATCTCTGTGAATCTTGGTAGTGAATGAAGGAGATGCTATTATCCTCATGCTCTGTTTTATAGATAAGCTCATTCGAACTCCTAAAGATTAAGTCATTTGCCTGAAACCGCAGCGAGCAAGTAGAAAGCGAAGCACCTGAGTACCGGCAGCACGAGTCTGGGGCATCTGGAGTCACCCACTGGCTGGGGGCGTGCCCCGGGCTTGGCGCCCCCTTGGAGCACGGGCCCAGAAAGGACAGGGTAACCCGTCTCGGGGTGTGGTTCTTACCACCGGCTCAGTGACTCTCCGGGGCAGCCTGGGGCACTGAGGGAGCCCCAGATTTGAAAGCAGGAGGTAAGAACTGTTTTCACGAGCTGTAAGAATTTAAAGAGTCCGTGCACCTCTCAGGCGATTAGCTCCCTCGTCCAGAAAACTCACATCGGGTTGGATGATCTCCATCGGTCCCTTGAGACAAAGACACTCTGATTGCAGGCGGGCCTGTCTCTCCAAAGACAAGGAACTGAAGGGACACATTCACGTTTAGCTTGGCCCCGAACAGTGTGAGAAACAGGCACGGAATTCAGACTCTCCCGGAGCCCTCTGAGCAGAAGACGGTAGGTGAGAGAAGGATGGTAGGAAAATGGGGCCCAAGAATAAGGCAGAGAGAGCCTACCTTCTGGATTTGCCAAACGCACATTGGATCAAATCCATTTTTTAAACCACTGCTCTTTGAATGCCCATCCCGGGCCAAGCGCTGTGCTAGCGATGGGGAGTACTGGCCATGAACGAGCTACGGCCCGTCCTCAACCTTACAGAGTTTATCTTCTGCTAAGAGATGGACACAAATAAGTAATTACAGGAATCACTGGTTACAATGACATCACGGGAAGTCCTATCTTTTTCTGGTGCCGCTCTAAGCTCCCGGGTTGGTCCCTGCACTCCTTGCTTCAAACCATGTGGGCAGTGGCTGCAATGCAGCATGGCTTTATAATATAGAGAATCTTGCAGTAGTACGTGATACGGCATTTTACTATTCTTGCTTCTCCGGTCTCATGAGATTGGCAGATTCGCCTTCCCTAGAAGGCCCTCAAATTCTTAATGACATCCAAACCGTAGGATAACCTCACGGAACCCTGCTGACATTCTCCTAGGCGCTATCGCACCAGCAGAGGAAGCCCCCTGGGCCATGTTGGGGAGCAGCAGCCTCAGTCTCGTCGTGCTTTATATAATCCATTTTTAAAATGACAACAAAAACAATAATCGTATCTATTTATCAAGAGCCTACTCTATGGCCAGCATTGCATTAAGCACTTTTATGGCTGCTATTCAATACCTAAGCAGCCCACAGTGAGACAAGTATTACTGTCTGTGTTAGAAATGAGAGGACTTGGGCTCAAAGATTAATAACCCACCCAAAGGCCACTAGATGAGCAGGAAGCACAGCTGGGCTATGAAGTTTGGTATGTCAACTGCCAAAATCTGCCTTCCCAACCTCAGGGGATGAAAGGGAGGGTGGAAGAGTAGGGCAGGAATCTAGAGCCCTTACATCAAGAACCTAGGGCCCCAAAAACCTCTACCTCCTTTGGAAAGCCTGCCCTGGCAGTGCCCTCTTCCTCCACCTTTAAAACTCCTTATTCACTCTCCTGTGTTCCTCTAACACTCTCACCACCACTGAAGGACTTACACTGACCTGGGTTTATGAGCTCACATGTCCGTCTTCTACACTCTTTTTTTTTTTTTTTAAGTTTTTATTTATTTATTTGACAGAGAGAGAGCACAAGCAGGGGGAAAGGCAGACAGAGGCAGAGGGAGAAGCAGACTCTCCGCTGAGCAGGGTGCCCAATGCAGGGCTCGATCCCAGGACCCCAGGATCATGACCTGAGCCGAAGGCAGATGCCCAACCACTGAGCCACTGGGGCACCCCCATCTTCTACACTCTTATGGGAACTCCCTAAGGGATCTCAATTCAGTATTGGGCCGCTTTATTTATTTATTTAGGATAAGTGGTCACAAGCAGTGAAACTCTCTTGATAGGGCCAAGAGGTTCGACCTGACCTCTGATATCCTCCCTGCCTCTAAAATTCTATGAACTCAAAGGCTCATTGATTCTATGACTCTAAGGTTTACCAGACTCGGTGGAAGCCAGAGGACTTCTGGCCCCTGCAAGTCCCTGACAGACCTAGGGAGTCACAAACAATGAGAGTGGGCCGGAGAGATAGGAAGAGAAGCTGTGCTTCTCCACTTGCGTTCTGCTTCTCCCACTGCAGGACCTACAACGGCCTCTAAGTCATCCCCCAAGCTGGAGGCAGGAATGGAGCACACACGGGAGAGCACAGTGCATTCAACTAACTTCGGAGCTCTAAAACACACAGATGTCTGGATCCTGTTCTAGATCTAAGTTTTGGACTCTCCGGGAGTGGAGCCCCAATATCTAGGTCTCTTAATTAAAAGTTCCTTACCAGATTTTGAGTACGGTCAAGGTTGAAAATCCTGGGAGAGAAGAGAAGGGATGCAGCCTGACTCTGACACCTGCAGCTCAGTAATTCCAACCATTAGGGACTTTCTTTGGCCAGGAGAAGTCGTCTTAGTGTATAGCAAGCTGACTCACAATGGGTACCGAAAAGTCTTTCTATGTACTGGACAAATACCCCACACTCTTGAACTCTCGCTTTCGTATCTGGCCATTGGTATGCCTATCCGTACAAGTAGATTTTCCCTTTGTCTCTCCCTAAACCTGCTGTCTGCTAGGTTTATACTTTAACTAAGGAAATGTAAAAGATCCAGAGTTCCCTTATAGGAAATGATGCAACCTATCCATTTTCAGCAGGACAGTTTTCTAGCTATTTTCCCTTCCAGTGACGGGAGCTTAGGTTGACTTGTTCACACTTTTCCTTATGGTCTCTTAGTCTGTTCATTCGTGTGTTCATTCATTTGCGCATTTGAATGAAACCCAGTCTATATGCGTCCCAGGTTGACTTTCACAGAATTATGGTGAGGAAGTTACTCTGGTTTGTACCCACTTCATTTTCTTGCAAACTCAAAAATACAAAAAAAAAAAAATTAAAAGTTCCTAGAGGGTAGGAATTTGTATCTGTTTTGGTATTTCTGTATCCCCAGTGTCTATCCCAGTGCCTGGCATATAGTAGTTACTCAGTATATATTCACTGAATGAATAGATACACTGAATAAATGGGCAAAAATAGAAGGCATAATATCCAGTGATTCCTCCCACGCTTGGCAGTGTTCAAATGGAGCAGCCCATCTGTCGGGGATGCTGTAAGCAAGGTTTTTCAAGTTTGAGTAGTATGAACAAAAAATAATCCCCATTGGGGAGCGTCCACTTCACTGGAGAACAGTGACAGAAAACCAAATAATTACAACAAGTACTAGACGTGGAAGCGCGTGTGATATGCCAAGAGAGCACAGAGGAAGGCAGGTTTGGCGCCATCTGCAGTCGTCAGGGCCGGCTTCGTGAACCAGGCCGTGCAGGATGTGAAGAATGAACAGGCGTTCACCGGGCGGAAGTCAGTGCACGTCAGACAAATAACGGAAAGCCTAAGCTCAGGAGCATGAAGGAGCCTGAAGGAGCAGTGTCTGCTTGGAGAAGGGGGAGCAGCGCGCGGCTGAAGGACAGGGCACGGGGCAGAAGCTGCAGAGGTAAATGAGGAACGGTTCGTAAAAGGCCTCGTACCCCCAGTCGAGGACTTAGAGCATCATCCTGGGAGCAACCGGGGGCCCCCGGCAGCGTTTCCGTCACGGGAGAGGCAAGACTGACGGCTTCCCTTCGGATAGGAGACCTCGCGAGAGGACCACGGGGGAGCCACGTGGGTGAAGAAGAGCAGGGCGAGACCGGAGGCCGGAAGACCTGAGTGCGCCGGGACCGGAACCGGAACCGGAACAGACGCAGTGAGAGTGGACCTGCGGCAGAAGGTGTGGATTTGTGAGCTCTTTCGGAAGTAGCATCAATGGAGACCAAGTGAAAACAGAGGAGGACGATGAAAGAAGAATGAAGAGGCACAGCAAGGACCAAACCACATCAGACACGTTGGCTCTCCCGCTGGCCCTGCCAAGTCCCTCCTATGTTAGGGATCTCCAGGCCCAAAAGCAAGGAATCCACACAAAACCATTTGGGCTTAGATATGTGTTTCGTTTTAGGGACATCCTGTAACAGATGAGGCCAGCGAGGGTACTGGGCTCTCCGGGAAGACAGCAGGAAGGCCCTGGAATTCAACCAAAGCCCCAGGGTGCTCCCCACTGGAGTCAACGTGATAGCTCTCTGTTGAGTCAATCGTCCGGACTGTGATAAGCTCTGGAGATGCTGTGATGAAGCAGGTCTGGTCCCTGCCGTGGACCCGTGCATAGAAAAGCACACCGGATCCGGATCTAGATGTGAGCAAAGGCTTCGGGTATTTATGTGCACAGGCTGAGAGCATGGCAGAGGTGGTGGAGTTGGATTTCTCATGTCTATCTCAAAGGAGCATGCAGTTTTACAGAAAAGAAAATGAACTCGTGAACACACCGTCCTTCTGAAATACTGCTAGCTAGAACAATTAAAAGTATTTTTTAAAGATCCAAAATATTGAGAGGAACTCAAATCCTAGAGTGACTACAAGACAGCCCGATTCTGTTCATTGATTCCTGAAAAAAGTATTTGTCGAGCACTTACTAGGCGCCCCTCACCTGTGAAGTTATAGGTTTCACTTCTGCCCGGAAGTGTTCTCAAATGTACTGAGTGGCAATTAGGTGTCCCAGTCTGTTCTAGCTACTGGAGATTCAATATTATATCTCTCACCTGGATCCCTGCAATAGTTGCTGATCTTGCCCCTTCTCTTCTAGTCTATTTTCCACAAGACAGCCAAAAATGTCTTTTTTTTAAATCAGACCCTGCCATCCTTGGCAACCTCCTCTTCCTGCAGAACTCCTCACCCTGTTACTGACTTCAACTTCTAACTTACTGCCCTTCACTCCCCCACTCTGTTTTGCTGCCCACATACTCCACTCTAGCTAAGGTGGCATTCTCTGAAGGTTCTAGAACACACCAAGCATGCACCTGCCCCAGGACCTTTGCATTTACTGTTCTCTCTGCTTGGATCCGCCCCCCCCCCCTTACCCTAAAGATCCCCAGAGGTCACTTTCTCATTTCATTCGGGTCTCAGATGCCAGCTTCTCAGAGGCTTTCCCCCTCATCTTCTCTGAAGGTGATTCCAGCCCTCCCCGCCAGCACTCTCCGGCACATTGCTGTTCCTTTTCTTTATGGCACATATCACTTGCTGAAATCATCACTGTTTCTGTCTGTCTACCGGTTTATCATGGGCTATAAACACGGTGGTAGCTGGAAACCTGTCCTGGTTCATCTTCCTGCCCACAGTATGTTCAGGGCAGGTGCCTGGCAGGGTGAGAGGCGTGTTTGCTGAGTGCATCAGTGTGGCTTCTGCAGGATTAAGTCATATGGGAAAGAGGCAGCAGTGAGGGGAACTTCAAACTCCCTGGGGAGCCGGCAGGTAGAGAGGTCAATGGTTAGAGCCACAGACCTCAGAGAGCAGTCTCCTCCCTCCAAAAGAAAAAGAGCATACAGTGTTTGGACAGCAGTCCTGAGGCTGTTTCTAAGCGTGATTCCCTCTCTGCGCCACAGCCCCTCATTGGCACCTTACCCCTCAGTGTGCGGCATAAGAAAAAGCAACATTTAGAGTGCACCGTTCATTCAGCAAATCTTAAGCAAGACTGGCTGCCAACGGTTTACAAAGGCCTCCGTCCTCACTCACCTGGACTCATGTAATCCTTTCGTGAGGCTGCCCCCACAGAGGAAGCAACCGTGGGGCTCGCTGCAATGCCAAGAATCTCTCTGCCAATTACTAGTGGAGCCAGAACCAAACCCTGGTCCTCGGGCCGCCAGCGGTCTCCTTCCACCGAGCCTGAAGGAGCGTCACTTCAGAACCGACCAGGAGAACATGTCCCCTGCCCAGGCTGGGTAGAGGGAAGGAGAAGCCCAGGGCAGCCCAAGGGGGCATTGCTCCTGCCTCTCGCTGTTCCCCAGAGGAAGCCACCTGGGCTTTATCTTTGGGGGTTAGCCCCAGAGACAGAGGGCTGCCATCGCTCTGCCCTGCTGTCTGCCCATCCAGGGGAAGCCGGTGCTTAGCTGCCTTTATGTACCTTTTCCTCAGCTCATTCTCCAGGAGCCGGATTCATTTTAATGCCACTTAATTTCTCTTAATTTTCCAATGTTGAAATGTGGAATTAAATCATATCATTGCCTGAACGGAGAACAAAGGGGCTCTGGCAAGCGGTCAAAGTCATCTCTCTGAGCCACGACTGGGGGCTCTCTTGCACAATCAGCTCTAGGGCGCTCTGGGCCCTCCTGCGACAGGAGGGTGCCAGGGGCAGACTCTGAGGACTGGGGGCAGCTGTGTGCTCTCCCCGCTCCTCTAACGATTCCCCTAGAAGATGACTCCCTCATTAGTTCCTCCTGAGGGGCTAGAAGGCACAGACTCACCCTGATTCTTCCGGTCTCACTGGGGAGAGAGAATGCTGGGGGGGGGGGGGCGGGGGCAGAGCCTCTGGAAAGCTGCTGAGCACAGGAGTCCCACATAGACACTCAACAGTCTACACGGCTCTCAATATAGCCATCCTGGACGGAAAGGGAAGGGGGGGGCAGTGCGGGAGCTGAGCCTAGACCGGCTGGAGCGTATGGGGTCCAGAGCACCACCCGTCATTCTGGGAATGCCCCACAGTGTGGCAGCGGGAGGGGACTCCAGGCAGGAGTGGCAGCCTGGGGCCATCAGGGCACTCAACCGGCTCCCGGCACCGCGTAGACCACACGTCCAGAGAGTTGAGTCGGCTGGCCTGGCTGCTCTCTAGAAACCCAGGGTGCTAACAGACACACTGGGGGCTTCAACGGGCAGCTGGAAGGTTCTGAAATGAAAGCTACCATCAGCACTAAAAGTATTGTGAGTAGTAGGCGATCTACAGGGTGTGGAGGGAGACGCACAGAATACAGAATTGTCAGGCCAGGGGGGTGCCTGAAAAGTCAACGCATCTGCCATAACCCTTTCTGATGGATAAGGAATTGAAGACCTACAGAGCAGAAGTGGTCTTGCCTGCAGTCGTCAGATAAGAACTAAACGAGAAACTTCTGCAGCTCAGGGCTGCTTCTGTTATACCACATTGCCTGCTCCTAGTTTGATTTTTGACTCCACCACTGGCCTCTTTTATGATAAATGGTACAGATCCCCTTTCTGGGCCTTGTTTCACCCACTTTGAAAGCTAGATAGGTTCTTCGTTTATTCACTCCTTCATTTCTCACTGAACACCCACCGTGTCTCAGGCATCACGTGACAGAGAGCGGGAGAGAGAAAGAGCACTTGGGGGGGCGGGGCAAGCCACATGCAAAAACTGCATTTCAGTCTAAGGGCCTCATGAAAAACAGATACCGTATTATCAAAATTCAGAGAGGCTCTCCGTTGAAGCTCCCGTGAGGAAGAAGCATTTGGACACTGAAGAACGCGTAGGATTCTCGATGAAAGGCAAGCCGCGAGCAGAAGCACAGAAGAGGAAAGGACAAGTTCACTGAGGTGCCCACACGGGACCTGGAAGACGGGAACCCCCACACGCAGCGGTGAAGCAGGCCGTGGAGGGCTCGGGAGCGGGTAGGTGGGCAGCTGGCAACCACGGGAGGCCCTGCTGGGTCTCTGTGCAGGAAAGCGACGGGCCTAGAAGGCTGTTTTGGGAGGGGGATCTTGATCCAGTCTTAACACGAACTGAAGGACCGGGAGGTTGAAGCTGGGAAGATGTTAGAAAGCTAATTTATAGAGTATGACGATAACCGCAGCCCCCTGGTAGGGGTGTGGTGAGGACTGAGCGGGAAAGTCGATGCAAAGCACTTTGCCACCGAGGAGCTAACGGGTGGCACAGGCACAGGTGCTGGCCGCCGTAACAACAACTATTACTGTTACCGGTATGATGATGGAGGAGGGCATCAAAGGCACTCAGGTGCTGGTGGTAGGGACAGAGAAGGTGGGGAGGGACTTAATGGACATCAGCAATATTCGGGGATAAGGCAGAGGAGACGGAGAGAAACTCAGGGGGTTCGAGCCAGGGTGACTGAAAGTTGGCCGGTGCCGTCAACAGAAAGTGGGACGTCAAGAGAAGTAGCTCCTAAGGACGAAGACGGTGTCGGTTGAGTAGAAACTCAGTTTGAGGAGCTGAGGTGACAGCTTGTCGGAGATATTGTGCAAGGGGCTGGAAACAAGACACCGGGCGTGGAGAGCTACGGTGACAGAGGAGTTGCAGTCGCAGCAGAAACGACCAGGGAGACTGCCGAGGGGCGGTGGAGAAGGGGACAATGGGAGGGAGGACAGACTCCTGGAGAGGAGCTGGAAGGGGGACCACCTAGAGAGCCGTGGGTCCCGGAGAGCTCAGCGTGGTGGCAGCCAAGAGGGGAAGGTCTTGGGGAGCTAATAGTCAATCTTATCTGGAGGGGGGTTAGAGATCAGAAACCAGTTACTCCATTCGGGGCAATGAGAAGTCCTTGGTGGGTGACGGTCGGGTGGAAGGCAGAGAAAAGTGGGAAAGCATGGGGCTAAACAAACAAACAAGTGGTGACAAAGCGGAGACAGCCGTTTACTCTAGAAGTTCAAGAGTTTGGTGAAAGCTGCATGGAAAGGGAACGTGAAGGGGTAGGAGTTGCTGAGCATGCCTGCATTGGGAGGGAGGGGACCCAGGGCTGGAGGAGAAAGCACGCAAGGCGGGCTGATGAAGGCAGAGCAGGGCTGGCCCCCGCGTCCCATGCAGCAGGGGAAGGGAGCTCTTTCTTACTCTGAAACCAGGGCCGGGGAAGCACGAGGAACAAAGTGGGGAGATCGGGGTGCAAAGGAGGAACGCCAACCAAGTGCTTGCTGTTTGGCCTCATTCTCCAGGACGAGCATAGCCGTGCATGACCCTGAGGTCCTCTCCTCTCAAGTGACTAGGAAATTACCGTGGGGAAGCCAGGGCAGACCCCACCTCCCAGTCCCACTTCCAGATCCAGGCCCCACATGACCCAGTGCTCCTGCCGCACAACCAGGAAAGCATTACTTGTCATTCCAAGTATCAAAGCAGTAAATTTCGTCCAGGATGAACTAGAACTGTTGCCTTCGTAGACGTGATTCGGTATACCATATCCAAATACACTGGATTCTGGAAGTAGCCTTTAGTCACTCTCCATATTATCAAAAACTACACGTATACACATACAAACACGTGTGATTCTTCCTACCTAAACGTCTTGTTCAACAGTCTCTGTGGATCCAAATATGGACCTAAATCCATTCTGACTCTTCCAGGCTCCTTCTTGAGACCTTCCCCAGTCCTCAGAGATTTCGGATCTTTGGGGGTTCACCTTGCTCCGCAGCTCAGTAGGCCAGGAGGCGTGTCTTACACGAGTGGATGCCTTGGGCTTCTCCCACAGCCTTCCAGCTCCCCACCTCTGTTTCTCTCCCTATATTCCCGTCTCAACACACCTTCTCAAATGCAAACCTGACCGTGCACTTCAGCGCCAATAACCTTCCTAAGCCCCCACCGGCAGCAGTGAAAATCCTTAGCGTGGTGCGTACAAGCCCTTCAAGGTTTGGCCCCTAAAGTCCTCCAAACTTCTCTCCCGAAATTGTAATCTGTGTCTTCAGTCATTGGCTTTATCCACCTTAGGCCTCTGCATGTGGAGCCCTTCTGTCCTAACACTTTCACCCCAGCCCCTCACTGCCTTCACCAAAGCCAACCCCTACCCATCCTCTCTTTCTGGGATTCGCTGTCCCTGCAAGTCCTCATGAAGGCGTATGGAGAGGTGATCTCCCTACATGCTTCCACTCTACCCGGGATCTACCCTCCACTGAAAGGAATCACTAGCTGATTATTATCCCTGCGGGAATGAATGTATGTTTATAAGAAAAGGACCGTTCTATTTTATTTGCCTCTGTACCTAGCAAATGCCTGGCAGAGTAGCCTGTTGTTGAATATTTATTGAATAAATAGCTGATTGAATGAATAAATGAATGCTTTTTCTTTTAGAGTCCACTATATGGCTGAGCCTCACCAAATATTTGAGCCTCTGGGCAAAACGACCAGGCTGAGTGAAAAGGGGGTCACCCCTCTCTTCTTACCTGACTTTGGTAGCTTAAAGAGATGCCAAAATGTGGGACACGTTCCCCCAAATCCAGATTGTGAGCAGTGACTGGACCGTGCAGGCCAAGGAACAATGCCCCCCCATCACGACCCGTGGACAATCCCGGCCCCTCTGCCCAGAGACTGTACAAGGGGCCTCCTGGCACAGGGACGGGGCAGGGATGGGGCAAGAGCCGACTCCCTCAGTTTCAGGGTTCCAGCCCAGGAAGGAGGCTAAAGAAGGAAATGTTTTTTTACAGGGTCAGTTTGATAGCCCCATTTTCTTTTCCCTGACCAGGAGGCCACAGAAGGCACACAAGAGATGCCAAAGTGGAGAGCAGAGGACCAGGAGCAGAGAGGAGGGATACCTTGGCCCTTCGAGTTCATTCTCCATCCAGCAGTTACTGACTGCCTACTCTATGCCAGGCACAGTGCTAGGCCCTGCGGACACAATGTGAATAAACAACAGTTATGGTCCCTCCCTTCCTGGAGCTTATTGTCTAGAGGTGTGACCAGCATTTACTCCAACACATGAGTAAATTGAAATGTGCCTCTTTAAATTACTTCAAAATAACAGGTTCAGGTTATGAGCGTGTAGAGGTTCTGGCCCAGTCAGAGATGGTATGGGAGGCATCCCTGAGGAAGTAACCAACGACGGAAGAGCTGGAGGGAGACTAGGAGGACATTAGACAAGAATAGAGCTGGAGTTGAGGGGTGTTGGAAGAACAATAAAGCATTCCAAGTACAGAAAAATGCATGAATAGCCTTTCCATCTCCATTAAGTTCAAGAGCGACTTCGAGTTCAGTTCTGTAGGCTCCATCTGCTTTTTTTCAACCCAATATCCATATTTTATTTAAAGAAAGGGGCTAGGGAATGGACGCTTGTGTGGGGACTGCGGAGAGGAATTGTAGGTGGCGATGAGAAGCCGGGGTGACCAGCCCACACCAAGCAGCTCTGGGAGCCACTGTCTCCACGTGAGGCACCGCCCGGCATGAAAAGGCAAGTTCCTCTCAAACTCAGGAGCCCGCTAAAAAGAAAGGCCAGCAGGAGGCCAGCGCCCCTATAGAGTGCACGGATCCCCTATTTCAGGAAGAGCATGGCGCAGCAGCTATATTTGAAAACTGAGGTAAACAAGAGCTCAGCTCCAGTGGCTGGGGCACGACAGCTGTGGAAGATTAATCACAGGCTGCTGCAAGTCACCGGGTCGCCAGAGGCCTGGAGGCTTCCCTGTCGGTGCCCCACCAGTAGGCCGGCTGCGAGCCCATCACGGACCCACAGCTCCCTCGGCTCGGGGTGTTTCTCGACCACCCGGGAGCCCGGAGCCTCGCTGCCGACTGCAGCCTGCCTTTCTGAGAACCTGCCCCAATTTCAACCCTCTGCCCAGGAGACTGAACCAGCAAACGCTCAGGGTTTTTTAGTCGCCAGAAAAGATGAGTGAGTGAGTGAGCGAGAGACGGAGGGAAGGAGGGATGGGGGGGGGGGAGGCAGCAGGCGGGTAAATTTATGGCACTGCATTAAAGACATTTGTTCTATTTAACCACCACCACCCCACCCCACCCGCACTCCCTTCACGGTTAAAAATAAAACTCAGTGAATAAAGACGAAAAACTGCTTTCTCCCCCTGGAGCAAATCGCTTTCTTCATCTCTCCCAGTGGCTTGGGTCCTCGGGGCAGGTCAAGCAGGGTCTGCAGAGCAGCGCTAGCCTCCGAAGGAGGGCCTCCGGGTGCGTGCGTGTGTGAGTGTGTGTGCGTGTGTGTGTCGGGGAGGGTGGCGGGAGTGGGTAGTTAACACACCTCCCTTCTCCCCACCTGGCGGCAGCCCGCCCAGACCCCCGCGGTCCGGAGGGCCCAGGACGGGAGCAACCCTCCCTCTCCCCGCCCCCTTGGCCGCGGCGGGCCCGTGCGCCGGGGCTGCAGTTCCCGACCCGCGGCGGCGGAGTCCCGAGGTTGGGCGCGCGCGTGCGTCTGTGCACGCGGGCGCGCGCCGCAGGGTAACGCGCTCGGCTCCTAGCCCCCGACCCCGGCGGGCGCTCACCGGCAGTGCCACACGGCCGGGCACCGCCAGCACATAGGCACACAGGCACACATGCAGCCGGCCCGCGCCGCAGCGTTCAGTGTCCCCGGGGCGCACCCGCCCCCCCAGCGCACACACACACGCGCCCCGGCGTCTCGTTCTGCCCCCCCCGCCGATCCCCCCAGACACTCTGCCACCATGCCCCCCCCAAGCTCCGCAGACAAAACGTTCACTTTCCGAGGCACCCTCCCCCCACCTCTTGAGGCACTAAACCCAAGGGAAGGCAGCTCGTACGAATGATCTCGAGAAATAACTTAATTAACACGGGCATTCACTAGCGGGAACGCTCCGGGGGGCATCCCAAGCCCCCAGCCTCGGCCGCCCGCTGAGGGGGAAGGGCAGGAGGCTCACCCCATTACTCACCGTTTCCTCCCGGTCTCCCGAGCCGAGCAGCCAAGTGAAGCGGGAGAGGAAGGTGCGCGACGCTCCGCCGCCCGGCTGCTCAGCGGCGGCAGCGGCTCATCACCCCCGCGGGCTGCCCGCGGGCCGCAGCCGCGTCCGGGGCATGTCAGTCGGCCGCCGCCGCCGCCCGCGGGGCTGCTGGGCTCGCAGGCTTCCGGGGGGCGCGCGGGCTGCGGCCGGGGCAAGGGGCCTAGGGAGGAGCGGGGAGACCCTCCCGACGACCCCCGGAGGAGCCCGGGCCGGGGCGCGGGCTGGGGGTTGAGCCTGGGGAGGCCCGGAGTCCCGGCCGCCGGCAGCGAGGGGATCCCTGCCGGGAGGGGCAGGAAGGCGGGCGGCCCGGCGCGCCCTGGCGGCTCGGACGGACCCCGGCTCGCGGCCGCGTTGCCGGGGCTTTCCCGGGGCTGGGCGCGCGCCGGCTCTCCGCCTGGCACGCCGTCACCGCGGGGGACGTGTCGGCCTCGCCGCGCGGAGGGGACGCGCGGAGGGGCTGGTTTCTGGGCGAGCCGCGAGCTTTGCCCATTAAGCTGCAGCAAGAAGCCAAATCAAAAAGCCAATCTCCAAGCCTCCCAACCGAACGTCACCCTATCAGCTGGGAGCCAGGGAGCTGCACCGAATGACAAGCCGCGCATATTTATCCTCGCGCGCCGAGGGGGGATTTTCAGATAGCGTCCGGAGCAGCCGCGGGGAAGCGGACCTGCGCCTCGCGGCCCCCCGGGCCCCGGGGACCCCGATGCGGGCGGGAGCCCTCGCTCGCGGCCACCCACCCACCCAAGGGCCGGAGCCTGGCGCCCCGCTCCTCCCGGCCGGCGGCGGCCCCGAGACGGCGGCGCGTCCTGACCTGGATTCCGCGGAGTCCGGGGCTCCGGGCGGCAGGCGGGGAGGGCGGCCAGGCGGGCGCGCAGCACCGGCTTTCCCCTTGTCCTCAGGAGACGCCGCCTGCAATTCCGAAATTAAGTCTCCACCAACACATCTGTGGTTTTTAAATATAGCAGGGGACGATTACCCAGGCAGGGTCCACCCAGGCCTAAGGGAGGAGTTGAGGGGGATGGAGGTTGGCAGTCGAGGGAAAATAAAACTCCCTTTTTCCCCTCTTTTTTTCTTCTGTTCTTGGTGCAGAACTCAGTCTGTCATTTTCTCAACCCAAATCAAACAACAGCTTGCGAGAGACGCTTGGGGGAGCGCTGGTATGTTGGCTTTTGGGTTTTTAAGGCTAAAAATAAGAGGGGGCTGCCTCCCAAATTGCTGCTTGCTCTGGGCCTGGAGCCTGGAGGAGAGATGGTCTTTTGATGCAGCAGCACAACTAGGGATTGGGGCTTGGCTCGGACAAAGTGTACACACGTAGTCTGAAATCAGATGCCTGTAATTTCTTCTATATTTGTCAGGCGTGGTCCTGGAGGCATGAGGGGTGGGCAGGCCTCCCCTAAGAATGAGGTTTCATCTAGTTTATCGATGGCATCAGGCAGATCTAAAAGGAGCATGGCGGCGGGCGGGCGGGCTGGCCCGCGGTAGAGGCACCGCTGTGAATTCTGGGGCAGAATCCTAAGGGTGGGAAGTTGTTCCTCTCAGGCCTCTCCGCTGCCTGAGGCGGGTCTGAGGGGCCAACAAGGAAGAATAATGCTTAGCAAGTACCAGCACCTCCTTAGGGTCGGCGGCCTTGCTAATGAATTTGATTGCTTTATTTCATGGCATCCTCATAAAACTCCATGAGGTAAGTACAATTACTAACTCCACGGTTCTGTTGAGGAAACAGCCTTGGAGAGGCTAAAGAACCATCCCAAGGCCACAAGCAGCAGAACTAAGGATCGGAAGAAGGTGGAACCGACTGGTGTTTCGCTGATAATCACAACTATATGTGCAAATTCCAGGATCCCTGAGGGACTGTTCTGGAACAAGGTTTGATGCGAAGGGACAAGTGAGCATACGAGTTAGAAAGCGTCTGAGCCTGGGGTGATGTGAGTCCTTTCCTGATCCCTTGACTCCGTGCTCCTCCAGCAAATCACGTGGTGGTTTCTAGCCTGAGTTTGAGTCCTGGGTGTGCTCCTGACTGAGCCTGGTGATCTCAGACCCCTGAACTCTCATGGCCCTTGAGTTCAGTTAAGGTTAGGGCCGAAACACCGATTTCTCTGTAAGATTTCAATAACTTCGAAAGTTTGGGATTTCAGGATATGTCATTCGTGCGATTTTCCTTGTATTTGTTTCCACGGAGATCTACAATGCTGACTGGTCTACAGTGGAGACCAGAAGATGGCTGGTGGGTGTATAAATTGGTATCGGTTTTCGGAAGGGCACTTTTTTTTTTTTAAGATTTTATTTATTTGACAGAGAGAGAGAGATTGCAAGTAGGCAGAGGCAGGCAGAGAGAGAGGGGGAAGCAGGCTCCCCGCTGAGCAGAGAGCCCTACGCTGGGCTCGATCCCAGGTCCCTGAGATCACGACCTGACCCAAAGGCAGAGGCTTTAACCCACTGAGCCACCCAGGCGCCCCCGGAAGGGCACTTTTGAAAGAGATATCAAATTCCTTAAAAAATATGAATCTCTTTTGACTCAGTAATTTTACTGGTAGAAATTTATTCTATGGCAATAATTAAGAATGTGCTCAAATACTTAGTTACAAGGATATTCGTGGTAGTGTTTATAACAGCAAAAAAATGGAAACATCTTCATTTTCAAACAGAATTGTTTGAATAGGTTGTGTTACATGACATAATGGTGTATTCTACCATTATAAAAATGCTAGTGCAGCATTCCATGTATTGACATGGAAAGGTTTGCATGATATGTTATTGAGAGAGAAGAAAAATACAGAACATAGAATGTAACACTCTGTGTGTGTGTGTATGTTTGTGTGTTTGTGTGTCCTAGTAGCATAAAAACACCAAAATTGTAATGGTAGTTATTTTTGGGTGGTGGGATTCCTAGTGATTTATTTTTCCATTGAAATCAACTTTATTGAGGCATAATTTGCATACAATAAAATTCACCTGTTTTAAGTGTACAGGTGGGTGGGTTTTGACAGCAGTACATACAAGTATAACAACCGCAATCAAAATACAGAACATTTACATCTCCCCTCAAAGGCTCCTAGCCCCTTGGCAGTTATCCCTCCTCCCTTCAAGCAACCATCAATCTGCTTCCTGTCACTGTAGATTAATTTTGCTTTTTCTAGAACTTTCTTCTTTGTGTCTATTTATAGCTCTTGATAGTTCTTCAAGGAACATTACCCATTCGCTAAAACAGCAACAGTTACAATACACACGGAATTGGTTTTGTCCTTTTTCTAGAACGACCAAAAACTGACAAGAGCTTCATCTTCTTTTCACCTGTAACAGGATGTGGCTGGGCAGGAAGGTGGGAGGTGAGGGGAGCAGCTCAGCACAGTCAACCATTGCTATAGGCAGAGTGACTCATGGGAGTGATCTGACTTCCAGGTAGACTGAAACAACCAAGCCCAGTTCTGCATTCTGAGTCCCTGTGTCCTCACCTGTAGCATGGAAGAGAAAATAATAACAACAGTAACATCCACTCGTGGGGTTGGTGCGAGGATTCCGTGAGATTACACTTTCTGATATAGAGTAATTCTCAAATGTACGTCAATTTGCTCTTTTTGTCCCCCTTACCTTGCTTGCCTCCCCCTGTATGCTTTACAACCGTCTCCTCTGAATACTGGACAGGCTCCCACTTTCTCCCCCTCTCTACTACATGCATACAGGGTTAAAAACAATAACACTAATGCTGATGACAGTCTGCCTTCAGTTTCTGCCATTGTTTATTCCCTAATTTCTGGTTGTGGTCGGACTCAAGGAGATCTTCACAGGAGAGCCAGCAAGCAAGCTACTTGTTGTCAGCAGTAGGAACAAGAGCCACAGACCTCATTTTCAACTCAGGAGGAGATGGAGGCCGGAGAAGTAGGAGCATTCAACCCAATCACAGAGCTCACACAGCAAGGACCGGTTGGAGTCCGTCAAGGGCTGCATGGGGACCCCCTTACCCCAGATGCGTAGGTCGAACTGGTAGCTTCCCTTACTTCAGCATGTGAGGGCCAAGAGATAATTAAGTTAGATGAGGTCATTAGGGTGGGCCCTAATCAAATGACTGGTGTTCTTATAAGAAGAGGATGAGGACACAGATAGGCAGCGGGATGACCGTGTGAAGACACACCAAGGAGGCAGCCATCTTGCAAGCTGAGGAGAGAGGCTTCAGAAGAAATCAAACCTTCTGACACCTTGATCTTGGACTTCTCGCCTCCAGCCTGTGAGGAAATAAATTTCCGTTGCTTGAGCCACCCAGTCTGTGGTATTTTGTGATGGTGGCGAGAGCAGACTCATACAGAATCCGGGTCTTCTGGCAGATTCCTGTGAGGGTTGGCTCTCTTCCAACTTCAAGGAGTTCCTTCAGATTATTTGGAACCTTCAAACAACCCGGATTTTGGAATTCATTGGATAAAAATGAATGAATGAAATACATGGGGCTATGGAGAAAAATAAAGCAGAGGAGAAGGATGAGGGGCTGTTGAGGGAGGGAGGGGAGATCATTAGGCTTTTTAACTGGAGATTAGAGTTTGTCCTGGAAGCTTCAGTGACGAAGAGTCAGTAGAATGAGAACTCAAAGGAGAAGAGGGAGGGAGCCACGCTGATGCTTGAGGGAAGAAAGTTCCAGAACAGCAAACTCTGAGGCTCATAAGCAGGAGTATGTCAGACCTGTCCAGGAAAAATTGTTATTTAGTCCTCATGTCCACACTGGGAGTTGCATAGCATCCCTTTATCTAGGGAAGAAGAAACTTCAAGTGAGAGAAGTCACTTCCATGAGGTCACCTAGACAAGAGCAGGTAATGCCCTTCTTTCTCCAGAGGCTGGCAGTGCAATAGGGCAGATGGGGTGAATATTGAGAACCCCACTATTTACCATTACGCCTCAGGGCTCTACAAGTTGGTGCCTCTCTGGAAGCAGCCCTGCCTGCCTTTGCTGCCTTTAGCTCTGCTTGTCACAGGCACCGCTGTGCCCAGATGCCGGCCTTCCGCGGCCCTGGGACTATAAAATCTGCCAGCAGTTGAGGAGAGGCAGAAGCAGACAGTCAAGTTGAAGCTTAAAACTCTGGAGCAGCTCTGTGGGAGAGAGAAAAGTTTCACAAGGGCTGTTTGATAATAGGGGAGTTTAAAGACATAATTCTTCCCTATGGGTTATAGAATTCTTTTATTTATTTATTTATATTAGAAAGAGAGAGAGAGAGAATCTCAAGCCGACTCTGAGCTGAGTGCGGAGTCTGACGTGGGGCTCCATCCCGGGACCCGACCTGAGCCGAAACCGAGAGCTGGACGCTTAACTGACTGAGCCACCAAGGCGCCCATATAATTCTTAACCTTCTTATAACTTGTATTTCCAAAAATTCTCACTTAATTATTTTTCTGTTGTTTCCTTTATTAAAAGTGTCTGTGGAAGGAGAACACACATACAGACAAGTGCACAAGTCATAAGTACAAGCTCAAAGAATTTTCACGAAGCGATTATATTTCATTGACTTATCACCCAGAACAATAAATAATACAAGTGTCCCAGGTACCCCTCAGGTACCGCACCCAGTGACACATCCTCTTTCTCTTCAAAGGTACCTGCTGTCCTGACTTCGAACCATTACATGAGTTTTATGTGATTTCTGAACTTTGTATAAACGGAACACAAAATGTACTATTGTGTCTGCTCATAATGTGTCTGTAAGGTTTATCCAAAGTGTGTGTAGCAATTTGTTGCTTTTCTTTGCTGTAGTGTTTCCATTGGGTGAATATGCCTCAATTTAATTTTTTATTCTGCTCATGATTGACATCTAAATTGTTTCCAGGTTTGTTTTCTCGTTTTGTTTTTGTTTTGTTTTGTTTTTACTATTTTGAGTAATGCTGCTATGAACATTTGCATGCATGTGTTTTGGTTCACATATGTACTCGCTTCTCTTGGGTCTGAATGGACTTGCTGGCTCATGAGGCAGGTGAATATGCAGCTTTAATGGATAAGGATAAGTTTTCAGTTGGTGGTACAATTGCACCTTCCCCTCCCCAGCATTGTTGCATCACGTGGTTGGCAGGGCTGAGTTTTATCCATCTATTTAATTTTAGCCCTTCCGGCGGATGTATATTTAATTGTGGCTTTCATTTACATTTTCCTAGTGACTATGAAGCAGGAATTTTTTCCTATATGTATTCCCCTTTGGATATCCTCTTTTGCTAAGTGTCTGATCAAGTCTGTTGCTTATTTTTCTGAGCGTTGTCTGTCTTTTTCTTATTGACCTTGTGAGGGTTCTTTACATATTCTGGATACGAGTCCTCTGTCATTACATGCGTTGCAACTATTTCCTCCCAGTCTGTGGCTTGCCTTTTCATTCTCTTAATTGTGTCTTTTGATGAATAAAATTTTTTAGTTTTAATGTAGCACATTTATCATTTTTTCCTTACCCTAAGTGTTCTGTGATCCTTTGTCTATCCAAGGCCATTAAGATATTTTTCTGTGTTATCTTCTAGAATTCTTATTTTTTATGTTTCAAATTTATATCTATAATTCTTCTAGAATTTTATTTTTTTAATGTTTTTATTTGAGTATAATTGGCATATGATGTTCCATTAGTTTCAGGTGTACAACATAGTGATTCAGCTTCAGTATGTTATGCTATGTTCACCATCAGGGTAACTACCATCTGTCACCATACAACACTATTACATTATCATTGACTATATTCCCTATGCTGTGTCTTTTATTCCCGTGACTTATTCATTCCATAACCGGAAGCCTGGATCTCCCATTCTTCTTCACCCATTTTTGCCCATCCTCCCCACCGCTGCTCTTCCCTCTGGCAACCGTCAGCTTGTTCTCTGTATTTAAAGGTCTGTAGAATTACTTTTTTTTATTTAATGTGAAGAAGGGTGAAATTTCATTTTTTTCCATATGGTCATACAGCTGACCCAGTACAATTTGTTGAAAAGACATCATTTCACTTGAAGCATCACCTTTTGTTACAAACCAAATATTTGTGCATGTATGGGTCTGTTGATGGACTCTCTAGTTGGTTTTATTGGTTTATTTTTCTCTTCTTTGATTCACATATGTCTTAATTGCTGTAGCTTATAAGAAATCTTGGTATTTAGTAGAGTGAGTGTTTTTGCTTTGTTCTTTTCATGAATATCTTGGTTATTCTTGGCCCTTTGCAATTACATTTGAATTTTAGAATGAGCTGATCAGTTTTCACCAAAAAATGTCTGCTGGAATATTAAGATGGCACTGAATTTATAGATCAATTTAAAGAGAATTGACATCTTTATAATATTGAGTCTTTTGACCCATGAACATGGACTATCTATTTAGATCATCTTTAAATTCTCCCAGTAATGTTCTAAAATTTTCAGTGTATAGGTCTCACACATATTTTAGATTTATTCCTAAGTATTTAGGTTTTGTGATACCAAGTAAGTGGTATTGTTTTCACTTTGTTGTTAAACAAAAATCTGTTGTTAAACAAAATTTTATGTTAAATTGTTTTTATAGTAAATAAAACACAACTGATTTTTGTATACTTACTTTTTATACAGTAACAGTGCTAAAATTTTAGTTCTCATAGTTGTAGATTTTGTCTTTTTATTCATTTTCCTTAAAAATAATCATGTTTACAGATTTCTTCCTTTCAAATAGTTCATTTTTGCACTGGCTAGGATATCAAATACAATGATAAATAGAAGTGGACATGGTGGAAATCTCTGTTTTTTTCTTCATGTTAATGGAAATGGTTTCAATACTTTCCCATTAAATATGAGGTTTGCTGTATGTTCTTCATAGAAAATCTTTACGATATTAAGGAAGTTTGCTTCAATTCTCAGTTTCTTAAAGTTTTTTGAAAAATCATAAACTTGCATTGAATGTTATCCAATCCTTTCTTTACATCTGTTGAGATGATTGTATGAAATTGTTCCTTAATCTGTTAAAGTGGTAAATTATATGGACTCATTTTCTTTTTTTTTAAGATTTTATTTATTTATTTTTAAAGATTTTATTTATTTATTTGAGAGAGAGTGAGAGAAAGCATGAGAGGGAAGAGGGTCAGAGGGAGAAGCAGACTCCCTGCTGAGCTGGGAGCCCGGTGCGGGACTCGATCCTGCAACTCCACGGGACCATGACCTGAGCCAGAGGCAGTCGCTTAACCAACTGAGCCACCCAGGTGCCCATTTATTTATTTTGAGAGAGAGGGAGAGAGAGAGAGAGAGAGAGAGAGAGAGTGTGTGTGTGTGTCTGTGCGTGCACACACGCACATGCAAGTGGGGGGAGGAGCAGAGGGAGAGGGAGAGGGAGAATCCAGAGTAGAGAGCAGACTCCACACGGAGCCTGACACAGGGCTGGATCCCATGACCCTGAGAGCATGACCTGAGCCGAAATCGGGAGTCATGCGCTTAACTGACTGAGCCACCCAGGCGCCTCTATGGACTCATTTCCTAATGTTAAACCAACTTTACATTTCTGAAATAAAGGTATTTGGTTGTGATGTACTATCCTTTTATGTATATTATTAGATTTGGTTTGCTTACAATTTGTTAAGGATTTCTGTATCTATATTCACAGTAGAGATTGGTCTGCAATTTTCTGTTCTTGTAATGTCCTTGTCTAATGTTTTTCACAAATTTGTCTTTTCGTAGAACCACATAGAGTGTTCTCGGTCATTAGGATCCCTATTCATCCAGGTTCCTTGGTCTCAGTTCAGTGTTCACTACTTCTCTCCTCCCTTCCGGTTCACCGTGACCTTGAGAATACTCAAAGGGATAGAAGAACTTTGTTCATCTTCTAAGCAAGAGAACAGGTCTCTTTAAGAGGAGCCCGTGATTTTCATGCCTTTGAAGTTTCTCTCTCGTGCTGTGTTCTTCCATCCCACACGGGCCTCCCTAAATGTCTATGGGAAGCATCAGCCAGGTGGAAAGGGCTGCTCTGGGACACGGTTTCTGCCAGGGGTAGGTGGATGACAGCTGGCGTGAAATAAAAAGAATAGCATGTCAGTATTCAAGCATCCTCTTTGCCCTCTCCCCCAGACACTTACACCATGGGCTACAATAATTTCCCGGATATTTAGCGATGTTCTTAAGAAGCAATAAGTACCTTATCTCCTATCCAGCAACACATCCTTTTACCTCTTACATAATTTCTACATTTGTTTATGGGGGTTTTATTACTAGACTGTGAGTCGTTGGAGGGAAAATATTTCCGTGGTGGAATAAGCAGGCCTCGTTTGCTAACAGATGATGGAGAAGGGGTATCTAAGTACGATTTCCAAGGGTCTGGCCTGAGAAACTAGATGGAGGGCTTAGGAAATATGAAAGGAAAAACACGTTTGGAGAGAAAGGAGGAAGGTGTGGTTTTGCACCTGATGACCCCTTAGGATGTTCAAATAGGAAATCTCGGAGGCGCAGAGACCGAGCCGAAGCTTCAGAGGCAGAGCTGGCTGGGGGAAACAGATTTGGGAGGACGCAGGTCGTCACTGAGGCCATGGGAATGGATGAGAACACCCAGGGAGAATGTGTAGAGCGAGTCACACACTCTTCTACTCCTTTTTAAATGATTATCCTAGAGCAGGGGTTAGCAATCTGTGGCCTGTGGGCCAAATCGGGCCCGTGGCCTGTCTTGCAAGTATAAGCTTATTGGAAGGCGTGCCTGTTTGTTTATGTACCGTCAGTGACTGTTCTGCTCGAGGTCACCGGGGCAGAGTGGTGGCCACAGACACTGTATGACTGATAAGACGGGAAATAGTCACCATCTGGCCTTTTACAGATGATTTTGCTAATCCCTGGCCTAGAGGTTACAATATGTACCCATGCTTTATTAAATTTAATATAAATTAGGCAGTTGAGAAGTCCGTTGTCGGTTTATTGCTGCTGTTTCGCAGCTCACGAATCTGCTTGCTCTGTCGCTCTTAAATTTGTGTCTGCCTTTAGTTATCAGTTTTATTATGACGTGCCTAGGTATGGCATTCATTGAATTTATCTTATTTGAATTTTATAGAAATTCTTTTTTTTTTTAAGAATAGTATGTTAGTATTAAAGCATTCTCTTTGCCCTCTCCCCCTAGACAATTATACCTTCTTTTCTAGCCATAAGTTACAATAATGGGGAGGGGGCATGGAGTCCAATGTGGGGCTTGAACTCACCACCCTGAGATCAAGACCTGAGCTGAGATCAAGAGTCAGATGCTTAACCAATTGAGCCACCCAGGAGCCCTTTAAAGAAATTCTTTTTTTTTTTTTTTTAATTTAAAGATTTTATTTATTTATTTGAGAGAGAGACAGAGAGTGTTCACAAGCGGGGTAAAGGGCAGAGGGAGAAGCAGACTCCCCACTAAGCAGGGATCCCAATCCGGGGCTGGATTCTGGGACTCCAGGATCATGACCTGAGCCGAAGGCAGGCGCTTAACCAACTGAGCCGCCCAGGTGCCCCCCATTATAGAAGTTCTTGAACATGTCACTTAATGTCCTTAAATGATCTTGGAAATGTAGTAATTATACTTTTAAATAATATTTCTGCCCTGTTGTTTGTCTCTTCTTCTTTTAGAACCCCAATTACAGGGATGTTCAACTGTGTTAGTATGCGCCGCATTTCTTTTATGCCCTTGTCTGGATTTTCTCTTCCTTTTCATCTCTATGTTTTAGTGTAGGTATTTTATACTGACCTATCTTTCAGTTCACTGATTTCCATCGGCTCATTTTTTGTAGATTCCAAGTTTTTGCTGAAAATTGCCATCTTATTATCTATTGATCACAGCTCTCTTACAGTCTGGATGTGATACCTCCAAAATCTAGACCTGCTGTAGGTCTATTTCTAGATCTTGTTCTCCCTCCTCCTTCCCTCCTCCTCCCCCTCCCCTCCCCTGCCCCTCCTATTCTCTCTCTCCCTCCCTCCTTTGTCTCTCCCTCCCTCTCCTCCCATCCCTCTTGTTTTTCTTGTTTCTGGGAATGCCTCCTGTTTTGTTGTTTGTTTGGACTGAATACTAACATTATGTATGAAGAATCGTACACATTTTGAGTGTACAATTTGAGTCTCTGGGTAATATTAGTTTTTTTAGAGAGGAACTACTTTTCTTTGGGGTAGGCTTTTAGGATAGAGATGAATTATCTTAATCTTGTCTGCATGTGAATTTATTTGAGACTGTTCAATGCTGTTGCTAGCAGTGCTCTATTTCTGGTCACCTCTGTTTCCTAAGGCTCACCTCCGTGGTGAGCCACAATTCCAATTCTTTTGTCTCCATGTAGATTAGACTGCTCAAAATTTTACTTAATACCTCCATCTTTTAGTTGCTATGTCCTGCTTAGCTTTTCGGTAGACCAGAGTTCATGGGTCTGCAGGTGCTTTGAGGAATAATGCACTAGAGAGTTTCAGCTCGCTTTTTTTTTTTTTAAATTTTTTTTTTTTTAAGGATTTTATTTATTTATTTGGCAGAGAGAGAGATTACAAGTAGGCAGAGAGGCAGGCAGAAAGAGAGGGGGAAGCAGGCTCCCTGCTCAGCAGAGAGCTCGATGCGGGGCTCGATCCCAGGACCCTGAGATCATGACCTGAGCGGAAGGCAGAGGCTTTAACCCACTGAGCCACCCAGGCGCCCCAAGTTTCAGCTTACTTCTCAATGCTTCCCTTTCCTCTGGTTTTTTAGTGCTTCGGGTCCGTACTGTCTTGGTAGCTCTGTTATCATCAAACTATAGCTAGAAGTGCGGATCGCTTAGTTGTTTTTTTAAACACAAAAGAAATATATGCTTGCTTTATCAAATTAAATAATACAGACATATACAAGGAACAGTTTAATAAATCCCCTTTCCCAATCTGTCTCCTTTATTGAAGTAACCAATGTTAAGGTCTGCTGAGTATCCTTCCTTTTTTTTTTTTATACTCACATATACCAATATAGAGATTGCCAAAGACAATTAGTTTGGGTTTGTTTTAAAAAAAATTGTATCACGCACACATGATTCTGCAATTTGCTTTTTACTTAGAACTCCATCAGTGCATAAAAAATGTATTTAGAAAAATAACTGCATAATATTCCATACTATATATATGTCATATTTAATAAATTGTTCTCCTGTTGCTAGAGATTCAAGTGGTTTCTATATTTTCTAACCACATGAATACATTCCTACTTTCTCAATTTTTGCCAATCTACTAGGTGAAATATGTATTTAATTTTACTCCAAGATATTTAAAGAATTTTAAAAATGTTTATTGGCCATGTGCATATACCCTTTGAAAATTCTTGTGTCTGTCCTCTGCCCTTTTTCCTACTGTTATCAAATTTGTAAGAATACTCAATATAATTCATGATATAAATCCCTCATTTGTCACATGTTGCGAATACCTTCCCAAAGTCTGTTTGCCTTTTAAAATGTTACTTATGGTATCTTTTCTTATGTGAAAGTTTTAATTTTTACAAGCATAAAATGCCCATGTTTTTGTTATGACTTCTAGACCTTATGTTTTAAAGCTTCCCCACTTCAAGCTTATACAAATGTTTTCCTAAAGTTGATTTCCTAAAATTTTATATTCTACATTTAGGTTTTTAATTTATCTAGAATTTTGTTTTGTACATGGTGTGCTGCATGGGTCTAACCTGTTTGCCTTCAGGTGCCAATTCTGTCAGTGTAATTTATTAAATAAACTACCCTTTTCCACTTGGTCAAATATTAAGACTCATATCTACTTGAACCAATTTTGGATTCTGTTTCATTGATCCCTTCGTCTATTATTGTGCCAAGCCCATAATCTTCTTTACTTATTTATTTACGTTAAGTAAACTATCTTTTTTTTTTTTTAATAAACTATCTTTTAGAGCACTTTTAAGTTCACAGCTAAACTGGGCATAAAGTACAGAGAGTTCCCATGTACCCTCTGTCCCCATACATTGTATTTTTTCTTACATTAGATATACAGCAAATTGTTTTATCACCCATCCATCTTCCTGTTAGAATTTACTTCTGTTAGAATGTACTCTCAGCTATTCCTCCACTGATCTTTAAAATCTTCACATATAATCATCAAATAAACTAGGATTCTGGTTGACGTTTCATTGATGGTTGACAGTTCTGGTTGACGTTTCATACAATGACGTTTCATTATATATATTCATTATATATATATAATGATGTTTCATTATATATATTATATAAATTAATTTGGGAAGGGCAGGCACTGTTATGATTCTAGCATTCTTAATTTTTTAACTTTTTAAAAGATTTATTTTATTTATTTATATATTTATTTATTTATTTGAGAGAGAGAGCATGTGACTGTGCAACCATGGGTGGGAAGAGGGGCAGAGGGAGAGGGAGGAGGAGAGAAGCAGACTCCCCACTGAGCCGGGAGCAGGATGAGGGGATCGAAGGGGGGCTCAGTCCCACAACCCTGAGATCATGACCCCAGCGGAAATCAAGGAAATCAAGAATCAGATACTTAACTAACTGAGCTACCCAGATGCCCCTCTATCATTCTTAGTTGTCACTACACTTAGATATCTTTTTTCACATTTTAATAAGGCTTTATAGTTAGTTACTTAGGTCTTTTGCTTTTCTTGTGAATTTTACTTCTAGGCATTTTACAGTTTGATTTTTTATTAAAAAATGGGATTTCCTCTTCCTGATATCCAAATTTCTGTTGATTAAAAGTAAAACTAATTTTTGTACTTTAATTTCATGTCGTTACCTTATTCGGTTTTCTTTTCTTTTTTTCTTTTGGAGACAGAGAGTGTGTGCTAGTTTGCGGGGGGAAGGCAGAGGGAGAGGGAAAGCGAGACTCTCAAGTGGGGCTCCATCTCATGACCCTGAGATCATGACCTCAGCCAAAATCAAGAGTCAGATGATTAACTGACTGAGTCACCCAGGCACCCCACCTTATTCAATTATTTTAATAACAATAACAAGAACTAGCAATGGGCCAGGCATTAGTCTAAGTTTTTTATGTATATTCACTCATTTAATCCTTAATATTTCTAAAAGCTAGATACTATTATATCAGTTTTACAGATGATGAAACTGAGACCTAAGGTAGAATTTCTCAGTCTTTCTAGGAATATAATCTTCTAACCCTAAAAGGAAAACTTTATTATTTACCAATATTTAAAGTAATTGTTTTACTTTATTTCCTTATTGTATTGGTGCTCAGAAGAGCAGTGACTTCCAAGGCGTGGCCGGCCAGCCTGCCTGGCGCGGGCTGGAGGACCGGAGGGGTCGGGGTCAGGGTTGGGGTCAGGGTCGTCCTGTTGCCAGGCAGCCTGGAGCGCTGGGGGGAGGGGTGTTACGGGGGTGGGGGGTGTTAGCGTGATCTCGGCTTCTCTAAACGGGGTGAGCTGTCTTCTTTCCAGCCGCAGGGCTGTTTCCCTCTGCCGGGGCGCCCTTGCCCACCTGCCAGGTGCTTAGTCTATTGCATGGTTGTTTGCTTACAGTTGAGAAGTCAACAGAGCTAAAAATAACAGAGTCTGGGATGGAGCACAGTGATTAATCTGCTAAATTCTGCAGAGAGCTGGAGCGGCAGAGAGACAGACAGAAGAGGCCCGAGCGCCCCGGGGCAGTCTCTTCCCTGAGAAACCATCACAAAATTTCTGGTTTGGATCTATGGATTATTCTGCCTTTGCACTTCTTGATGTAAAGAGAGCAGCTCCTGCAAGGTTTGCTCCTTCTCAAGATGGCGACCGCACCAACTGTTGTAACAGCGTCTTCCTCTGTGATGCTCATTAAAAAAAGAGAAAGAAGAAAAACAATGATATTTACCTAATTATGAGGACAATATTTGTGGTTGGGAAATTACGCATGCAGAAAAGTATGAGGAAAAATCACCTAAATATCACCACCTAGAGAGAACTATTATTAAGGTTTTTAATTTTATATAACTATAGTTAATATATACTTGGGTCTACCTGAGGTCATTTGGTAGCTACAGTTTTGTATCCTAATTTTAAATTTAGCATTAGTTAGCAATCACTTTCCCACTGATAGTATCTTTTCTAGTTCCCCAAACTGGGCTCTAGGCTCCAGCCATACCAAGGGAAATAAGGCAGAGAGAGGTTGGGGTTGGGCAAAAGCCAAAATCATGTCCCATGTGGTTGTTTTCTGAGGTAAACACCGTGGTCTTACAACCGTGGCAGTTTCCTGGCTTTCCTCCCCAATTCATAAAGAGGATGACGTAGGAAGAAGACAGGAGAGACTCAGAGACCCAGGGACCAGTTTTCAGAGCAGACGATTTTCTTTGGCGTGTAGCTGTCAGTCAGACTTGCTGTAATGCCTGATACATTGCTGAGGAACGTGCACATACACACCCACACAAATGGCATTTAAAAAAATTTTCGACCACCCATATCACAGCACACATCCTGACTTTTGCCCTAGTAAGCAGGCCTTTCTCCCCAGGGCACTGGGCCGATCTGTAGCCGTGAGAGGTACGGAGAGCGGTCTTCGGTAAAGATACGATCAGAGATAAACTGTTCTCTGCCTGACCTGGAACCATAAACTTCAGCTGCCTCTTCCTTTTCGTCCCACATGAGCCTCTTAATGGTACTTGTAATGAGTTCAGCCTATGGAAAATTTTAATCAGCTTTTGTATTCTTACAATTTGGGTGTCTGTTATCTTTTTCATTCTTACCGCGGCAAGGCTAAAGCAGGAGCCAAACATAGACCCAACCCACTTCTTGACCAGCCCCGATCATAGCATGTATGTGGCTTTATCGTCCCTTCTTACTTATCCGAGTGCGGAGGGTCACATTCTCACACGAGGAGCAGGCACTGGGAGCTGCCTGCCCAACAGGCATTTCCTCCTTCTTCAGCGTTGACCACAGTAAGAAGGAAAGAGCTAAGAAAGCACTGAAAAGGTAGGAATAAAAAGGCTGAAGAAATATAAGTAGTGACTGGTCTATGCCGATCATGGGAACCTTGAACCCCTTTGCCAGATACTCCTTTTCAGCCTGCCTTGCTGTTCGAGATAGCCGCATGACCCAGTTCCCATGATGGGCATAGGAAAAAATCTGGAAAATACTTCCTTCCTGACGATTAGGAAAGGTGTTTTTTCCTTTGCCCCCTTTTTCTCATCTTTGAACATAGTATGAAGACCCAGCGCCTAGAGCTGTGGTAGCCCAGCTATCTGATGACAGTGAGGTAACAGCACGAGGGTGAAAAGCCACCAGGCTCGGGATGCTGATGCTGAAGTGTGAAAGGGAATTGGATCCTGGACATTTCTGAGTTACCAGTCAACCCCAGAATTGCCCGCTCCGGGAATCTTTCCTAAAAGCAAGAAGATTTCTTATGGTTTAAGGCACTCTTTCCTGCAGGTGAACCTATCCTAACTGATTCCTGCCAAGGATGGCCAGTGCATGAGAGGCTCAACTTTTCTGAAAGGCAGTGTCAATATTGTAGTAACTGCTGAATTACAAACCAATAGATTCAATGTCAGGAGTTGACCAGTTGGGTGAATAAGATGCATTTTTCTTTCAACTGGTGGAAACGGATCCTTCCAGAAAATGGACGGATCAAGATGAGGGAGTGAGCAAAAGGAATCACCCAGAATCTATATTCCATAATCCTTGAGTACAGTTAATGTGGCATACTTTTTTATATATATGTTTTTTAAAGGTTTTATTTTTATTTATTTGACAGAGAGAGAGCACAAGCAGGGGGAGTGGCAGGCAGAGGGAGAGGGAGAAGCAGACTCCCCACGGAGCAAGGAGCCCGATGTGGGACTCCATCCCAGGACCCCAGGATCACGACCCGAGCCGAAGGCAGACGCCCAACCGACTGAGCCACCCAGGTGCCCCACTTTTTTTTTTTAAAGATTTTATTTATTTATTCTAGAGGGAGAGAGAGAGTGCAAGTGAGACAGCACAAGCAGGGGGAGCAGCAGAGGGAGAGGGAGAAGCAGACTCCCCACTGAGCAGGGAGCCCAACATAGCGCTCGCTCTCAGGACCCTGAGATCATGACCTGAGCCGAAAAAGGCAGCCACTTAACCGACTGAGCCACCCAGGCGCCCCGTGGCATACTCTTTAGGCTTCTATTAAGCCTAAAACATGTTGGTATTATTATGTATATTTTTTACAACACTAACAGAAAAGTTAACCTACATAGTATAGAAACAGGGAGTCATGTTCACAAATGGAGACCCCTCAGAGCATTTGGTGGGCACTAAGGAACAGCCTGAGATTTAGCTTGAGCATGCATTCATCCCAGAGCTGATGGTACAGAGTAATGTAAATTCAGGATCAAAGGCATTAGACATACCTCTTGACTTCAGCTACTTTATAACGAAACATTTTAGTTTCCATCGGTTTTTAGTGAGTGGTTATTAATTTTGTAAATTCATTCACTGACAGTTTTAAATGGTCATCTTCTTCACAGCATCTAAAATGTTGTTGGGTCAATACAAAAACTGAATTATGGACTCTCTTCAGGAATATGGTGTTAAGGAAAGTTCCTGAACTTTGAAGTCAGACCAACAAGAATTCAAATTTTCTGCTATTAACTAGCTGTGACCTTGGACATATTCCTTTACTCCTTTGAGCCTCATTTCTTAAATGAGGATAATAATGCCCATCGCAAAAGGCTGTTGGGTCATTTAAGTAAAGAATGTAAAGTACAGATAATATGTACAGATAAATGTGAAGTACAACACATAGTAGGTGTTGATAACTAATAGCTTCTCTGTCAGTTAGGGTCTAATAGGAAATAGATGGAATATACAAATTAGGATGTTTTAACACTTTTTTTTCCCCTGACAAATGGATTTATTTCCAAAGGTGGGCAATCCTTAGGGGAACCACATCTAGGAAAAATTCCCAGGTTAAACAAATGAAGCTGCTGTTCGAATTTAATTCACAGGGGTGCGTTTAACTCACTGTTGTCTTAGCGAAAACCAGGAAACAATCCAGATGTCTGAGTATAGGAAACTGATTACATTCGTACAGCTGAATACCATAAAACCAATAAAAATAGCATTGTAAAAGTAAATGTATTGACACCAAATATATTAGTAATATAGTGCTAAGTGGAAGAACAGATTTTAAGATATTATAGAGAGCAGAATCTATTCTGTTAAAATTATATTTATAATCTCAATTTATATCTAGATACTACTTAAAGCTAGACCTTTAAGATTCTTTGGGAATCTTTTATAAACTGCCAACCTTTTTTCAGTCCTCAAAGAGGTAGAGAGTTGATTTCACATCTTTGGGGGGGGGGTTGGGGGGCTTCGCCCTTAACATGATTCAGATGATTAGATGGGCGGCCAGTATTGTTTGGTAATAGGCCCTCTCGAGTGTGTTTGCATCAGAGCTGTCTCTGAGACTCTGTAACTTCTTTGGGGTGGGGTTCAAGGTGAAGGTGGAAAACATACTGTTGCCTGCCGGTGTGAATTTAGTGAGCACAGCCTTGCCAAGTGTTGCTTGACCCTTTTTGGTTAATAATGTGCAGGATATCTAGAGCCGGGAAACTGAAAACTGCAGGAAGGACAGGAGGCAGGATCTTCCCTTTAGAATAGAGACTATAAAAAGTAATTGGACTGGCCACGGTTTAGCTCAAAGGGGGCCGGATGATTGATGTCTGTGTGTGGAATTACTTAGACAGAATAACCCAGAAAGCACAGCTGCTGGACTATTGTGATCTCTTCTCATTGTCTGGCTGGGGCCACACCTCTGAGGGCGGAGGGATGAAGTTTCCTCTCCAGCGGGGGGATGCAAACTGAAGTCATTACAGGGCGACAAGCAGGAATGACAATAATAGGAAACACACATGCCGAAGAGCGTTCTAAGGGTTTTTCTTGAATTATCACTTTAAATCCTCAAAAAACCTTATGGAAAAGATACTATTGTTCATGTAATTTTATAGACCGAAGAAACCTATACATAGAGAGGTTAAGGAACTTGTCCAAAGCTAGGGAGCTGGTGAGTAGCAGAGATGGAATGTGAACCCCTGTCTGGCCGCGGCCAGATCATTACATTATGGTCTGCTGCCTCTTTGAAGCGAGGGTAATGTCCTTGAGTGAAGCTGGCTGGACATAAGCAAAAGGGAGAAGGGGCACTGGGCAAACTGGGGATGAATGTCCTGCCAGGACAGACGGCTACTGGTCAGCAACTGCTACTGTGGAGGAAGGTGGGCCCAGTGTTTCCAGGTCCTCCGGGTTCTCGAGAGAAAACAGAAACCTGGATTCCTAATTTTAGAGTACACTCCTGGCCAACACACACACACACACACATGCACACGTGTGTACACACACGCTCGTATTACCATGGACCAGGAATTTCTGTACCCTGTGTTAAAGAGAATGGACATTTCCATGTTCAATCATTCCCCAAAAAGGAGAGAGCTGAGTAGATGAACCTTAGATGGGAGGAAGGAAAAAAAACTCCACCATTTATTATGTTGTCATTTTAGGCAAGTTAATTTATGTTTCTGAGCCTCTGTTTTCTCATCCGTAAGTTGGAGGGGAAAACAGTATTATCTCATAGGGTTTAGGTGGGAGTTAACCGGGGTGTCCAACTTTTTAAAGTGCCAACCTGGGACACAGCCATATCAGACTAAAATACATATAATATATAATATATATTATATTATAAGTGCATATAATAAATTTGTTATATACAATGTATAATCATAATTAGCATAATTATGTTTTATTACTTTAACAAAAAATTTGGAAAAGAGGTGTTTATTTGAAATTATACATCATTCTATATTATTTACTTTTATTTTTTTTAAAAGATTTTATTTATTTATTTGAGAGCTAGCAGAGTAAGAGAGAGCATGAGTGGAGGGGAGGGGCAGAGGGAGAGGGGAAAGCAGACTCCCTGCAGGGAGCCGGATGTGGGGCTTGATCCCAGGACCCCGGGCTCATGACCTGAGCCAAAGGCAGATGCTTAACCGACTGAGCCACCCAGGTGCCCCTGTATTATTTACTTTTAAGTATTTTTATTTATTTATTTTAAGATTTTATTTATTTAACAGAGAGAGAGACACAGCAAGAGAGGGAACACAAGCAGGGAGAGTGGGAGAGGGAGAGGCAGGCTTCCCGCGAGCATGGAGCCCGATGCAGGGGCTCAATCCCAGGACCCTGGGATCATGACCTGAGCCAAAGGCAGACGCTTAACGACTGAGCCACCCAGGTGCCCCTACTTTTAAATACTTTTAAATGGCATGTTATTGCTATTATTAACACAATTATGTTAATTAGAACAATACTAATCTGTCCCAGCACCATTTCTTCAAAATACTACTCTTGCCCCACTGAACAGTCTTGGCACCCTTGTTGAGAATCGGTTGCCCATAGATGCGTTGGTTTATTATGTATTATAAGACATATAAATGGTAAGACTTTTTAAACCAATAGGACTAGTTAGACAGGTATTACCTATATTTAATTAAAACAATAATGACCTTTATCCTTCTGTCCCATATTTTTACTATGTTTTTCTTTTCCAATAATACTTATCTGAAGTGCTTACAAACTTTAGAACATACTTTTTTTTTTTTAACATAATGGTAAAACTGAGCAGTAAAACATAAAATTGGACTTTGACTTGCAGTTCTGCTCTTATCAGGCCCATGTAACTCTGAGTCTAGGTATCAGCTCAATGTGATGACATCAAGCTAAATATCATCTTAACAAAAGCATGTGGACATGGAAACTGAGGATTTTACTTTCGACCAGCAGATTTTCTAACTTGTAGAAATTAGTTTCCAACTCTCTAAAAATGTCTACCCACATGTTTTCATAGGGTTGTTTGATGGATTAGTTCTCTGTCAATTAATCAGGTCCTTTGCCTCTATGGATTCATCCTATAGACCACCCAGGTCTTAAATCCCCATCTTTTAAAAAATATTCTGAAACACATGAAATGCCATCATAATTTCAACCTTTCTTTCTCAGGGAAAATAGTTTTAAAGCACAGAAATAATATGAACTTGTGAAACTGAAATTGGAGTCCAATAAGTTACCAGGTAGTAAAGAAATTAAGAAGTCCTATTTAACTTGGTGTCTTTTTCTGGTACTGGGGTGTTTTTTTTTTTCCTTTTGAGTTCTGGAGCAGTCTTATTTCCAAAAAAGGAGTTATTTTTCACTGTTTGAGTTCTTGTCACAACTTACAAACTACATCAAACTCAAGTGCAATCAGTTCATCCTTTTCTATGGTGATTCGAGCCTCTTCAGAGACCATCAAACAATTTCAGAGAAGCAGCGTATACGTTTCTTTCTTTTTTTTTTAAAGATTTTGTTTATTTTACAGAGAGAAACGCAGCAAGTGAGGGAATACAATCAGGGGGAGGGGGAGAGGGAGAAGCAGGCTTCCTGCCAAGCAGGGAGCCTGATGCGGGGCTCGATCCCAGGACCCTGAGATCATGACCCGAGCTGAAGGCAGATGCCTAACAACTGAGCTACACAGGCGCCCCTCTATTTTATTGTAATCCTTTTTCTCTTCAACGTATTTCCAAATTAGAGAAGGATATTCTTCTTATCCCACACTTTTAAGATTTGATTTTCATGGGAGGCCAACATTTTAACATCTTTTCTATGGAAGGCAGCAATGACAGCTGTCTTGTGGGCACATGTCTAATAAGGCTATCTCCTTCCATTCTGTAAAATCAAAGATCTCATTAAATGCTTTTGTACATTTTGAGAACACTGAAAATGACTAAAATTTTTCATTATGAAAGCTTCAATTTCACAGGTAAGCAAGTCATCTCTTGTTAGCAGTGTTATCTACAAAATGTGCAGACTCTTTAGAAGCTACAATGTCTTCATTTTCTTTGGTAAGGTATTTATGGACTGAATGGAACTTGTCAAAACTTAAATCTTCACTGTCTGCTAACTATGTAGCTAGATGAGCAAAGTCTAATTTGTATCTGGACAAGATATCAGCAATCTTTTGTCTTATATTTTCTCAGCTTCCATTAAAATCTTAGTAGAAATCAAGAAGATGATTTGACACTCCAGTTTTGAAATCAATGCACATAAGAGTTGAAGGGGACATTTTTTCATTTCAGAGCTTTGGAGCATCATCTGATGTTCCCTAGAAGCAGGATGGTTGATAAGAACGGACAGACTTGGCTCTACACTTTAAGGGGCCAACGCGTCTGTTATCAAACTTTGCCCTTTTGTTTGCCCATAGGACTTTTTAGCTGCAACTTTTGAATCAGGAAATGTAACTTCACTCAATATCATGGAGCAGTCAAGGGAACTATGATAATGTATTTGTTTCTTCCTGTGTTATATGCAAGGTAATTCAGCAGCCATACTTTTCAAGTTAGCATTTGTGTCTTTTGGGGGAGACAAAACACTTTTTATTGATTTAGAAGTACTTGCCTGTCTCATCCCAGATTTGTGAGATTCAGTTTCTATATATGCTGTTACCTCCCATCTCCACCAGGCCCAACCCCAAGGACTGTGCAGCATGTTCTGATCTGGTTACATAGCTCCCTAACCCAGTTGTATGTCTTTCCATTTATTATTTAAATAACACACTTTGCCCCATTCCTTAGTGAAGCTTGGGTCATGTTAGCAATGGCATTGTAATCATTCTCATTCTCATTATCTGAACTCTTAGAAAACATGGTCGCATATTCACAATATGAAAAAATACACTAGCGCTACCTCGATAAAAAGCAAAACAATCCACGGGCAGTCAAGCACAAACTGTTAACAGTCATGATTACAATGCACTTGAGATGCACACTTCAGCTGCATCACTGGGAGTGATGCGACAATGGGTGATCTGTGACTGCGGAGGGCAAATCATGGTTGCCAACATTGGTGGACAAGGGGAAATCAACAGTAGCTACAAGAGATGGATGATCCATGCTGTATCCATTTGACACGATGTTCCTTTCGGCCTCTATTCTTTGGGTCACTCTATGAGGTTTGTACTTTTCCTCCAACCTTCTACACCCATCGCTGAAAATCAGGCCTTTTTCCCCCCAGGGAGGGTGGGTCTCCTGGGACCAGGATTTGCAATACCAAAATTGGAACAGTCGCCAGAAAACCAGGATGGTTGGTCTCTTTAGCCAATTATGTGTATGATAATACACATAAAACACTTAGCATGATGCCAAGGACAGAAGGGCTCATTAGGGCCTCAAGGAAGTTGAGTCTGGACACAGGGCACAGAGATGCTCAGAGTTTTCCCAATAATGGGAATGAACTGATCCTACCTTGTGGAAGAAAAGGAGATTGGAAAGAGGCGCCCAATAAGGACTCTGAGATGAGTCTAGGCTTGTAGCTCTATTTTATTTGTTGTTTATGATTCTCCAACAAGCTGTATATAAAGTTTTAGCTAGGCTTTTTTATGAGGACCATCAGTAAAGGAGATGGCAGTGGGGCAGATAGACATCAGAGAAAGACCATGCTGGAGCTGTTTCTTGACAACGAAACTTAGAAAAAATTCGTGCACACTTTGAGTGTATTAAGTCCTTGCACAGAATTGCCAAATAAAATCCAGGACACCCAGTTAAATATGAATTTCAGACCAACAGGAGTTCTTAACTATAAGTACTTCTCAAATATTGCATGGGAAATACTTATATTAAACAATTATTCATTGTTTATTTGCAATTCAGATTTAACTGGGGGTCTTGTATTTTTATTTGCTAAATCGAACAACTCTACTGATAGGCAAGTGGGAACTTAAGAAATGTAACTGATTTTTTCATCACAATATGGCAAAGCCCAGAGATAGCGTGATCAACTGACAGATAACTGAAAAGATAGAAACCAAAATGTTAAAAATGGTTATCATTAAATAGCAGTATTACAGTGATTTTAGTGTAACTTTCCTGATTTCTATTTTTTCTAAACATTGTTATGTTAATGTATAATTAAAACAATATAGTTTCTATGATGGAGAAATCTGGAGAACCACCTAAAGGATGCATTACTCAGAACTGGCTAGCTGTTATAATACACAGCCCCCAATTCCAGTAGCTTAACCCAATGAAAATTTACTCCTTCCTCACATAAAGTCAAAATGGGTATTTTAGATCAGTGGGCAGCTCTCTTCCAAATGGGATTCAGGGACCCACGTTACTTCCGTATTGTGTTGCCTCCATCTTGAATTGAAAGTTGCCATGGGGTTGTTTCTACCTCCATTCCAACCAAGTCAAATGGGAAAATGAGCACGAAGGATTTTAAATGAAAGAATATTGAGTGGAAAGATTTTTATGAGCCCAGGCTGGAAGTTCCATCATCAATTTAACCCACATTCCACCGACCAGAATTCACAGAGCACTTTATGTCACCAGAGACATGAATGAAAAACCTGAACTGAAGGAATGACATGTTCCTAGAATGTTTTATGTTTTTATGGCTACATGATAAAATTGTTCTGAAAGTTATCTAGAAGGAAAAATAATGGTGAAAACAGTGAAATTTCTCAAAAGAAAAATGATAGGGGCGCCTGGGTGGCTCGGTCGGTTAAGCATCTGACTCTTGGTTTCAGCTCAGGTCGTGATCTCAGGGTCATGAGATCCAGCCCCACTTCAGCGCTGTGCTTGGTGCAGCCTGCTTGAGATTCTCTCCCTTCTCTCCCCCTCCCTCTCTGCCTCTCTCCTGCTCATTCTCTCTCTCTCTCTCTCTCTCTCTCTCTCAAATAAATAAAATCTTAAAAAAAAAAGAAAAATGATAATGATGAATAAGCACATGGAGGGGGTACTTTCAGTATCATATATGAGTATTAAAAGTTTACGATATTGAAATCAGAATGAAATCATATTGGAAATAGACACACACACAGAGAGAATGGAGTTCAGAAAGTGACATAAGTAGAGAATTAGAAGTCGCTTTGAGTAGAATAAATGGGCTTTCTTTCCAAAGCCAGTATGTGAAATCCATTCCCTTTATTTATTTATTTTTAAGGATCTTATTTATTTGAGAGAAAAAGCGAGAGAGTGAGTGGGGTGGGGAGGATCAGAGGGAGAGAGGCAGGCTCCCCGCTGAGCAGAGACACTCCCCCCAACTCGGGTCTCAATCTCAAAGACCCGAGGATCATGATCGATTGGAGCCAAAGGCAGAGGCTTAATCTTAACCGACTGAGCCACCCAGGCGCCCCTATCCATTCCCTTTAAAGGGCCCTACCTGGAGGTTGCACTGACTTCAGCCTCAATGAATTGTTCACGTTTTTCAATATCTGTTAGCCAACACCTCCATCCAGCCCTTATTGCCCTTTTATTTAGCAATAGGGAGAAGCTACCTGCTTAAACTTGTGAGAAACATTGTTCCATGTCTCAATCTAGGTAGTGGTTACACAAGTATTTACCCATGTGAAAATCCATCAGGCTGTACATTTAAGATTTGTTCCCTTTATTTTATATATATTATACCTCAAAGAATGATTTAAAAAAAAAGAAAAAAGTAGAGAGACCTTTGAGCATTTATAACCAGGGGATGTGATTAAGCCTGGATAATTAAGGAGGCTTTTCTGAGGAAGTAACATATGAGCTAGAATGTGAAGTGTGAGTGCCGAGAAGCAGGCAGAGGGCAAGACAGACCTGGGCAGAAGGACCAGCGTGTATAAAGGCCTGTCTTGTAAAGTGTTTTGTAAAGGCACTCATTTATATTATCTTTTAGAACTTTTAAGCTTTTTTTTTCTTAAGATTTTATTTATTTATTTGACAGACAGCGAGATCACAGGTAGGCAGAGAGGCAGGCAGAGAGAGAAAGGGGGAGGCAGGCTCCCCGCCGTGCAGAGAGCCCGATGCGGGGCTCGATCCCAGGACCCTGAGATCATGACCCGAGCCGAAGGCAGAGGCTTCAACCCACTGAGCCACCCAGGTGCCCCATCTTTTAGAACTTTTATAGAGTTGTCTTCGACATTTAGATTCTTAACCCACCTGATACTAATTTTTGTGTATAATGTGAGGTATGGGCGTAATTTTATTTTTCCTCATATAAATAACCAATTATCCCAGCCCTGTTTATTAAAAAAATTATCCTTTTCTACTGATCCATTATATACCAAGTTTCAATAGTTGAGTCTCTCTGGGCTTTTGTTCTATTCAACTAGACTCTCTGTCTACATCTCCACCAAAGGCATATCCTTAATTACTGGAGCTGTATAAAGACTTCATATCTTGTAGGCATGTCTCCCCATCTTGAAGTTTTCTATAAAAGTGTCTTGGCTATTCTTGGCCTTTCTGTAAACATTTTAGAATTAGCTTTTAAGATTATAAAAGCATTTATTGGATTCTGATTGGAATTACATTGAATAATATATCTATTTGGGAGAGAACTGATATCTTTATGATATTGTCTTCCAATTCATGAACATGATGTATCTATTCTTTTATTTGGATAACTTTAATTCATTAAAGGTTTATAATTTTTTTCAGTGAAGGTGTTGTGCATCCTTTGTTAACATCATGTCATTTATGAATTATGACAATTTTATTTCCTTCTTTACAATACTCACACATTTATTTATTTCCTTGCCTTACTGTGTTGGCCTGGGACTCTAGAGCAATGATTAATAGAAGTAGTAATAGATAACCTGTGTCTTGTAATAAATCTGAAGAAGAATGTTTCATTGTTTCAGAGGTAAATATATTTGTTGTGGGTTTTTAATATGATATTTTAAAATTTTTAATATGATATTTTTAAATATATTTGTTGTAGGTTTATTTCTGTTAGAGCAGGAAGTTTCCTTCTATCTTTAGTTTGTTTAAATTTTTTTTATTTTTTACGGATTTTTATTTCTTTGTTTGAGAGAGAAAAAAAGATTGAGCCTGAGCAGGGTGAGGGGCAGAGGGAGAAGCAGACTCCCCGCTGAGTAGTGAGCCCGATGCGGGGCTCAGTCCTGGGACCCTGATATCATGACCTGAGCCGAAGGCAGATGCTTAACCGACTGAGACACCCAGGTGCACCTATATCTAGTTTGCTAGCAAGGTTTTTTAAAAGTCATGAATGAGTGTTGAAATTTAATCAAGTAACTGTATAACTTGACCTGGTTATATGTTTAATCTGTTAATGTAGTGAATTATATAAATTAATTTTCAAATGTTGAACCAATGTTGCATTACCAGAATAAATTAAACTTAGTCATAATGTAGTATCTTTTTTATATGTTGCTAAATTCAGTTTGCTGTTATTTCATTAAAAAATTTTAAATCCTTGGGGCACCTGGGTGGCTCAGTCGTTGTTAAGTGTCTGCCTCCTGCTCAGGTCATGATCCCAGGGTCCTGGGATGGAGCCCCAGGCTCCCTGCCCAGTGGGAAGCCTGCTTCTCCCTCTCCTACTCATCCTGCTTGTATTCCCTCTCTTGCTGTCTCTCTGTCAAATAAATAAACGAAATCTTAAAAAAAAATAAAAATAAAAATTTTAAATCCATATTCATTATTGAACATTACCTATAATTTTCTTTCTTGTATTCTCTTCTTTGGGTTTAATTATCATGATTATAGCAGTTTCTAAAAATAAATTGAAGAGTATTCTTCCTTTTGTAAGTTCCTGAAAGAGTTGGTTTAAGATGGGATTATCTATTTCTTGATTGCTAGGTAGAATTCAACACAATCATTCAATAGGACCTTGTTGATTTTCTGTCTAGTAGTTCTATCAGTTTCTGAGAGGGGCTGTTTAAGTCCCTTGCTGTAATTTTGGTTTGTCTGTTTCTCCTTTCAGCTAGATCAGTTTTTTGTATGTTTTTTTTTTTTTTTAGCTAGATCAGTTTTCGCTTCATGTAATTTGAAGCTCTACTGTTGAGTCCATACAATTTAAGATAATTATATCTTCTATTAAGAGTTGAATTGTGTTCCCCAAAAAGGTATGTTGAAGTCATAACCTCTGGTATCTGTGAATGTGCCCTCACTTAGAAATAGATGTAATCGGGACGCCTGGGTGGCTCAGTCAGTTAAGCCACTGCCTTCGGCTCAGGTCATGATCCCAAGGTCCTGGGATTGAGTCCCGCATCGGGCTCCTTGCTCGGCGGGGAGCCTGCTTCTCCCTCTGCCTTCTCTGTCTGCTGCTCCCTCTGCTTGTGCTCTCTCTCTCTCTGACAAATAAATAAATAAAAATCTTAAAAAAAAAAAAAAATAGATGTAATCAGGTTATAATGAGGTCATACTGGATTAGGGAGGGCTTTATAAAAGAAAAAAATTGGACACAGACAGACACAAGGGGAAGACAGCCATGTGATGACAGAGGCAGAAATTGGAGTAATACATCTACAAGCCAAGGAATGTCAAAGATTGCTAGCAAACACCAGAAGCTAGAAGATGAAAAAGCTACATTCTCCCTCTGTAGGGGAGAATGGCCTTGCCAACATCTTAATTTCAGACTTCTACCCTACAGAACTGTGAGATAATAAGTTTATATTGGTGGTTTTTTTTTTTTTTTTAAGATTTATTTATTTATTTGAGAGAGAGAGAGAGAGACAGAGAGCACAAGCAGGGAGAGCGGGAGAGGGAGAAGCAGGCTCCCCCCTGAGTAGGGAGCCTGATGTGGGGTTCCATCCCAGAACCCTGGGATCATGACCTGAGCCTGAAGGCAGATGCTTAACCAACTGAGACTCCCAGGTACCCCAAATTTATACTGTTTTAACTCACCCAGTTTGTGGTCCTTTGTTATAGCAGTCTTGGAGAACTAATATATCTTGCTAGTGGATTGATCCTTTATCATTGTGTAATATTCCTCTTTGTCTCTAGTAATATTCTTTGCTTTGAAATCTATTTTATCAGATATTAATGTAGCCACTCCCGGTTTTAGATCAATGTTTGCAAGATAAATCTTTTCCAATCCTTTTATTTTCAACCTACCTATTTTATTGAATTTGAAGTGAATTTCTTGTACACAGCATATTTTTGAGACATGTTTATTTATCCACCCACTTATCTGTCTTTTCATTGGTGTATTTAGACCATTTATATTTAAGGTGATTATTGTCAATGCTTAAGTCTGCAATTTTATTATTTGTTTCTGTTTCCTCTAGTTCTCATTCATTTGTTTCCTTTTCTTGCCTTTCTGTGGGTTATTTGAACATTTTTTAGGATTCTATCTTATTTATAGTGTGTTTGAGTGTATCTCTTTGTGTACTTTTCATACTGGTTGCTCTAAGTATTATAATATAAATAAGTGACTTATAGCCTACTGGTATCAACATTTGAGCACTTCAAGTGAAGTTTGGAAACTTTACTTCTATTTAGGTGCTTTTACCTTCTCCACTTTTAAATATCATTGTCTTGAGTATCAGATGGTGTTATAATTTTTGTTTCGGTCATCAAATATGATTTCTAGGCTCAGTTGGTTAAGCATCTGCCTCTGGCTCAGGTCATGATCCCAAGGTCCTGGGATCAAGCCCTGCATTGGGCTCCCTTCTCTGCGGGGAGCCTACTTCTTCCTCTCCCTCTGCCTGCCACTCCCCCTGCTTGTGCTTTCTCCGCTCTCTGTCAAATAAACAAATAAAATCTTCAAATATGATTTCTAAAACTCATGAAGGACAGTCTACTGTGCATCCCCATATTTCTACTCTTTCCATTGTTCTTTCTTCCTTCCTAATGTTCCAAGATTCCTCTTTTATTACATCGTATCTCTGAAGAAATTCCTTTAGCTAATCTTTAAGGGCAGGTCTGCTAGAGACAAATTCTTATTTTTCCTTCCTTTGAGTGTGTCTTTATTCCTCTTCATTTCTGAGCGGTAGTTTCACAGGATATAGAATTCATGGTTGACAGTTCTGTTCTTTCGCTACTTGAAAAATTCATCACTTCCTTCTGCGCCTGCATGTTTTTTATGAAACATCTGCTGTCACTGGAATTGGTGTTGTTTATAGGTAACACATCATTTTGAAGCTGCCTTGGCCCCTCTGGCCAACCTAGCAGTTTCCAAGCTGGTACCCTTATCCCCGTGATTAAACCTTTCTTTGCATATCTATAGATCACGCATTCTTTCCTAAAACAGAGTCCTTTTGCATATCACCAAATTCTCTTGCATAATGACCCCCACCTGGGCACCAAGGAGCCAGACCCCCCTTGCACAACCTCCAAGCATTGAGATAATGTCTGTAGCTGGCACCATCGAGTCTGCACATAACCAAGAATGTTATCGATCACTGCCCTCCCTTTACTGAATAACTGCCCTAAACTCCTTTAAAAGCCCCTGAGCCAGCCAGAAATCTTTAAGTTGGCCTTTGGACAAGAGTCCACCTTCTCCCCAGGTGGCTGGCCTCCTGAATAAAGCTCATATTCCTTTCCAATCAAAATTCATCCCTTGAGTATTAACTTTTCGAGTGATGGGCAGTTGAACTTGGATTTCAGTAACAATTTCTGTTTTCAAGATTTTTTTTTTCTTTTTATTCAGTTTCCAGAAGTTTAATTATGCTGTGTGTTGGAGTAGACCTCTTTGGATTTTCTCTGTTTGGGATCCATTCAGCTTCTTGAATATGTAGGTTTGTGTCTTTTGCCAAATTTGGGACATTTTCAGGTATTATTTCTTTGAATACTCTTTCAGTCCCACTCTCTCTCCTATCCTTCCGGGACTCTGATAATTTGAATGTTTGCATTGTTTCAGAGGTCCCTGAGCCCCTGAAGCTCTATTGTTCTTTTTCCCCCAGTCTATTTTACCTCTTGTCATAGTGGGTAAATCCTATTGATTTGCGCTGAAGTTCACTGCTTCTATCCTCTGTCATCTCCATTCTACTATTTAATCCAGCAATATAAAAGAATTCTTCTATTGCATTTTTCAGTTCTATAATTTCAGTGTTTATTTTTTTATAACTTCTATTTCTTAGAATTTGTAATGATTGTTAAAGCATTTTATAATGGCCTCTTTAAAAATCCTTGTCAGAGAGGTGCCTGGGTAGCTCAGGGAGTTAAGCATCTGTCTTGGGCTCAGGTTGTGATCCCACGGTCCTGGGATCAAGCCCCACATCTTTTTTAAAAAAAGATTTTATTTATTTGAGAGGGGGAGAAAGAAAAAGAGAGAGAGTGAGAGAGAGAGAGAGTGTGTGTGTGTGTGCACCCAGGAGGAGGGGCAGAGGGAGAGGGAGATGAGCAGGGAGCCTGATGTGGGGCTTGATCCCAGGGTCCTGGGACTATGACCTGAGCCAAAGGCAGATGCTTAACTGACTGAGCCAGCCAGGTGCCCCAATAAATAAAATATTTAAAAAAAGGTCCTTGTCAGATAATTCCAACATCTGATTCATTTCCTTATTGGTATTAGATGATCGTCTTTTCTTACTGAAATTGTGATTTTCTTGGTTTTTGGTATGATGCATGATTTTCAATTATACCTGGACACTGCCTGTCATGTAAAAAAAAAAAAAAAAATCCTAGTCCCTATTCAAATAGTTTATTTTAGGGGCGCCCGGGTGGCTGTTCAGTGGGTTAAAGCCTCTGCCTTCGGCTCAGGTCATGATCTCAGGGTTCTGGGATCGAGCCCCGCATCTCGGGCTCTCTGCTCAGCAGGGAGCCTGCTTCCCCCCCATTCCTGCTTGCCTCTGCCTACTTGTGACCTCTCTCTCTGTCAAATAAATAAATGAAATCTTAAAATAAATAAATAAATACTTTATTTTAGCAGGCATTTACCTTGTTTAGGTTTAGCATGCAAGTTCTACCCAACTTTGGTGGGCTGTAGTTCCAATGACAGCTTAATTTTCAGAGCCCTTATGGTATTATTTTGGTCTACTTGTTTTATCACAGGACACTGGGGTTCCCAATTTGTTCCTGCTGTTGCTGCCTGAGAAAACAGAAGGATTTCTGCAGACCGTACCATCTAGAGTCCCCCAGCAAGGAGAAGGCAATCTTAGGTCTGCATGGACAAAGTAGCTTCCCTGCCTTTTTTTTTTTAAGATTTTATTTTTAAGTAATCTCCGCACCCAACATGGGACTTGAATGGACAATCCTGAGATCAAGAGTCACATGCTCTACCGACTGAGCCTGCCAGGCGTCCCAAGAGTTACCTATTTTATAAGTCTTTTTGAATAACCAGTTTTAACCTTTGATGAGAGTTTCAATTTTATATTCATTTATTAATTTCCTCCTTTCTGCCTTTCTTTGGGTTTGTTCTCAATTCTTTTCCTAACTTCTTAAATTGGATACTTAGCTTATGAATTTTCAACCTTTATTCTTTTCCAGTGTATGTATCTTTTAAAACTGTAAATATCCCTGGAAGCCCAGCAGTACTTACACAGAAAGCTTTGGTCTATACCATGTAGTCCCTTACAGAGGAGGGATGCAGGCTTCACCCAAAGTTTGGCTTTGATGTTGAGACTGATGACACCACACAGGTACTAAGAGAGTATGAAAAGGTTCATTACTCACATAATGAGGTTTTCTGGGGGAGTAAGGCAAGCTTCAAAGTAGCTCCAAAGGTGGCTTGAGAAAGCAGGAAGGGGCAACTGGCTTGGAATTTTATGGGGGTTAAGGGGCGGGGTTGAGGTAAGAGCTCCCTCTTATAGACTGGAGCTTGTATGGCTTCAATGTCTTACTAGTACCAGAGGAGGGAGGGAACATCCAAGCTTTCTTATCTGCTTGCCCAGCAGCCAGACAGAAGGGGAAGGAGTGGTGGGGCCTGAAAATTGTCAGCAAACGTTACCAATGGAGTCAGACTGTTTATTGCACTTAATATTACTGTTATAATTTATTTCTAAATATTTTTATTACTATTATGACTTCTTGACTAATGAGTTGTTTAGAAGTATGTATGTATATTCTAAAATATAGAAGTAAATTATGTTTTTGCTATATTAAAAAATTTCTAAACTAAATTATATTGTGGCTGGAGAATGTGGTAGTATGGTTAATTTTCATATGTTTCATGGGAATTTGAAAGGAATTTTAATTCTCCAAATTTAGAGTGCAATGTTTGATATATATCCACGAACTCAAATATTCTGAGTTGCTTCTCTCTGCTTGTTTTAAAGATTATCTTTTTCTTTATTGTCTACAGTTTCACCATGACTCGTCAAGGTATAAATTTTCTTTTATTTATTCTAGTTGTGATGCACTGGGTTTTGTGTTTCTCATAAAATCTGGAAAATTCTGTCATTAGCTCTTTGAAGATTATCCTTTCCTTTTTCTCTGTTATTTCTGTATTTTACTTTCAATAGATGCTTGTTAGAACTTGTAGCTAAGACTCCTTGTCTGTATTTCTTTCATTTATCCATTTTTGGATAATTCGAATTCTGGGTAATTTCTTTGAATGTATTTTTCAGTACACTACTTTTCTCTAAGCTGTTCTAACTTGCTCCACTGAATTTTATCAGTTCAAGTATCATGTTTTTTCATTTCTAGAAAGTCTTCCTGGTTATTTTCCAAATCTTAGTGGTCTCTCTTCACATTCTTTTATTCTTTGAACATATTTTAAGCTTGAAAAAAATTTATTTAAATATATTAAGCATGTTTATTTTATAATCTATATATAACAACTTGAATATTTTAAGTCTTTGAGGGCCTAATAATACTGTTGTTTCTTTGGCTGTCACTTATGGGGCCTTATTTCTGTCCTGTGATGTGTTTTTCCTGGAGCTGTTTGTTTTATTTGTTTGTTCATTCATTCATTTATTCATTCACTTCAGAATCTTTGGGAATGCTTTGGGATTTGGTTGAAGTAGCATTCCAGCAAAGATTTACTTTTGCTTCTACTAGTTGCCTAAGGGCACTATACCAATCTGGATGACCTCAAATTAAATTCTCTACTGAAAGTTTTTAGAGATTTCTAGGGGTCACATAGACTGTATGAATTTGGCCTAAAACCTACTTTGGGCATGCCTGTTATTATAACTTTTCACAGGAGATTACCCACTTCTCTTTTGTTACAAGTTTGAGATAAGTAATTATCCTCTTTCTTCTTTTTGTAGCAGGTTTGTTTCTCATTTTCCCCTGGGGGTCTAGCTTTATGAAGAGATCTTCTGTTAGACTTCTGAGGTCCAAGACTTTACCTCCTGTTCACTTGAATAATACAGGCATTCAAGCCCCCAAAGATCAAAATCTCCAAGGATTTGGATAAACCACTGGGAGAAAGCAGAACTGGGTTCCCTCTTACTTCCCCTACTCTTATTTTTGGCCTTTGTGAATCATTTCACTTGTCTCAACTCAGAAAAGCTTTAAACAAAAAATTTTAATAGACTTTTTTTCAGAGTAGTTTTAGGTTCACAGCAAAATTGAGCATCCAGTACAGAAAGTTCCCACATACCTTCTGCTTCCACCCCACACAACCTCTCACTTCTCTAATGGATCTAAGAAAAGTTGTTAATTTTTCAGTTTGTTCAGCTTTTCCCCTGTTGTTGGGACAAAATGAAACTTCCAAGCTCCTCGCATGCTGAACCAGAAACCAGAGTTTTTCTTCTCTTTTTTATGGCTTCTCAATGGTTTCCCCACATATACTGTTACCAGTTTAAAAATATATGTATTCTATTTATCATTTTAATTATTTCAGTCTAAAAAGGTTATTCCAGGTATCCACTTGGCCAAACTGTCCAAAATGGAAAGCCTTCTTATTTTCTTCTGAAGCAGAACTGCTAGCTTTCCAATTTGGAAATTTATACTGCAACTATCCAATTTATACCGCGACCATTAGTTTGAGATTTCTTATTTCTCCACACATTGACGGAGGCATACCTTCAATAGTCCTAGTCTGAGCATCTTTCCATGTATTGCTTGCTTATTTATATCTCATCTTTACCTAAATGCCTATTTCTACTGGGATGTTAGTCATTTTATTGATTTGTAAGAGCTTGTTTGCCATATCTTGTTTGTCACATCTTTTCCCCAGGTACTCAGCTTCTCATGGCCTTTTAAAATTAAATTTGATGTATTTCATATTCCTAAATTCCAACTCAAGAATTCTAATTCACCGAGGTGCCTGGGTGGCTCAGTCATTAAGCGTCTGCCTTCGGCTCAGGTCATGATCCCAGTGTCCTAGGATCAAGCCTCGCATCGGGCTCCCTGCTTTGCGGGGAGCCTGCTTCTCCCTCTCCCATTCCTCCTGCTTGTGTTGCCTCTCTCACTGTATCTCTCTCTGTCAAATAAATAAATAAAACCTTAAAAAAAAAAAAAAGAATTCTAATTCTTAGAGCAGTAAGCTCTAAGAATATGAATTTTAAAAATACTCAGCTGTTACTGTGAACCACATCCTGCAAAAATACTAACAGGTACTACTGGTCTCATATCATTAGGTAAATCAAATAAAGGTACTGTGACTCCAAGTCTGCTATTCTTCACATTAAACCAGTTTATATTTCTGACCCCAGAATATCTTGCTTCCTTCTTCCCCCATCCAGCTGTCACAAGAGACTACTCATTACTACAAACACGAAAATCCTGCGGCAGATGAGAGAAGCGTTAAGTTGCTTTTCTAGTAGACATGCAGTCATTAAGACTCCAGACTTTGGCATCAGACAGAGCTGGGTTCCAGTCCTGGCTGACTGGATTATTTTTCAGCTGCTGTGTAATCTTAGCCATGTTACTTAACCTCTTTATGCCTTAGTCGTCTCACTGGTAAAGTATGTATATTCAAGACACGTAATCTCATAGTTAGAACAGGGATTAATGAAATAGTATTTGGAAAGCAGAGCCTTTAAAGCATAGTAAGGGACCAATCACTAAATAGTAGCACTCCTGTGTTATTTTTTGCTGGGCTTATGAGAATTTACTCTAATTTTTGTACCATGGTCAGGGCCACAGGTCTGCCTCAGATGCAGGTAATAAAGGAATATATTATCTGGAGAGAGTTAAGAAACAACTGAGTAAAAGCTTGCCTGCTTTTTATTAGTAGTATAAATTTGATTTTTTTTTTTTTTTTTTAGATTTTATTTATTTGAGAGAGAGAGAGAGATACAGCGAGAGAGGGAACACAAGCAGGGGGAGTGGGAGAAGGAGAAGCAGGCCTCCCGTGGAGCAGGGAGCCGATGCGGGGCTCAATCCCAGGACCCTGGGATCATGACCTGAGCCTAAGGCAGACGCTTAATGACTGAGCCACCCAGGTGCCCCTAAATTCGTAATTCTAAACGAAGTCAGTGATAAATACTCCCCCTCAAATACTCTTTTGGTTGGACCAGGTTCTAAACAATTGCTACGGCTACTGCTAAGTTTTTAATTATATATATAACCCTCATGTTAGCATTTTTGTTGCTTATTCTTTAGTAAACACTGCATTCTAAACATGGAGGCTAATAATGAGAGCTCTGGCCCTAGGCATTCAGACTTAGCTACCTGCAACCGTTTTGAAAATAAGTTTATAAAGGTTCATAATCATTCAAACTAAGTTTGGGTGCAGTTTGTGTCTCCAATTCATATGATACCACACATTCTAGTGTTTAAACAAAAATTCAAATAACAATAGCACAGTGATTATAAAGACAAAGACACATTACATATTTAGAGATATAATATAGAGCTATCTCAAAGTTGCTAGAATTCATCCTGAATACACAGGTAGTTTTGCGATTTTTGGATTTTGCTACAAAATTGAATTCTTATGAATCTCTGCTTATCTTTTTGTTTAAAACTTCTCTTAGCTAGCTTATCTTGCTTCATGTTAAAACTTTCGAAGTTAAAATTAACAAAAAGTTAAGTAACAAGTCTTGCTAAACTGTCCTGTGTGTGAAATGAATTCTGATAAAGTATGTGAAAATGAATTCTGATAAAGCCACTGACAAATCTGCAGAAGGCTCCAACAGAAACTGTAATATTGAGATGCCTGGGTGGCTCTGTCAGTTGGGCGCCTGCCTTCATCTCGGCTCATGATCTCAGGGTCCTGGGATAGAGTCCCGCATCCGGCTTTTTTTTTTTTTTTTTTTAAGATTTTATTTATTTATTTATTTGTCAGAGACAGAGCACAAGCAGGGGGAGCAGCAGGCAGAGCAGGCAGAGGAAGAAGCAGGCTCCCCACTGAGCAAGGAGCCCGACATGGGACTCGATCCCACATGACCCGAGCCAAAGGCAGTGGCTTAACCAACTGAGCCACCCAGGCGTCCCTCGCATCTGGCTTCTTGCTCGGTGGGGAGTCTGCGTCTCCCTCTCCTCCTGCTTGTGCGCTCTCTCTGACAAATAAATAAAATCTTAAAAAAAAAAAAAAAGGAACTGTAATGTTGTTACTCATTACTATGATTATCCAATATGTGGGCATAAGTTTTACTATATTTTTTCAAATATATACATATATATGTATATGCATTTAACGAGTGTTAGTTAACCTACTAGTCTCTTTTGTACTGCCCTATATATTTTACCTTTTAAAACCTTTTCAATTGTATGGTTACATATGGGAAGTTCAGTAAAAGAAAATTTTCACTCTCTTCCTTTTTTGAAGTGGAAGTTTTGCTTATTTATTTTTACTGACATGACATATTATGATGTTCAATAAAAGAAAATGTTCACTGTTTACATTTTTTCTGGCCATTATTATTATTTCATTTCATGATCATTTCTAAAAATAACATTGTCATAAAGAAGAAGGAATGTTAATAATAATAGTAATAATAATAATCTACTCCAGCTGTCAAATACGCTGGATAGAACACCGGGTTTGACCCAAAAATAAGTGGAGTCTATTTCCAGGGCAGTCCAGTTAAATTTTTCCTGTCCAGCATCAGGATTCCCACCTTACCTTCCTCTCTCTTTTCTGCTCATTCTTCTTTCTCCTCTCTTCCTCCTCATTGCCTCACCCAACTCTGAAGTACTAGTTTAATATGATGGATCCAGTGATAGTGAAACTGACTCCGTGGTGAATTCATCAGAACAGGCTGCACAGGAAACTGATGAAAGCCTGTGTATCACAAACCAGAAGACCAGGAAAGGTCAGAAAAGGACGCTTTATCAGGTAGCAGAGTGCTGGGCTCAATTTCCTGTTGTGAGGACTCTGAATGGGGCGGATCTCAATATCCCCACAAACTCTTTAAAGGAGCAGCCCCCCCATGAGGAAATTGATGGTGGGGTGCAGAGTGGGGGAGGTTAATGATGTGGGAGAGGAAAAGAGAACATAAACAAAATGCAACATAAGAAATATAAATGCTTTTTCAAAAACACAATGATACAATTTTTTTTTTTTTTGCTAATGCTTTCTTGTCCTGGGAATTGACAAGGGTGCCACATAACCAGATCAGACCAAAATGACAGAAAAACTAAGTATGTCTGGATCAAAGATACTCATGGAAAATTTAAAAAAAGAAATTTAAAAAGCAATAAATATGTAAATAAAATGTTATAATGCTAATAACATGAAATATTCACTCATTACAATTTAAGAAATATGAATAAACAGAGAATCAACTTGGCAAAGATTTAAAAAGTCACCAAGTATTGGCATGGTAAAGACAGAGAAATAAATAACTAATATGTTATTTGTGGAGTATAGTTTGGTATACACTTCCTAAAGAATTTATAATATTTAGCCTCAAAAATCTGTATTCATTTTAAGCCAGCACTTCCATCTATATAATCTGTACAGAGGAAATAACTATAATTTTTGATAATGATTCAACCCTATGTCAATTAATTACACCATTATTTATAATATAGAAAATCTGAAAATTCCTTAACTATCCAAAAATAGTGGCTTGGTTAGATGTATTATGTCCTTTGACTGGAAATTTATCCAGTGATTAAAAATTATGTGCTATCAGATATTTAAGGACATGAAAATTATACTCTTAAGTAAAAAAACAAATTACTAAACAATATTATCCCATATGCTTAGAAAAATAACTGGGAAAATGTATACTGAAGTAGAAAAAAAAAAACTTTATTCCCTTCTTTCACACTCCCTTCTTGCTCTTCCCCAATCCTGAGGGGGAGTTGTTAATATTTTCTCAAATTCTAGGATTCTGCTTGGGCCAGTTACTGATTAGTAGCCAAGGTGTATTAAAAGGTCTCAGGCGTAGCTCCTTCTTTCTTGCTTCCTATTGCCCCCATGTGGTAAGATTGGTAAATTGAGCCAAGGTTGGCTTGGACTAATCCAACTGGCTAATTCACCTAGTCTCTCTTCTTCTTCTTTTTAAAAATTATTTACACTCAACTTATTTAACACACACTTTATTATTAGTTTCAGAGGTAGAATTCAGTGATTCATCATTTGCATGTAACACCCAGTGCTCATTACTTCAAGTGCCCTCCTTAAGTCTCTTATACTCATCATTGCTTAGGCCTCCTGTACCTTGTGGTGATCTAGAGAATGGAAGATTCCAAGGAATGGAATTGGGCTTGGGAAGAAGTAGAAACTCTGCTAGGCTTATAGGGAACAGGTGCCATGGCTACCCTTCAAGGTACTCAAGGTCTAGGCTGCTTGTCTAAACCACAAAGCAAGGGAGAAGATTAAGAGATACAATCAGTTATTCAAAGGCATAGGAAAAGAAAGCTCAAGGAGTGGAAATCCTTTTGTAGCCAGACTTTGTCCAACCCACAGTAACAAATGGTAGTAAACATCTTGGGGGGGGGGCTGTTTTTGCTCTGCATCCATCTTTTCTTACTCTGATAAAACCACCAAGACTTCTTTCCACTGAGGTTTTTAACCTGCATATAGCTGAACCCTTTCTTGGCTTTGGAAGTTTTCACATGCCACCAGCCTTGCTGAGAACCATGCATTCCTCTGTCCACAGTACTTTATTTGAGATGAAAATGTGCACAAAAAGGGAAGATGTTTCCTTGGAACTAGACACCATGTCTGGAGCACCAAAATGAACTGCAACTCTAAAGCCCAGAAAATCTGTGTGCATAGAAACAAGCTATGAACAAGCTATCTAGGAGAAGTAGAAACACTTGCTAAACATCAATACCTGGTACATAATAAATCATGCCATCATATTAATACCAACACAGCCAATAGTAAAACACAAAACCTTAGAGTATATTTGGCTTAAGTACCAAAGTTTGATCACTGTCAGAAGAGTGATCACAGGTAGAACTGAAGGCATCTTTTCCTTCCTGTTTTGTTTTGGGTTTTTTTTCCTCTTTTGAGTGGGGACACATTTTCCAGGGCATAAGTTAGGTGGCTAATAACAGAGTAGGATGCTTAGTGTAGGATCTGGTCAAGTGTAATAATTCCGTTATGACAGTAAAAAAGCAGAAAGGGCAATGATGTGGACAAAAGGCAAATTCTAGGGACAATCGAGATACAAAAACTCAGAAGGCTAAATTTGTGTTCAAGTCCACCAGGTCAACTTTGGGTTTAAAATTAGATATAAAGACAAACATAAGAACCTGAGTAGACTCTGGATTCAAGTAAGAATCTTGCTAAATGTAAAAACAAGGAAATGGACAAAGTAGGAAAGGGCTAAGGTAACTGCCTAGAATGGAAAATGCTGAAGATTCTACATATGGGATGGAAGTCAGTGGTAGGTCATTGTAGTTTAAAGGGTCATAAACAAATACCAGTTCTCTAATGGTCTTTCTAGAGTACCTGTTTAAAAGTAACAGAATTTAAAAAAAAAAAAAAAAAGAATGAAAATAAATAAAAGTAACAATAAATAAAAAAGCAAGCAAAAAAAAAGAAAATTCAATTCCATACTTGACAGTATGGTAAACTATCTATCCAGTTCCACGCTCACATTGCAAACTAATTTGAACACCTGGATAGTTTTTTTTTAATCCTCCCAACTTTTTATATACATATAGATGTCCTAACATCTATATGTAAGAATTTCCATTACTTTCTTACATATAGATATAAGAAAGTAATGGAAATTATCCAGGACCAAAGTAGAGTAAAAGACAAAACGATAAATACTATAAGGTAGGCGAAAAATCCCCAGACATTAGAGTAAGAAGACCTATCTTATACCTAATCAGAGTTTCCAGACAGAATTGGTAAAGGAATACTCCTAGAGATGCAGGCTGAAAGTTCTCCAGACTGATGAGAGATAAGAACACTCAGATTAAGATTTCTAAATCCTACACTGGATAAACTAGACTTCCGCACTGAGACACATCGTAGAGCATTTACAGAAGAGCAAAGAAAAGAAGAATGTAAAAGAAGCTAGAAAGAAAGGTGAGCAGATACAAAGTAATGGCACTTTTACAAACAGCTGAATTCTCACCAGTGGTACTGGCCATAAGACAGGGGAATCACACCTTCAAAATCTGAGAAGAAAACCTAGGTTTGAGTACCCAAGAGAATTCTCACTAAGAAGAAAAGGGGTGAAATAAAACTTCTTCAGACAAACAAAAATAATTTGCTACTAACAGACTCAGTTGAAGGCCTCTAAAGGCTTTATGTCACACACACAAAAAGAAATTGAATTTAATAAGAAAATGTGATACGGGAGAATAAAGTAAACATATGAATGAATCTAAATAAATACTGACTGGAGAAAACAGCATTAAAGTAATATCTAATTTGGGAGAGCATTTTTTAAAAAATTAAATATCCTGGGAAATATATAAGTTCAGAAAATTAGATTTGAAGCTTTCTATTGCCCTTATATTATTTTAGAAGAGGCTAAAGTTAACAACTTTGTATTCTATTGCAGACAGTAACACTACTCCTCAGTATTTATGATTCTCCTCTCCTCTGGGGAATGTTGGGGGCCTGTACCTCCTTGCCCACTGGAAGTTAGCCGTGGCCATGAAATTAGCTTTGAACAACGAAATATGAACAAAGTGTCACTTCCAAGAAGTATTTATGGGTTAGTTTGAGTATCTATTCTCTCTTCCCTTGTTGCTGTGACCAGCGAATAGCCTATTCCTATTGAACTCTCAACAGCCTGTAACCCAGAGTGAGGATGGAATCTTGAGTCTGAGAATTTGGGGTTGGTTCATATAACAAGATACTTTCTCCCAAAAGAAACAAGCACTAGTACTGAAAGCAGTTGGGAAATGTGTTGAAGGTGAGCAACAAGTAATACCAAAATGTTTGCTAAAAAGTTATCTGCCCTAAGTTAGGAGATACACCATGTACCTAATAAAGTTGTATGTGGCTCTAAGGGAAGAAGTTGAAAAACAAATTTTACTAGTGAGTGCTGGTAATTAGCTGCATTTGACCATTTCCTGGGTTCAGGAAAGAATTTTCCTGTTTACAAACAGGATTAAAAGGGAGTAGAGAGAATATGAAAATTCATGGACTTTCAGAGATGGAAAAGAAAACTTCCTCACCACCCCAAAATGTCAAAGCTAAATGTAAGATAATTTTTGAGCAACAGAGGCTAATTATAACTCAGCCTTGAAGCAAAGGTCAAATTAAAGGAGTGTTCATTCTAACTTTGTGAAAGCCACTGACTGGATTAAGAACTTCAGGGCAAAAAGCAAATTAAGGGTGTGATAGTCAAAAAATTGTTCATTTAGGTAAAATCACTCAGAGTAAACAGCTAAAGTATGTGTTCTTCCCAGTGACATCCAATAAACTCAAGTTATCTATTAAAGGGGGTGGGGACATAGGAATACATGTCAGAGATGAGAAATATTACACTCTAAGAAAGCACACTGATAAAGAAATGCAGATATGCATTCTAGAATACAGTTGATTGAAATAAAATAAACAGCAAGTTTATTGAGTTTTGAGGAGTTTTAGTGCCAGAGGAAGTAGGGCAACAAAAGCCTGAGAAAACTGCGTGGTCCACAAGGATATTCTATTGCCCTCTATTTCAGAAGGGGCCAAGAAAAATAATATGAAAGGAAATTTCCCGAGGCGCCTGGGTGGCTAAGTGGGTTGAAGCCTCTGCCTTCAGCTCAGGTCATGATCTCGGTGTCTTGGGATCGAGCCCCACATCGGGCTCTCCGCTCAACGGAGAGCCTGCTTCCCCCTCGCTCTCTGTCTGCCTCTCTGCTTACTTGTGATCTCTCTCTCTGTCAAATAAATAAATAAAATCTTTAAAAACAAACAAACAAACAAAAGGAAGTTTCCCAAAGGTAGAGCCAGGGCCACAGAGAACAACAGAAAAATAAGTCCCTTCACTTTCTAGAGTAGATTTAATCAAGGAACATTTCCCACCCCAAAGATGGTGGGCCTTAACCATGTGCCCACCAGAATTTCAAAACTGCTATGGACCAGTGACTACTATGTATCATAGAGTCTTTTCCAAATGGAAGCACTTTTCTATTTATGCTCTGCCTGTTTCATCATTGTCTACTGGGAGCATGTAACACATCCCAATTTTTCTTTTTGGCTGAAAGGGCTTGTATCAAGAGTAAGCACATCAAGATCTGTCGTAGAGATTGTTGTGCATCCATCCTACCCTACAATACAGAGGAAACCTGATCCTGAGCTAAACTTCCTCACTAGATGGGAATTTGGGGCGGCTCTCCTTTGAGGTGGGAGTAAGCTTAATCTACATGAGAGAAAGAATGATCCAAACATTTGGTAAGCAGAAAGGCAAACTGTGGTTGACATTTATCTCCTCCCCATTATTTCAAGTTTTCCTTTCCTTCCACTCACCTAAGAGGATTGGACTTCCCTGCTTCTGCTAATTTGGGTGTGGTCATGTAACTTTTGTCCAGTGATAAATGGGAAATGATCCAAGGCAGATGTATTTAAGCACCACTGCAAACTGTCCATTCTCTGATCTTGCTACTATCCCTGATGTCCTCAAATGGTCAATCTTCCACTGGCCTATAGTGCAGAGGGAGCATGGAAACCTTTATAGTTCTAAGCCACTAAGAATTTGGGATTGTTTATTCCCAGTCCATAATATAACTGGTATACAAGTTAAAATGTTATAGGGAGATATTATAATATATAATATAAAACATAATATAAATATTATAGGGAGATAAAAGAATATAGAATATAATTCTAAACTCTTGGGGAGAAAAAGAATGAAAAAAATTAAAAATCGATCAAGAAAGTACAATAGAAGACAAAAATGAATACAGAGAGAGAGAGAGAGAGCAATAGAGGACAGCAAATAATAGGGTAGAAATAAATTTAAGTGTACAGCTGACCCTAAAAGAACATGGGTCTGAATGGCATGTATCCACTTATATACAGATTTCTTACAGTACAGAACTGTAAATGTATTTTCTCTTCCTTATGATTTTCTCAGTAAGTTTTTCTTTAGCTTACTTTACATGTGTTAATTACCTGTTTATGTTATTGATAAGGCTTCTGGTCAACAGTTGGCTATTAGTAGTTAGGTTTTGGGGGAGTCAAAGTTATAGCAGATTTTTGACTGTATGGAGGTCACTGCCCCCAACCCCTGTTTTGTTCAAGCATCAGATCTTTTAAGGTTATGCTGCATTCATAAGTAATCCCCAAATCTCAGTGACTTATGGAATCTGTTTCTCACTGATATTGCATGCCAGTCCCTGGCTGGCCTTTGCTATTCAATCTGGAACCCAGACTGAAGGAATGGCTTCAGTATGGAACCTACAGGTATGGTGACACAGAAAAACTCAGACTAACATAGTAACTCTACAAGCTTTTATTCAGAAATAGTACATTTATTTCTACTCACTTTTAATTGGTTAAAAAAAATCATCATCATTATCATCATTAAGGCCAAGTCTCTTAATAGACTTAAATATCAATGGGGTTGTAATACTTCAACAGGGATAGGCTTAGAAGAGAAAGATCTTGTAAGGAGGGGCTGTTAGGAAAGGTCACTGACTATTTTGATGATATCTACTATACCAAATATAAAACTGATCCAAATAAACGGAAACTGTCTAAACTATTCAATTCGAAGTCAATGACTGTCAGTCTAGATTAAAAATAATCCAATTCTCAAAGAGGAAAAAATAAAACAAGACAAAACCAGAGAGGGAGACAAACCATGAGAGATTCTTAATCGTAGGAAACAAACTGAGGGTTGCTGGAAGGGAGGTGGCTGGGTGGATGGGGTAACTGAGTGATGGACATTAAGGAGGACATGTGATGTAATGAGCACTGGGTATTATATAAGACTGATGAATCACTGACCTCTACCTCTGAAGATAATAATACATTATATGTTAATTAATTGAATTTAAATAAAAATAAAATAAAAAGGCAAAAAAAAAATCCAATTCTCTGCTATTTATAAGTGACAACACAAGGACAGAAAAAGTATTAAAGTCAAAGCATGGGAAAAATTGACCAGGAAAATATTAAGAAATCTGGTATAGCAATACTAATACCATACCAAATAGACTTTATTTTTTTTTTAAGATTTTATTTATTATTTGACAGAGAGAGACACAGCGAGAGAGGGAACACAGGCAGGGGGAGTGGGAGAAGGAGAAGCAGGCTTCCCGCCGAGCAGGGAGCCGATGCGGGGTTTGATCCCAGGACCCTGGGATCAGGACCTGAGCCAAAGGCAGACGCTTAACAACTGAGCCACCCAGGCACCCAAAATAGACTTTAAAGCAAAAAGCATTTCTACAGATAAAGATGATCACTATATAATGATAAAAGTTTCAATTCATCAGGAAAATATAACAATTCTAGATTTTATGTACTTAATAATATAGTCTCAAAATATATAGACAATTTCACTATCACAGAGGAAGATTTTAACTAATTTCTTATAGTAAATTAAATAGATCAAAAAATAAGGATATAAAGAATCTGAGCAACACAATTAACAAGTTTAATGAAAAGCATACATATGTAGAGAGAATACTGGGCTCAACAGCTGCAGAATATACATTCTTTCCAAGCACACAATATTTATGATGGTGCATAAATTTTTAAAAATCAGTAGCATACAGAACACTTACTTGACAACCATAAAATTAAGTTACAAATCCATAACAGACAAGTAGAAATACTTCCATGTGTTTGAAATTTTTAAAATTTATTTGTGGGTCAAAAAGTCATAATGGAAATCAGAAAAATCTCAGAACTGCATGATAAAGAATGTCATATTCAATACTTATGAGATGCTGCTAAAGTCTTACTTTGAAGAAAATGGATAATTGTATATTCCTAACTAAACACAAAAGGCTCAAAATTAATGAACTAAAAGCATTCCAACCTTACATATAGGGGAAAAATACAGAACAAACTTTACAAAGCACAAAAGATAAAATCAAGTTTTTTATTAAGAGAGAAATTACACAATTACATGAGAAACCTTGGGTCAAACATAACCCCAGGCTGTTTTAGACCAATCCGCATATCAACAGCATCTTTTAAGGTCCAAACTCAAAACTGTGTAAGAAAAAGGGAAAAAAGATCTGCAAGGGAATGAGGGGCAACGGAAGAGGCCAATGGAAGAAGCAAAGCAAGACTGTGGTTTTAGCTGGGTCTAGCCTCAGCCCCAAATCTCCAGGAGCTCTGATGCATACACCACACCATAGTCTTTGCTACTTTAGAGCAGGGGAGTGAGGTTTCTGCATCTCCGTATCACGCACTAGGCAGCCATTGTTTACAGGCCGTTACAGGGAAAGTAATGCATAACTTGCAACTACCTCCCGGTGATGTTCCTCCAATCCGGAGGCGAGCCTCTCAAAATAGCGCAGGTGCATTAGTAGCATCATGGGCAGCAGTTGAAGAACGAGTACACCAAGCCAACAAAAGGAGATCTGGACAGAGCACCAGCACTGCTGTGCTCTACCCCTCGTACAACCTCAGGTCACTTGCTTTACACATTAGGTTCACTCCATTCTTTTGCAACTTCAGGATTCTGGTTGATCACAGTTTCTATGAAAACTTCAAAGAGAAGTTAGTGGGATAAACTATAGCCTCCACAGCTGCAGTTGGTTCTGGGGTCAGAACTGATACTGATCATTTCCTTTCTTTACTACCCAGTCTGTATTCCCCTCACCTATGCCAGCATGTCTGCTGGTCTAGGTGGCTTGCGTGGTACAGTCTGTCACCTGAGGGGTCTGAGATTTTGGTTACCATGCTGTTGCCTGGCCACAGTTGAGCTCCACTTGCCAATTTACAGTGAAAACTGAGGTTCTGATTACCGAGACAGTGATACCCCAGTAGTTCACATGAGTGCCAAATATATTCTCCCCTGCTACCATTACATAGCAGCAACCCCACTTCCTCAAGGTTAGCAAACTCAATTACCCCTTCAAGTTCGGTAACTCTTTTCTCCTCTTGCTGGTCTACTGGCACAATGAGCATAAAATGATCAATGGCAGCCACAGCCTTAAGTTCAATGGAACGATGAATGTTACCCCTAGCACAAGTGTCCCCTTTCTAGAAACCAGGACCTCTTGTTCTTCAACTGAAGAGCCTGAAGTTTCAGAAACTGGAAGCAAAAGTTTCCCAAGTGAGTTGCTGGAACAGAGCCATCCTTCCCACTCCTTGGTTCCCAGCAGTAACACAGAACCATACAATCATTAGTGCTTTAAGGAAGAAAGTGGCAAACTTTTTCTGTAAAGTGTCAGATAGTAATTACTTTAGACTTTGTGGACCATAGAGCCTCTGACGCGACTACTTAATTCTGCCGATATAGCATAACAGAAGCCACAGACAATATGTTAATGATGCATGTGATTGTGTTCCAATAATATTATGGTTGTAAAACAGCAGCAAGCCTGATTTGCCCTTGGAACCAGTTTATCAACCTCTGCTTTAATCTATATGCTGCATCCCGAAGGCATACCTTCGTAGGATATCACCTCCAAACTGCTGCTTCGGCTGTTTCTCTGAGGCCATTTCATTGCTCTAGCAGGCTGGCAGCTTACGGATGGTGTGGGATTAGCAGGACCAGCGAATCATGCAGGCATCTACCCATTGCAGAACCTCTTTTTTCCATAAATCGGGTCCCTTGATCTGGAGTGACAGTAGGTGGGAGATCCCGTGTCAGTAAATCGGAATCTCTGTGAGTCCTTGAATAGAGGTGCGGACCAAGTTGACACAGGCAAGAAAAGTAAATGCACGCTTAGAGAACACGTCAGAATGAACTGCTGCCCCTTCACGGTGGAAGGGGTCTGACGTAATCAAGTGCCACTAAGTGACTGGTTGGTCTCCTCAAAGAGTCACGCGCTAAAAGGGCTCGGCATCAGCGTCTGTGGCTGACAGGGAGAGTGGAGGCTGGAGCAAGGTCAGCTTCGATGACAGATGCCATGCTTTTGTGCCTGTGCAGAGCCTTCATCTGTGCCACCATGGCTACTCCACTCGAGTGGAGTATACCCATATACCCCTTATAGCCCATATATCCCCGCATCCCATATATCCCATATATATCCATATATCCATATACCCCTTATAAGTAGGGCTATTTTGGACAGGAAGAAGAGAGCCTAAGTGCAACATTTAGTTTAATCCATAGTATCAGGTGAGTATAATTATAATACCGTAAAAATACTTCTTATGTACCAAGTGGTGTTCTAAGCTCTCTAAATACTAATGTATTTAAGTGTTTTACAGTAATTAATTTATTTAATAATACTCAAGGCAAACCTATAAGGTAAGCAGTAATATTTTCACCATTTTCCAAGTGGGTATCAAAAGCACAGAGAAGTTAAGTAATTTGTCTAAGGTCTTAGCAGCAGCTAAGAGCCAACCCGGCTCCGGCGGCAGCAATATGGAGAGCAGGTGCCCAAGCGGTAACCAGAGTTGGAGGACAAGCCAGCTCCACCACAACAGGAATGTTGGGAGAGTTGGCCGACGGACCACAGACGTGCAGAGGAGAGGGCGAGTGGTGACAGACTCAACGTGACCACAGAACAGAAGTGCAGAGCAAAGGCCCCACGAGCCCAGTCTAAACCGATGTCCTCCAGAACTGTTGATGCGTACCACGGCCCTGCCCTTTTGGGAACAGCCAAGACACATGAATGAGGAAAGCCTAAGGTCCTGCCATTTGCCAGATGGGACTGAAGACCAAGGAGCAAACTGCTCGGAGGACCTTACCCAGGACCCTTAATCGGGGTGTCTTCAGGTACCTTTTATGTTCTCGATGCATAAATATATAAATATATGTGGGTACATTTAATCTCTTTCCAAGTAAGATACATGTTTTAACTCCTTTCTTGGGTGTTAGTTTCCTTTTCTATAACATTATATTCCTTTCAGATTCCTTTCAGTGCCATACTTTTGTCTCTAAGTGATTTGGGCATTTTGCTGAAAATCTTTCAGCAAAGATCACTATTCTTCTAAAATGACCCCCACTTATGGGGCGCCCGGGTGACTCAGTTGGTTAAGCGTCCAACTCTTGGTTTTGGCATAGGTCATGATCTCAGGGTCATGAGATGGAGCCCCGCATCAAGCCCTGCTCCACACTCAGCACACAGTCTGCTTGTCCCGCTCCCTCTGTTCCTTCCCCAGCTCAAGCACATGTGCGCTCTCTCAAATAAAAATCATAAAATAAAATAAAATTCTCTCATTCTGTTTGTTAATTTCCATCCCGGTGGCAACCACCCAGGCTCATATCCCTGTCCCCTTATTCCTGGACTATCTGCTCACTGGTCTATCAACCTCACCCTCGCCAAGTTATTACTGCCAATGCCACCCTCCACATTCAGTGGATTTTATGATTCTGAAATCTTCAAGGGTTTCCACTGCCCACGTGAAAAACATTCTCCATAATATGACCTTAACCAATTTAGTCTTCTCTCTAGTTACCACTTCACTCTCTACCTCCCTTAACTGCAAAAATACTTCCTGGAAGTTTTCCACATTACCTGTTCTCACTTTCTTACCTCCCATTCTCTCTTCAGTACATTCCGACTCAGCTTTATCCCCACTCCTCTGAAATGACTTTCATGTGACCAAACTCAATAACCAGTCCTCTAGTCTCTTCTTATATAAAGTCTCAAGCATCTGATGCAGGTGAACACTCTCTTCTTGAAAAACATTTTTCCCCTTGATTTCCATGTACAATGCCATTCAGGATAAAACCTGTACGGGTTTTGTTTTTACTATGTCAAATGCAAATGACTATCTAGATTCAAAAGGCTATTGTAAAGCTCAAATGAAGACTCAGCTGACAGCACTCTTAACTCATATTTGTATTTTGAGATTCTGGCAAAGTGCTTAGGATATAAATGGTGCTCAGTAATGGTTAATGAACAAAAGGAGATCAACCCATTATGTCTTCTACTTCCCCCCCTACTGGCAACCAGCACAACTCCGAGAGCTTGGGACCTCACTCACTGAGGTTTCTCCCTCTTCCTCACGGCCCCTTCTAATCTGTCGTCCTATCTGGTTAGTTTCCTTTTCAAATCTTGTTTCTTTCTCTCTCCTTCCCTCTTTCCGTTCTGCTTTGTCTCTACCCGGCCTCAGTCAGCATCCTCACCATTTCTCATGTGTTTTTCCTTCTACTGATAATGGACTTTTGGGTTGATTTTAGTTTTTTACTGCTATGAATTATGCTATTATGTGGCTATGAACAATCTTATGCATGTATCTTGATGCACAGACACATATTTCTGTTTCCAAATTAATTGTGCCAATTTATACCCCATCAGCAGCGTGTGAGATTTCTAGCTATTCCTTATCCTTGCCAATTCCTACTATTTTCTTCTTTTTAAAAATATTTTAGCCATTCTGCTAGACATGCAATGGTATCTTACTGTGGTTAATTTGCAGGCCCTTTTCACATTTGTATTGGCAATTTGGATATATATCCTCTGTGAAGCCTTTGTCCTTTTACTTTTGATTCATAAGAAGTTCATTTTATATTCTGGACACAAGCCCTCTATTGACTTTATGTGTGGCAATGAAGTCCTCCCAGTTTAAAGCTTGTCTTTTCTCTTTCTTAATGTTATCTTTTGATGAACCTAAGTTCTTCAATTTAATCTTGTCCAATTTATCAATATTTTCTTTTAGGGGAGTCTGGGTGGCACAGTCAGTTGAGCGTCCAACTCTTGGTTTCGGCTCAGGTCGTGATGTCAGGGTTGTGAGATTGAGGCCTGTGTCAGGCTCCGTGCTGAGCTACTTAAGACTCTCTCTGCCCCACTACCCCCCTCTCAAATAAATACATCTTTAAAAACATGTTTTCCTTTAAATTATTTTATATCCCATTTAATATTTATTTTTCTGCTCTGAATTAATAGGTTATCTAATATCATCTAAAATTTTAAAAATCTCTTATATGGAGACGTATAGCTAATGGAATACTGATTTTATGTTATGTGGGATAAGAATCAAGATTCCATTTTCTGGAGCATGTACATATTTCTTTGTCCTAGCACTATATATCTAAATATTCCTTTACCTTGAGCTCTATGTTTTTAATTTTTTCCCCATAAATCAGGTATTGAGATGTATGGGTCTTTTTTTCTATAATCTTTATTTTTTACTTTGTCTATTCATCTATCCTTGCACATATACCTTAACCTGTCTTGGGCAAATCTTGGCCCTTTGAATTTCCAACATAAACTTTAGAATCATCTTCTCAAATTTCACAAAACAGTTGTTGGATTTTGACTGGTGTGTACGAACTTTATAGATCATGCTGGATTGAGATGACATCTGTATGATTTTGAATCCTATAATCCATGAAATGGTATGTATCATTACATTTATTTTAGGTCACTTTTAACCTCAATAATATTTTCTTCTTTCTTAAATTTTCTAATTTTCTGTGACGAATTCCTGAACACCTTTTATTTGATGCAAAATACTGGGTTGCAATATGCAAAATATTATAAATGGTATTGTTTCTAAAATTAACTTTCACTTTTTTACCTTGCTTTATAGAAATACAATTGATTCTTGTCTATGGATCTTAAACTGCAAATTTGTTAAACTCATTAATTCTAAAAACTCATCTGTAGAGGTTTTGGGATTTTTCACACAGTCACATTCAAATAATGACATTTTAAATTTTCTTTCCAATCTGTTACCAATTGTTTTCATTTTCTTGCCTTACTAGATTGGCTAGGACTTCCAGTACATTGTTGAATATAAGTGGTGATTGTGGGGATAGTGTGGGAATCCTTGATCTAATCTCAAAGGGAATAACTTCAACATTTCGCCATATTTTGTAGGCTTTTTACAGATAACCTTGCATCAGAATAAGAAATTTCCCCTCCATTTTTAGTACTACTAGTATGCTAGACAATAAAGATACTTCCCCTTGCTATTTTTAATTTTTTTAAAGATTTTATTTATTTGAGAGAGGGAGAGAGCACGAGTGGGGGCTAGGGGCAGAGAGAGAGGGAGAAGCAGACTCCCCACTGAGTGGGAGCCCTATGTGTAGCTCCATTCCAGGACCCTGAGATCATGATCTGAGCAGATGCTTAACCACCCAAGCCACGCAGGCACCCTCCATTGCTGTTTTTATAGTTATTTTCCTTTCACTGGTTTTCAGCAAATTTTTTATAAAGTGCGTTTATTACTATCATTGCTATTACTATTTTACACGTAGTTTGTAACAATTCTTGAATTTGCAGCTTGATATCTTTCATGAGATTTGGCAAATTCTCAACCATTTGTTTGTTCAAATGTTGCTTCTGCCCCATTCTCTTCATACCTGCTTCCTAGGACTTCAATTATATATAGGTTAGAGCTTCTCGTGGTATCTTCTTTGTATTTTACCTTCTAACCACTACTTTTCATCATTTCATGTCTCCATGTTTTATTCTGGGTATTTTTTTCCAGAACTTCCTTTCAGTTTGGTAATTTTCTGTTCAGTTGTGCTTTGTTTCTTATTATTTTACCTATTGAGTTTTAAGTATTTGTTATACTTTTCATTTTAGAGTATCTTTTGGTTCTTTTTCAAATTTACTACATCTTTCATAGTTTCCAGTTCTTTGCCAAAATTAAAAATCTTGTCTTCTACCATCTTAAATCTATTAAGCACAGTTTTCTAAGTCTCTGGCTAGTAACTTCAACAGCTAGAGTTCTCATGAACCTATTATTTTTTGTTTCTGCTGGTTCTTTTTTTTTTTTTTAAGATTTTATTTATTTATTCGACAGAGAGAAAGAGATCACAAGTAGGCAGAGAGGCAGGCAGAACGAGAGGAGGAAGCAGGCTCCCTGCTGAGCAGAGAGCCCGATGCAGGGCAGTTTCTGCTGGTTCTTATTTATGTTATTTTGTCTCTTTGTGTGCTTGGTCATTTCTTTTAAAATTCTGTTTAACATTACATTTTCAAAATTAATTTGTGGCCTAAAACAGTGTTTTCATTCTCCAGAGAGAATTTCACTTTTTTTCCTGCCAGCGCCTAAAGGCAACAGCAATCCAAAATACCTTGATCCAAATTCAGGGACTAAGATGATGTTTTTTGTTTTTTTTTTAAACAGAGCTTCTGAGACATAATTCACATACCATAAAATTCACCTCTTTATAGTGTACAATTCAAGAGTTTTTAGTATATTCATAGAGCTCTGTAACCCTTACCACTATCTAAATTTAGAACATTCTCATCACTCCAGAAAGAAACTTTATACCAATTAGTACTCGCTCTCCATTCTCTGCCCAACTCTAGGCAACCATTCATCTATTTTTGGTCTCCATAGTTTTGCATTTTCTAGACATTCCATACAAAAAGAATCACACAATACATGGCATTTTGTGACTGAATTTTTTCATTTAGCATAATGTTTTCAAGGTTCATCCATGTTGTAGCATGCATCAGTACCGCACTCTTTTCTATTGCATAAAAAATAATATTACATTGTATGGATAAACCACTTGTTTATCCATTCATTATTTCTACTTTTAGTTATTATAAATAATACTACTATGAATATCTGTGTAGAAGTTTCTATGTGAATATATGTTTTAATCTCTCTTGGGTATATGAACTCTATGTTTAACATTTTAAGGAACTGCCAACCTAATTTCAAGGTGAATGGATTCTGGGCTGTTTCTCTAAGTATCAGTCAGTGAAGCTCTCCAACTGTCCAATCCAAAGCCATGATAGTTTACTAGGTACCCCTTTTGGTGGGCCCTGGATCCCAACTTTTTTATTCTTATACCTCCAACAATGTCATAAGTACTGCATAATCTCTTAGCATCTCAGCTACCACTTCTAAAATTAGAAACTGACTTAGTCCATTCAGGCTGCTATAACAGAATATCATACTCTGGATGGCTTACACGCCAGTTTTAAAAGCTGAAGTCCGAGATCAAGGTGCGAGAAAATTCAGTGTTAAGAGCCCACTTCCTTGTTTAGTCTTCTGGCTGTAACCTCACATGGCAGGAAGGGTGACAGAGCTCTGTGGGACCTCTTTTATAAGGGCACTGATCCCATTCATGAGGGTTCCATTGTCATGACGTAATCCTCTCTGAAAGGCCCCACCTCCAGATACCATCACAGGAGGATTAGGTTTCAACATGAATCTGGGGGGAGATGCAAACATTCAGCCTATGGCAGAAATACTCCCAGGGGAAAAATACCACCAAATTCCATGCTCAGCTCTCTCAATTCCTTTCTTCTCTCCATTCTCAGCCTAATGATTATTCTCTATCTTGTTATATCTTTTATGCCTTCAAGAAATTTTTTAATTGTAAATTTTACTTAGACTTTCTGGTTTTCTCAGAGTTTGATCTGAATCACCTGGTCTATTACTATTGATACTAGGGGGTCCTGTAGTTATTTTTTAGTTGTCAGTTTGCCCCAACTCCACTGCGAATTCCTTGAGGGAAAGGACGGTGTCCTGGTCATTTCTGCAGCACCAGATCCGGTCAGCAAGCAGATGCTTTACAAATGTTTATATCAGTCTAGGTTATTGCTTTCAAGTATGAAACAGAGTCTAAGTGATTGAAGCTGCTCAATCTGGGAAAGCCAGAGAGCCGAACATAGTTACCATGAAGCCGGAGCACACCTAGCTCCACAGATGGTCCAGGGTAGACACAGCCACTGCTGCTGACAGGCCCAGACACAGCAGCTTGTATGCTGGATACCACCAACACTGGATCCTGGGCACTGACACCACATCTGCTCCTCGGTAAAGCAGTGGTGTTGTTGCTGCTGAACAGGAAGACCCACAGGAAAAGGGATGGAAATAAAGAGCGGGGAAAGCTGAGGGAGGGAAGCTACAACAAGGGCATGATGTTTTGGAGAAAAGTGATTTTGTAAAGGGATTGATTAGGAAATTCAATCTATTTTCAGTATTTCAAAAATTGAAGTAAAAATCCTGTAGAACTGGAGAGTAGGTTTCTTGATTCCCAGGGTCATTCCAAAGTGAATTTTTATACTTCCAAAGACTGAGTAGATGAAACAAATGAATAAAATGATCCAGAAAGATAGATTCCACTGTAACCATCCTACCTCTCCTCTTCTTTGCCTTGGTATGCCCTGCTCGAGAAGACTACGATCCACTTCACATATTCCTCGTTTCCAGAATCCCCAAATTCCTTCCTGTCATCATGTTCTGAGAAATTTTAATTTCACTGCTTTTCAAAAGGATTTCCTCAGAAGCTGCTATGTGAGCCAAGGGTTTCAACAACTTCTATGTCAATGCCTTTCAAGTAGAACTAGAGACTTAATAAAATGATTATATTTCTCACCTCCTAACATACAGCTTTTACAAGAGTGTTTCTTCAGAAGCATGGGACTCCTGAGGGATTGTCGTCTGGCTTTCAGCTATCCTGCCCACAACACGTCAATTCTAAAAGTAAGGAGTAACTCTGTAGAGGCCTAGGAAGGTCTGACTTTGTCACAAAGGACTTTTTTTTAAAAAAATACTTTTTGCTATTTACCAAAAGATCCGTATGCAATATCCCAAAGCCAGGTGACTACTTCATCTCATTTCTTAACTGCATTTTATGAGATTCCTAGGCTGTCTGTCATCTTCTGTTCCCCTGTTTAGAGTCTTCTGTATTTATTTGTTGTATTATGTCCAGGGATTTCAGTTGTTAAGAGGGAGTACTAAGGGATACTCATACTCCATCTTGACCGGAACTAGAAGTCCTCTACTCAAACATTTTTAAAGTGATGGATATCATTCTAACATATAGATATAAATACATAAATGTCAAAGCTTTAGACATAAAATTACCTCCTTTTTTCTTTCCTTCAAAATTACAAATAACATTATAAAGAACATCTGAATATTTACTTCACAGAGGTGGAAATGTTAGGTCAAAGAGACACCCATTTTAAATTTTGATAAATTTATCAAATTCACATCAAACTTATTAATACCAACAATGAACGAGTGTGCATATTTGTGCACATTTTCACTAATCATTTCACTAACTGTACATTAGCAAGTGTTTTAATCCTTGACAATCAAACAGGTGGAAAATACTATTTAAATTCTCACTGATTCATATTTCTTTGGATATTATTAAGTTTGAAAAGAATTTAAGTGTAAAGTGATAACTTGTGGATAGTTTTAGATCATTATTTAACTATTTTAATGAGTTGATATATGTGCATAAACTTATCGTTTGCTTTTCGAACATATTTAAGATGTCTTTTTTTTTAATGGAAGATTATGATGATGATGATTGTCATTTGTGAAATATTTCTACATTTTTCCTATCATACTTAAATAGGACTTCTCCAAAATAATAAAACTCTCCTTGTGCTAAGCAGGATAATTCCCCACCACTCCCAAAGACATCCACATTCTAATCACTGGAAACTGTGACTATATTATCATACAGAGCAAAAAGGAATTAAGGTTGCAGATAGAATTAAGGTAGCTAACAGTTAGATGATCCAGGTAATGACAATGGAGTCACCAAGGTCCTTAAAAGTAGGAAAGGGAGGCAGAAGAAAGGGTCAGAGTGATGTGATGAGATGTGAGAAGGATGCAACCCTCCACCGCCAGCTTTGCAGATGGAGGAAAAGGCCACAAGCTTAGGAATGGAGACAGCCTCCTGAAGCAGGAAAAGGCAAGAAAACAGATTTTCCCTGAGAGACTCCAGAAAGGAGTCCGGCCCTGACGACACCCTGATGTTAGCCCAGTGACACTCACATCAGACTTCTGACCGCCAAAACTGTAAAATAATAAATCTGTATTGTTTTAAGTCACTGAGTTTATGGTGATTTGTTACACAACAGTAAAAAACTAATGCAGACAGTAAAATGACACACAGATATTACCAAAAAATGTGGACGTGGGACAGTCTGGGAAGCACTGGGTCCTGAGAGGATACTGAGAGACACACATACGTCTAGAGTTGTAACTGCCACTGACAAGTAGGGTTACCTAGCAGGTAGACAAAATGAGAAATGTCATTCATTGCTGAAACCCTCTCTTAACCTAACCACGTTACAGCAAACTGAGGTTAACCAGACTGAGGCACCTTTCCCTCTCTGGCCCTAGGGCCCACGTTAGACCACCAGAGCAATTCCAAAGTCCTCGTGTTAAACTCAAAATTGCACCTGACTACCTATCAATATAATTTTAAACGTGTGACAGGAATGTTCCTCCAATGGTGAAAAGCACACAGGAGTGGTTATTTGTTGAAATTCTGGAAATAAAGCACTATAAAAAAGGATTGGTAATCTGCTAATGGGCTCTAGGGAAACCCCAGTAAATTGAAATTACATGTATCACATCTAAATCACAGGGAGAAAAAAGGCACCCTGTTCTCTATTTTGTGATTAGTGATGAGGGCTGAGAAGCCACACCACTTTCCTCTTTATGAAAGTTGACTTACTAAAGGTAAAGAAAGAGCTGGGTAGACCCACCATTCTAAGTATTTAAGTGGCAACTGTCATTTTGCCTGCATGGTGGTTACCTGGTCTAAAGATACGTTTTTTATGTATAGCAGCCATGTACACTACTATAAAAGTAATAGGGAGGAAAGAAGGAAGTGACACTGATATCACTGATTACCACAAAATAACAGAAAAAAAGTTTAGACTAGTTTATGAATATTGTTCTTTGGGGGAAAAAACTACTGCTGTGTATGTATACAGCATACACACAATATATACACGTGTATTACATACATCTGACAGATGATATTTTCTGAAGATATCATCCATCCCACATTCTCTTATGCCAGGTGGCCTTGTCATTCTGCCATCAAGAGATGGAGTCTAATTCTTCTTCCCGTGAATCTGGGCTCAGCTGGCCTTAGTGGTTTGCCTGTAACTAACAGAATGCAACAGTAATGAACCTGGGTTATTTCCAAATCTAAATCGATAGATAAGAAGAAGAAAAAAGAAGTATTAGAGTAGAAGTAGTTTCTACCTGGTTCACTTGGAACTCGGTCAGTTCAGAACTCCCTTAGGAGAGTGGTCTATGCTATGAGAAGCGTGGAGGGGCCACATGGAGGGACCATGAGTAGGCACCATGACAGCCATTCCAGGCTAGAAGCGAAATATGTGCATGAAGAAGCCTCAGGATAATCCTAGTCCCTGGGCATTCAAACTTCCACCCAATGAGTGGGAAATATGAGCGTATGAGTAGGAACAGAACACATAACTGAGGACTAAAGCAAAGTAGTGGGAAAAATTATTAGGTGACAGAATAGAGACATTTAAGAGAAAAATTAAAGGTCCTGGTGAATTCTGGTAATGGGGGCTGAGGAAGGTGAATATATATATATAACATATATATATATATATTATATACATACAGGTACATTATATATTATATTGTAGAGTGAAGAACAAAGCTTGAAAAAGAAGTCAAGTGTGGTTTTGGACATGTAGAATTAGAAGTATGTAGGAGGGAGTGCTGAAAAATATAGATTGATGGACGGACCAAAAAAAATCATGAAGGAAAATGAGAAAGGACTGCAACCTAAAAAAAAGGGAGGGGGGTGGGCAGGGGTGGAGAAGAAAGCAAGCACAACCGGTTTATGAATGACAATATGGTTTTCAAAAAGCAGGAAGTCAGCACTGGTAGCATATACTATAAAACAGTCTGGGTGGATAAAGATGAAAAAATATTAGATTTAGAAAGTAGTGGGTCACTGATGCTATCAGCAAGGGCAACTGAGGGAACAGAAAGAGAAGCCAAAGCATCAAATTCATTATTTTTTGAAAAGCATTATCTGAGGAGAAAATTACTTAGTATATCCGTTACTTTAAAACTCTCTTCTAAATGTTTTTCCATAAAGATTAGTAATATTTATCAGAAGATATAATCCACCTTGAAGACGTTATAGTAATTACGGGATATATATAACAATATGCTGTTTTTTCATAATATTGCTACAAGGAAAGACGGTGCACTACTTGAGTTCATTCCTGTAACTTTGCTGGGTTTAAGAGCACTGAATCCAGTATTTTCTGTCTGCCTGACTCCAACTGTGTCAACAGGGCAATTAGTATATTTTGCAGGCCACCAGAAATAAATTTTATAATCCCTCCCAAACACAGACCATTTTGTGTTTACAATTAAGTGCCCTTTGTCCATGGCCTCATTAGTATAACTGGACTTAACTCAGATTGGAAGGCCTACCTCCCAGTCCAAAGCTTTATCCAAATTATTGTGTTTATGGACCAGACTGAGAATTGCAAAAGCAAACAACTTGCCCAAGGTCACTAAGCAACTCAAAGGAGTTGTATGGATTCCAACTGAGCTCTAAATGGTTCCAAGACCTAATCCTTCCACTGTTAGACCCAAGTCAACCTGCACTCCCTTGAGCAATGGAACACAGTCCTCATTCTCAGGGCACTCGGTGTAGAAGGGAACACACGTAGAGAACACAAAAGAGTATCACGTGAGCAGTAATATACTAAGGTACACAAAAAGGGCCGTAAGAACACAAAGTAACACAGCGGTAAACCACTTTGGGAGTCCCCACCATTTGGGAGACGTTGTGCTGAACTCTTTATATATCCTTTAGGTCAACTATGTGAAATACGAATTAAGTCCATTTTACAAACTAGGAAACTGACGCACGGAGATGCCGAAAACCGCACAATTAAGTAACTACATTTCGTCCCAGTGACCGCGTCCGCAGGCTCTTTAACTACCCACACTTGGGTTAGGATCTGGCTCTGACGTATGATCATTTTGTTACCTCCTGCCAAGGGTCACCCTCGAGGAGGACTGCCTGAAGACTCCCAAACCACCCGCAAGCCCTTGAGCGCCCGGGTCCCTTGGTCCCCGAGAATCACAGATTCTCCGCATCACGACCCCGCCCCTTCCAGAATCCAGCCCTCACACTCCTTCCTCCCGTCTCTCTGCTCTCACCTCTCCAACTCCATCACCGGCAAGGGGACTCACATCAGCGCGTGTGCAAACACTACTGAACTCTCCGACCCGCTTGGTCGCCCCAACAGGGCCAGCGTGACCTCCTGAATCTCGGCAGCTCAAACTCCCTGGCGACGAGAACGTCGCAAGCTCCTTGCCTTTCCACAGTCCCCGCATTCGCGGTCCTCTCCTGATAGACTTCCGCCAGGCCAAAGCAATCGACCCATCGCAACATACTGGCGCCTCCGCCCTGAAATTCAAGCGTCAACGCTTTGGTTCCGGCGCGTCGGCCAGCGATTGGGATTTAGAGACTTGAATTGGGTTTGCTGTCCGCTGATATGGAAATCGATACCCCCCATTTTCTAGACTAACATCTCTTTAGAGCACTCCCTTGCACATAGATGCTTGTTAAAATCAGCTAAGAAAAAAAAAATTTATTTTGAAGCCAGTACTCTACGCTCTGTGGCTACTTGTGGGATGGGGAGCTTACAGCTTAATAAAAAAAAAATTTTTTTTTAAGTGCTATGAATGGTTAGGTGGAATGGTAATCAATGTAATATCTTGTTATCACTGGCCCTTTAATAGTAGTGCTTTTGCTACCAGGTAGCCTGTAGTCCAGTCATTTATGAATCTATTTTCTACTCATTCAGTAACCCTCCAGCACACCTTTTTGTGGTGTGCTAAAGAAACAAGGCTAACGGAACACAGATGAAAAGATATTAAAGCTGGCAGCTAATTGGGCACACGAATGGACGTGTGCATTTGGTAGTTTAGGGGACAGCCCCCACGTGTACCATTTGCCAGGGTGAGTCAGAGAAAGCCTCACCTATCAAGTACTATTTGAGAGGACATAATAGTATAGAGTGAAGGTAACATGGAGTAACATTTCCCATGCTATCCTTGAAATCTTCTCATCTGTCCTTGCCTCTCTTGTCACTGAAAAGTCCCTGGTTTAATCTCTTATTTTTCCACCTATTAAAAGTGTTCCTAAGCAGTCTCCAATCATTTTAGGCTTCTCCAGTAACACTCATGTCCACTAGAGTGGACTAGAGAGTCAAATATGGGTTGGGGGAGAGGAAAGAAACTTCATTGTGATTTTCAAGTCCATCTTTGACATTACTGAAAGTTACCAAAAAGATTTAAACGAGGGTGGGGATTCTCCCGCCCTTGCCTACAGCGTTCATCCTGATTTTCTTGGCATGAAATTTCAACCCTCTTGTACTATAGTAACTCTAAGGTCAAAGGCTGCCTTCCGGACTCTATACCCTAGTATTCACTCCATACTCCACCTAGAGGGAGATTTCATTCCCCGAGTATTCTGTGAACTTTCACAAGTACAAAATGCACCTCCAAGGAAACCAGGTTTATGAAGCCTCCAGACTCTGTAGGCAGTGTTAAGTTAATCCCTCTTCAGGACCTATGACTCATATATATCACAAAGCACTTATCACAATCTACTAATTAATGTATAAAGTCAGTGCCTTCACTGGGCCTTTGAACAACACAGGGTCTAGGGGTGCTGACCCCATGTATTCAAAAATCTGCATGTATTTTTGATCCTCCCCTAAAAAAACCTTAATAGCCTATTAACTGGAAGCCTTACCAATGACATAAAAATTAACACATATTTTGTATATGTATTATATACTGTATTCTTACAGTAAAATGTTAAGAAAATCATAAGAAAATATTTACAGTACTATACTGTAAAAAATCAGCATATAAGTGGGCCCATACAGTTCAAACTCATGTTGTTCAAGGGTCAACACATATAAGGGCATAAGCAACATGAAGAGGAGAGTCTTGTTTGAATCTCCAACATCTATACAAGTCCCTAGTGTATGGCAAGTGCTTAATAAATGTTCATTGACTTAATGATGATGTGGATTATTTTTAAAAAGTCTTCTATGTTGGTGCCTTGACCAAGTTGGTGTTGTTAAGGAGTTTTGTGGCATACTTTGTCTGTTCAAAGGCAGTTTCTTCCCTGGTTTGGAAAAAAGGCAGCTGGAGTGGGCCAACGCCGGGCTAAGGCTTTAAAGCTTCAGGCTCTGTACTTCCCACTAGAGGAGCCTGAAATATACCAAGTGGAGCCTGTTTAACATTCTTCATTCAGTAAACATTTTTTAGCATGTATTCACCTAGCACTGTTATAAATGTCGAAAACTTGTACCTGCTTCCCCGCAACTTGTATCCTCACCCACATTCACAAATGGAGACATGCAGGCTTTATCACCTTTAGAAAGAATAACAGTTCCGACCCAACCCTTTAAGCTGAGAGTGAGCGGGAGGATTTCTTCAACTGGTAGTCAGGATAACTAAATTTCAGCCCAGAATTTTCTACTAATCTACTACTAATCTTCTACTAATCAGTCATCTTTTTTCTCTGGCCTCATCTTCCACTTCTGTAAAGTAAGGGTCTTATTCAATTTCTCATTCTAACTCTGCCACATTAATAAATGTAGACCGTGTATCAGTTGTAGGAAAGCTGAGGTTACTGAGGTTACAGCTGGGGTAAACTGATGAAGAGCCTAGATTTTTTCCTAGTGAAGAGTAAGAGATACTATTTTCTGGGACCACATCAGAAACTGTGTCCTGAGCACATGGAATGAATTAGCACTTGGCTATCTATGGGTCTCTCCTCTTTACATATGAGAAGTTCAGAGATAGCTCACGGTAAAAGTGATTACCAGAGGAGAGCGAAGGGAAAGGGGCAAATGGGTGACAACTGTGGTGCTTCCTGCCTTCCTCGATGGGAAAGGAAGGAAGCAGATAGGAGACAGAAGGCTGCCCTTGGGGCCTTCACAATATTGTAAAGTCCAAGGAACTGCTTAGTAGACCCCTTTACAAGGGGTTTTTCAAGATGTTTTTCCTGTGTGTTTAAAAAGGGCCATACTCCAATATACTTAGTCTGCTTACCCAGGCCCCCTCCCACAAAAATCACCACACAAGCCCTGAAGAATCTTCCTGCTGAGCCTTTGTTGGTGAAGAGCTGGGTTTTCTGAAAGTTGGATGTTTTCGCACATAGTGTCCAGTGTAGGATTGGGAGTTTCTTTCCTTGTTCTCCTAATGCCTGAGGAAAACTTCGATTCACCCAAAAGAGACTTTCCAGGTCAAGGAAAATGCAATTTGCAAGGACATCATCCCTTCACAGCATAGGAGGAAACATGCCCCCTGGTGATATGATACTGCCAGGCAATTTATGCTGAGGGCAGTCCTCAGAGACACCTTCCAGGGCCACTGTCCCAGACAGTCCCTCCCCAGTCAGACTCCCACCATGTGGGGATCAGCGGGTGCACCTGGGTGTGTGCACATGTGTGTGTCAGTGTGTTTGTGGAGCGGCAGGTTCAGTGGGCCGGCGGGAAGCACTGATTATTACCGCCTAGAGGCAGCTGATGCTCAGAAGCCCTCGTTTCTTGTGGTTAATCCACGTTGGCAAGGAAAAGGGAGGTGAGAACAAATAGGAAAAGCTGAGCACGAAGCATGAAGGCAGAGAAAATAGCTGAAGAAAGAGTACAGAGCCCAGCTGGGTGGCAGCCCCTCAAAGCACCAGATGTGGAAGGTTTTCTCATCTGTGGCTTGTTACGTGTCCTCGCTGTGGAGTACAGGGCTTACGTGGTTCTGCTGGGCTAAATGCATCAGTCATACCTGGGGGAGGCAGCTCTGCACAAAGGCGATGCGGTAGCTGAGGTAGCCGAGGCGATTCAGGCAGCCTGGAATCTCCTGGCCCCACAGTACCTACAGGGAGAATGCAGAGAGAGACCAAGTCGGGATCATGATTATGGGACCCCGGTAGAGAGTGCAGCCCTACACAGGAGCTGGACTTCACTGACGTGCAGGGCCCCAAATGCAGTCTTGTGTGGTCTTCGCACGCCCTCTGGTGGTGTCAGGCAGTGACTCGAAGGCTTTCTGTTGGGAGCATCACAGACCAGTTATGCCTCTCAGCCCTTTTGTCCTCAGAGTCTAGTCTCCACGCTCACAGGCTAGAGGAAATAAAAAATTCCACTGCAGAAATCTCTTGTCTACGTTCCCCCATCATTTTTTGAGACATCCAGCAAGTTAAACACTGTTTAAGGGTCAAAAGGCAGAAAACAAACCAGGAAAAAAATTGTTTAATGAATTATATGAAGCAATGACTTTGGATGGAACTTCTGTCATCTGTAAGCAAATTATTTTTCATCTACTGGTGAATGATAGTAACAGCCACTCCTTTATCACCTATCTTCTTTGTCTCTTTCTCTACTGAGGGCCTTGCATACCTAACCACTGAGGTTAACTGACACAGACAACTACAAAACTCCCAATTCACAAATGAGTTAACTGAGACTGAAGTGGGTTATATAATCTGTGTAAGATTACACGGTTTGTAATCTGACAAACTGACAAGATTCCAATTCAGATTTATCAATTTTGTGTTTTCCCACTTTATTTTGCTGTTTGCAGAAGAGACATATAACAGCTTTCCACACAGGATTAATTGCCATTAATAGATGGCTGGGCAATGTCATTAAAATAATATTTTAGAAACATTTTTTTAAAGATTTCATTTATTTCAGAGAGAGAGAGAGGGAACAGGAAGGAGAGATAGAGCGAATCTGAAGCACACTCCAAGCCAAGCTCAGAGCCCGACATGGGGCTGGATCCCACGACCATGAGATCACGACCCAAGCCGAAACCAAGAGTCAGATGCTTAACTGACTGAGCCACCCAAGTGCCCCTAGGTGTGACATTTTGATAAGAATTTTGTTGTCACTAATAATTCTTATCTAAATAACTATTTAATAATAATAGCTAGCATCTACTGAATACTTTCTCTATGCCATTGTTCTAAACTTTACTTAACTCACATCAACTCTATTATGTTGCTACTGTTATTCCCATTTTCCACATGAGGAAACTGAGCCACCAAGTAGTTAAATAATTTTCCCAAGATAGTAAGTGTACATTTAATTTGTAGAATGTAATGTTCCTCACTATGGTTCCTCATTAGTTCCCTATGACAGAAAAGAGCTTATTTGCAGAGGATCAGGGGATGGGTGTGCAGGTTTGCAGGAGCTGGGGAAAAGCTAACTTGCGGGGCATATAAAAGTAATGAGTTTGGGGGAAAGAGAGGAGGAAAGGAATTGGGAAGCTAGTGGCTAAGAGCAAGAGAAGATCCAGAAAAAGAAAAACAGGATCCATCAAGGCTGGGCCCTATATAAGGAAATGGCCAAGTGAGTAAAGGATGGGATGCCCATGATGGATTTTGTGGGAAAGAGAAATTTAATAAGGTGATTTCTCTTTTCTCTATGAAATCTTCAGTAAATTTTACATAGATTACTAATACTTTGTGTCAGAAAGCTGAATTTTCCCTATGATAGAGAACTCAAAGACAATGATAGAACATAACCATCAAGTGAATTGTAAATTGAAATGCTCGAATGGATTCCCAAAGGCGTAAGACATCAGTGTCTTAAATGGATATATTCAATCCTTACCAGGGACTTGGAATGACCAGGAAACACATAAGGTCAGTTCACAAAGCACTGTTTTTGCTGTTGTGGAGAGAAGAGAGATCAGGCAGGATACTTAAAAAGAAACATTACCTGCCTTAGAGGCTTAGTCTTACCAAATCCTAACAGCACTCCCCCTTTGAGTGCCAAACTCATTTACTACAGTTTTTAGTGGATTCCTTACAATGTACTCTGTACAAAATCATGTCATCTACAAAGATTGATGTTTTTCCTTCTTCCTTTCCCATCTGGACGCTTATTTCATTTTGTGCCCTCCTAACTGTCCTGGCTAAAACCTCCAAGTTTAATGTCAAATAGCAATGGTGAGAGCAGATATTCTTGCCTTCTTTCTGATCTTAGGAAGAAAGCACTCATTCTTTGCCTGTTAAGTTTGATAGCTGTGAGGTGTTTTTTGGTTGTTTCGTAGATGACTTTTGTCAAGGTGAACAATGTTTCTTTCTATTCCTAGTTTGTTGAGTGTTTTCATCATGAAGAGGTGTTGAATTCTGTCAAGTGTTTTTCTGCACCGATATGATTATGTATTTTGTTCTTAATTTTACTGATGTAGTATATTACATAATTTTTGAATGGTAAATCAGTCTTGCCTACCTGAGATAAATCTCACTTGATCATGATGTATAACCCTCTCTGTGTGTTATTAGATTCAGTTTGCTAGTATTCTGTTGAGGATTTTTGCATCTACATTCATAGGAGGTATTGATCTGTAATTTTGTTATGTTTTTGCCTGGTTTTTGTATCAGAATAATACTAGTCTCATAGAATAGTTGATAAGTGTTCCATTCTTTTCTACCTTTTTGGAAAAGTTTGTAAAGAATTGGTATTAATTCTTCTTTTGAATATTTGGTAGAATTCACAACAAAGCTGTCTGGGTCTGTGCTTTTTGTGTGTGGGTGGGTGGGTATATTTCAATTTCTTGTTATAGGTCTATTCAGATTAATATTCCTTCTTGAATCAGTTTTGGTAGTTTGTTTTTCTAGATAGTTGTCTTTCTAGAATTTATTTAATCTAAATTATGTAATTAATTGGCATAGAATTGTCTATAGCATTCCATTATAGTTTATTTTAATTGATCTAAGTTTGCTAGCAATGCCCCCTCTTTCATTCCTGATTTTAATGATTTGTCTTCTTTTTTAATTTTAGTCAATCTAGCTAAAGGCTTGTCAATTTTGTTGATCTTTTAAAAAAACCAAAACTTCGGTTTCACTGATTTCTCTATCGTGTTTCTGTTCTCCTTCATTTGAAACTTCTGTTCTAATCTTTATTTTCTTCTGTCTCCTTTAGGTTTTGTTTGCTCTTCTTTTTCAAGTGCATTAAGGTGAAAAGTTAAGTCACTAGCTTGAGATCTTAATATAGGAATTTACATCTACACATTTCCGACTAAGTACTGTTTTGATGCATCCCATAGTTTTGGTACGTTGTATCTTCATTTTGATTCATCTCAAAGTATTTATTATACTTTTGATTTTTCTCTGACCAGCTGGACATTCATTTTCATTTCATTTTCACATATTTGTAAGTTTCCAAAATTTCCTCTATAGTTGATTTCTTACAGTCTTAGAACATGTTTGATATTAGTATGTTTGAAACCCTTTTAAATTTATTGAGGCTTGTTTTATGACCTTGCATAAAGTCTACCCTGGAGAATGTTCCATGTACACTTGAGAAAAATGTGTCTTCTCCTGTTGTTGGGTAAAGTAATCCACAGAGGTCAGGTCTAGTTGGTTTACAGTGTTGTTCTTCTGTGTACTTAAGTAGATGATCTTTTGCCTACTTGTTCTATTCATTATTAAAAGTGGGGTATTGAAGTCTCCTACTATTATTGTAAAATTGCCTTTTTCTACGTTTTTGCTTTTTGTATTATTGGGCTGTGTTGTTTGTTGTATATGTTTTATAACAGTTATGTTTTCTTGACTATTGACCATTTACCATTATAAAATGTTCCTCTTTGTCTCTTATAATAATTTTTTGCCTCAAAGTATACTTTCTCTGATATTAGATAGCCAAGCAGCTCTCTTTGGTTACCATTTGCACGGTGTCAATTTTTCCATCCTATACTTTGAACTTAGTGTCTTTGAATCTAAAGTGAGTCTTTTATAGACAGCATATAGTTGGATTGTGCTTTTTATCCATTCTGTCAATCTCTGCCTTTTAATTAGTGAATATAATTCTTTTATATTTAATGTAAACTGCTAAGTAGGACTTCCATCTGCTATTTTTATTATTTTCTATGTCTTTTGTATTTTTCTCTAGTCCTTAACTGCCTTTTGTATTAAAAGGATATTTTATAGTGTAACATTTAATTCCCTTTATGATTTTAAACTACATTTTATTATTATTATTTATTTGGCAAAGAGAGAGAGCGCAAGCAGGGGGAGCAGCAGGCAGAGGGAGAAACAGGCTCCCTGCTCAGCAGGGAGCCCGACATGGGGCCAATCCCAGGACCACAGGACCAAGACCCGTGCTGAAGGCAGATGCCCAATGACAGAGCTACCCAGGCACCCCATGATTTTTAACTACATTTTTTGAGTGATTTTCTTAAAGCTTACTCTAGGGCTTACAATATATATTATTTACCAAAATCTACTTCAGATTTATACTAACTCACTATCAATAAGATACACAAACTTTCTTCCTATTTGGCTTAACCTTCCCCACTTTTTTGTGCTATTATTGTTATACATATTATATCTATGCATGTCACAAGTTCAACATTTTATAATTATTGACTTATGCTTTTCTATGTGTTTTAAAGAAGTTTTTTTTTTTTTTTAAGATTTATTTATTAGAGAGGGAGACTGAGAGAGAGAGAACCCGTTCATGCACATGTGCAGGAGTTGCAGGGGGAGTGGCAGAGGGAGAGAGAGAATCTCCAGCAAACTCCTGGCTGACCACAGAGCCCAGTGCAGGGTTCGATATCACAACTTTGAGATCATGACCTGAACTGAAATCAAGAGTCAGACCCTTGAAAGCACCTCTAAAGAAGTTTTTTAATTACTTATAAACTTTTAAATATTAACCTTATTTATCATGTTTGGTTCTCTTCTTTGCTTCCTGTGAATTCAATTATCATCTGGTGTTATCTCCTTGCTCCAATAGCTTCATTCCACCTCCTTCTTTTGCTCTATTATTGGCTAAAATATTACATTTGTACATGTAGACCTCAAAATACATTTTATAGAAAGTGTTTTATTTGTTCTTAAATGAATTCAGAAAGAGAAAAAATGTAATTGTAATTTAAAAAAAATAATTACCTAAATACCTTTATTGGTGCTCCTCGTCTTTAAATTACCATCTGGTATCATTTTCCTCTCATGCTCTTTCCTCAGTCATGTCCACTCTATTGATGACCCCATCAAAGGCATTTCTGTTATACTGTTTCTGACTTCTAGAATTTCTCTTTGATTCTTAAAATTTCCATCTCTCTGCTTATATTACCCATCTGTTCCTTCATGTTGTGTACTTTTCCCATCAGAGCTCTAAACATATTAATTATAGTTATTTTAAATTAGTCTGGTAAGTCCAATTTCCTTGCCATATATGAATCTGATTTTGATGCTTGGTCTTTTCAAGCTGTGCTTTTTATATTTTAATATGCCTTGTAATTTCTCTGTTCAAAGTTGGACATAATAACCAGTTGGATGGGTGAAAGAAACTCCATTGAATAGCCTTTAGTGATGTGGTAGTAATGTGAAGGGGGAAGGGAACATTCTATAGTCTTATGATTAGATCTCAGTCTTTTAGAGATCATGGTCCCACATGACTTTCACTACTACCTCTCAAGATTTCCTCCCCACACCCTCACTCCATTTAGGTGAAACAGGAGGCTGGAAGGGACTGAAGTTGGGTAGTTCCCTTACCCCAGAGTTGATTAAGCTCTGGTAAAATCCAGTGTGATTAGTCTCTAGCAAAAGTTTCCTTTGAAGTCTCTAGCAAAAGTTTACTTTGAAGCCAGGCTTTTTGTTAAGGAGAACAAAATTCAGAGGACATATTTCAGAATGGTTCATTTCTGCTGCCCCCTGCTGAAACCACAAGATTTTTCTCTAATATTCAGAGTGAGAATCTGGTGGAGCTCCAGGAAATAAAACTCACAAATATGTGCCCCTGGCCCGGTCTCCAGGAGTTTTTAACTCAAGCTAGTCCATGTTCAGTCTCCAGTAATTAGTGAATTAACCTTAAAGCATTCCTACCTGATGCTGGCTCCAGCAGCGGCTTCCGAGTGGTTTCTCCTGCAGGTAACCTGTGATCTTCTCTATTCGTCTGTCTCAAGTTTTCAGGTGGTGGTTTTGTCCTGTGTCCTCAATCCTCTCATGGATCAAAGAATA
>CM052896.1:99634506-99714457 GCA_028534135.1 Potos flavus
TTTTTCTTTCTTCCTTCCTTCCTCCCTCCCTCTTTCTTTCTCTCTCTCTCTCTCTCTCTCTCTTCCTTCCTTTCTTTTTAAAAGATTTTATTTATTTATTTGACAGGGAGAGAGACAGTGAGAGAGGGAACACAAGCACGGGGAGTGGGAGAGGGAGAAGCAGGCTTCCTGCTGAGCAGGGTGTCTGATGTGGGGCTCGATCCCAGGACCCTGGGATCATGACCTGAGCTGAAGGCAGACGCTTAACGACTGAGCCACCCAGGTGCCCTTCTTTTGACCATTTTCTAATTGGACTGTTTGCTTTATTACTGAGTTTTCAGAATTCTTCATATATTCTAGATATGAGTCTTTTATCATAAACGTGGTTTGCAAGTATTTTCTCTCAGTCTGGATTGTCTTTTCATTTTTAATGAGGTCTTTGGAAAACAAAAGTTTTTAATTTTGATGAGATCCAATTTACCAAATTTTTCTTTTATGAATGTTTTTGTTAAGAACAATTTTTCAAGAACTATACACTAAGTCCTGAAGACTTCCTCCTTCTTTTCACAAAAGTTTTAAGTTTTACATTTAAATTAGATCCATTTTGAGTTACTTTTTGTACATGGAGTGATGTTAAGTGGAGGTCTATTATTTTTTTTGGCCCATGAAATCCAATAGTTCTCTCAGATCTCATGATTTATTATCACTAAATAATCAGCTTAGTTTCTTTTTTGCTAAAACTAACCCACTGAAAATAGTGATCTTGATTGGCCAAGAGGCAGGTCAATTTATAATTTTCTGGCAACATAAGGGGGAGTATTTCAATTGAAACTTTAGGCACCTGGAACTCAGTATGTAAAAAATCAGAGGGTGGGGCAACAAGGCTGGCTAAGACAGGGGTAAAAAGGAGAAAATAAACTCAAAAAAACTAACTTCTCTCAATTCTATCGTTTTGCCTAGCATTTAGATCAAAGGAAACTGGAAGTTGAAAAAATAAGAACAGAACTACAGTTAAGTTGCATGCAAATTATGCTAAGGCATAAAGCATCTCTTAAATCAGTATTTCCAATTGCCATCTATAGATGACTATTCCATAGTCATCTATGGAATACTTGAACAAATTTGCTGTATCTGTATGTAATATGTATTACCACATGATTTTTGCCTTAACCAAGAACAATACAATTTTCTCAACACATTTTAATGGTATCAATACAATCATCAGGTGATACTTTGGAGACTGATTAGTATATCATGTGAGGTATTATAAGTAAAACCAAAACTCTCATTAGCCTGTGATTGATATTATTTTCCTACATAGGTCTGACATAAAATCACTGTCTGATGTTACTGTGACTTTTTATCGAGATTATCTGTCATCACGTTACTCACAACCAAGCTTCTGCAGGTCTGAAATTTTCTTCCCCCTGAATATGTAGTGGGAATTCCAGCTGATAACATTTTTGTTAAAAAAAAAAAAGAAAGAAAGAAAGAAAGAAAAGAATCAACTGAGTCAAGTTGTCTTAGTCTTAAGAATTTCTGGATTTCGTCCTTGGAGGAGGTCAGGATCTTCCCAAGGCCTGGGTCCTCGAATATTCTTCCAGTCCTCAAAAGCAGAGTCCTTTATTTTCTACAGAGCCACAAAAATTAAAGTATATATATTAGGGTAAAAGTCCTGTGGCTTTAACTAGGACATTACTAAATGAATGACTACATGAGTGGAAAAGATCCAATAGGCCCTCAATTATAATTTTAACAAATAAATCAACTGCATGTCACACATAATAACTGAAGTAATGGCATAACTTCTAGGATTTGGAATTTTCCACAGATCCACAGATCCTCCCTTAAAAAGACAAAACCAAGCTCAGAATGATCAACCAATAATTGAACTGCCTGCTAAAATGAAAATTAACACACTTCACGAGTCTCTTCAATGTATTATTCACAATGTTCACCTTTCAAGCAAAATAACCAACCATACAAAGAAACAGGAAAGTATGATCCACAGCAAAAAAAATCAACAAAATACAAGAAATGGAGAACATTTCCCTAACCACATGCTACAATACCATGTGCTATTAAACACTTTAATTTTTGCTAATCAGATGAGTGGACAATGACACATCGTTATAATTCTAACTAACATTCCTATAAGCTTGGTATCTTGTCATATGTTTAAGAATGATATTTATTCTCCACATCCTTGCCATCAGGGAGATACAAATCAAAACCACCTTACACCTTACATGAGATACCACCTTACACCAGTTGGAATGACTAAAATTAACAAGACAGGGAACAACAAATGTTGGCAAGGATGTGAAGAAAGGGGAACCCTCTTACACTGTTGGTGGGAATGCAAGCTGATGCAGCCATTCTGGAAAACAGTATGGAAGTTCCTCGAGAAGTTAAAAATAGAGCTACCATACAACCCAGCAATTGCACTACTAGGTATTTACCCCAAAGATACAGATGTAGTGAAAAGAAGGGGCACATGCACCCCAGTGTTCACAGAAGCAATGTCCACAATACCCAAACCACAGAAGGAGCAGAGATGTCCTTCAACAAATGAATGGATAAAGAAGATGTGGTCCATATATACAATGGAATATTGCTCAGCCATCAGAAAAGATAAATACCTACCATTTACATTGACATGGATGGAACTGGAGGGTATTATGCTAACTGAAATAAGTCAACCAGAGAAAGACAATTATATGGTTTCACTCATATGTGGAATATAAGAAATAGTACAGAGGATCATAGGGGAAGGGAGAGAAAAACTGAACGGGGAGAAATCAGAGAGGGAGACAAACCATGAGAGACTCTTGACTATGGGAAACAAACGGAGGGTTGCGGAAAGGGAGGTAGGTGGGGGGATGGGGTAAGTGGGTGACAGGCATTAAGGAGGGCATGTGATATGAAGAGCATTGGGTGTTATAGGAAACTAATGAATCATTGAACACTACATCAAAAACTAATGATATACTATATGTTGGCTAATTGAATTTAAATTTTAAAATATCATTTAAAAAAAGAGACACACACACACAAAAGAATGATATTTATTTCCTTTTTGCTTAAGTCTTTACATTCTTTGCCCCATGTTCCCACTGACAAACTAAAATGTTAAACTTTTCCATGTTGATCTGTAGATGCTGTTCATATTTAAATAAACTAATTCATCATGATAAGATAAACAGTATTTTTAGGATTCCTCATTTAACTAGTGACTTTATATACATTATTTTTTTTAGGCTGAACTTTTGAATTTTTATATATAAACTCAGTCTTTACTTTTAAAGTTTTTGAATTTTGTATCACATTTAAATAAACTTTTCTGACTCAAGACCACAAAAAGGAATCTCCATTTCTTTTCTCCTAGTATTTTTAGCATTGCTTTTTTTATCTTTAAATTCTTGTTCCACCTAGAATTTATTCATTTTAATATGTGAAATATAGATCCATCTTTATTTTCTTTTCAAATGACTATATAGTTAGTTGTCCTAATACCATATTGTTTGAGGTAATTTTTTTCTGCACTGGTAATAATTTAAGATAGATAGAATCAGTCACTGACTAGGAAGACTGTTACAAAAAAGAGATTATGTTAACATATAACATATATTAACATATGTACCTCATACTCTGATTCCAACGATACTTTATTCATTTTCAGTTTTTTTTCTAATTCAGGATCAATCTGTAGAAAAGAAAGAGGAGCCATAAGTTATTTAAGTTTGTTAGATTCAATTTTGAATTTAAAAAGTTATATAAGGGATGGCTGGGATGGTAAGGCTGGCCTAATAATTACTTGACATAAAACACATGAACAGAAGAAAAACAAATTTAATTATATATGTATGGGAGGCCCACAAAGACATGAGACTCACAGGTAGCCAGGCAATTGAGTCAGGCAATTAAATACCATTCTGAGCTAAGGAAAATGAGGTAGGGAACTAGAGTTTAAAAGGGGAGGAAGACAATTCACAGGAAGATGAAAAGAGCAAATATTTGGTAAACAAATGTCTACTAAGCCATGCAGGTAAGTCTTTTTTTTTTTTTAAGATTTATTTATTTATTTGATAGAGAGAGGGATCACAAGTAGGCAGAGAGGCAGGCAGAGAGAGAGGGGGGAAGCAGGCTCCCTGTTGGGCAGAGAGCCCGATGCGGGGCTCGATTCCAGGACCCCGAGACCATGACCTACGCCGAAGGCACAGGCTTTAACCCACTGAGCCACCCAGGCGCCCCCAGATACATCTTTCTGATATAAAAAGTTATCCCTGGTAATAGGTCTCTTCCTGGTACAGGCCCTCCACCTAAGTTGTTTTAGGCAGTTAAAGGAGAGAGAAAAATCCTTTCCATAGTCTGCTGGGTCTTCAGCTCAAAATAATCCACGTCAAAATGGTTCATTTTGGGACAGCATATCCCACTTCCCCTCAAGACCAACCAGTAGGAGGAAAAAAACAAAAACTAAAACCTGCAATAATCTCTAGAGTAACCTTCAGTGGAAGAGTAAAAATGTACCTTTCAAACCAACAGAACAACAAATTAATAAAACATTATTAATCCAAAAGAGGACCCAAAAAAGTCAGAAAGAAATAACTGTAACAAAGAGCACATAAAAAGAAAGTATATTTAAACCTAAATATATTGGGGCGCTTGGGTGGCTCAGTGGGTTAAAGCCTCTGCCTTCAGCTCAGGTCATGATCTCAGGGTCCTGGGATCAAGCCCCGCATTGGGCTCTCTGCTCAGCAGGGAGTCTGCTTCCCTCTCTCTCCGCCTGCCTCTCTGCCTACTTGTGATCTCTCTCTCTATCTGTGTCAAATAAATAAATAAAATCTTAAAAAAAAAATAAAAATAAAAAACCCCAAATATATAAAAATTTACATTAAACGTAAATGGATTTAATGATCCAATTAAAAAACAAGACTATTAAAAACATATATTCTGTTTATAAGAGATATATTTAAAACCTAAGTATATAGAAAGGTTAAGCTTAAAAAAGAAGCTAAAGAAGTCATATTAACGTCCAACAAAATAGCCTTTAAGGAAAAAAGCATTATTAGCAAGCAAAGTGTTAAGAAAAAGACAACAGGCCCAAAATGGAGTCACTTCTGCTAAGCATGTCACCAAACTGAAGCTTAATATCTAACCTAAGTTCCACCCTCCCCCAGGAATGTAATCTTTTTTTTTTAAGATTTTATTTATTTATTTGACAGAGAGAGAGATCACAAGTGGGCAGAGAGGTAGGCAGAGAGAGAGGGAAGCAGTCTCCCTGCTGAGCAGAGAGCCTGATGTGGGGCTCGATCCCAGGACCCTGAGATCATGACCTGAGCTGAAGGCAGAGGCTCCAACCCACTGAGTCACCCAGGCGGCCCCCCCCCGCCCCCGGAATGTAATCTTAACCAGTCTGGAATTTCCTGGTCAGAGGAATGAGGTAAACTACCTGACTGTCCCCATCTGTCCCCCAAAGAAAGATGAAATAATGTGCTCTTTCCTTGTCCCCACTTGGTTCGGACTTTAAAAGTCTCCTATTTTATACAGCTCTTCAGAGCTCCTTTCCATTTGCCTGATGCATGAACCACTGAATAAAACCAACTTGATCTTTAAATTTATTGATATTTATTTGAATTTTTAAAAAGATTTTATTTATTTATTCATGAGAGACAGAGAGAGAGAGAGGCAGAGGCAGAGGGAGAAACAGGCTCCCCAAGGAGCAGGCAGCCCCATGTGGGACTCTATCCCAGGACACTGGGATCATGACCTGAGCCGAAGGCAGACGCCTAACCATCTGAGCCACCCAGATGCCCTGAATTTTGTTTTTTAACGAAAATGTCATTATACTAAAAACTCAAATCCCCATGAAGATGTAGTAATTCTGAAATAATGTGTGCCTAATATGGTGAAATGGAGTCATAATAGAGATGTTAGCACAATTTTCTCAGTAGCAGATAGAAAAAACAGATTTAAAAATCAACACTACAGAAAATTCGAGAAAACCCTACAAACTTGACCAAATGAATGTATAAATTTTTAATATGTACCCACCACTGCCAGATATACATTCTTTTAAGTACACATTATATATAAACTGATCATACGCTGTCATAAAGCAAGTCTCAATAAATACCAAAGAATGAGCTCATTGAAAATATTCTTTGATTACAATGCATCTAAGTTCGAAATCAATAAAAATAATTTAATTAGAAAACCCCCTATACTTATAAATTAAGGAAAAACACTTCTAAATAGCTTTTAAATAACTGAAAACATTTTAAATTAAAGGATTGTAAACATATATATTAAACTTGCATGACATACCTAGGCCCATGTTTAAAAGGAAATTCATCAGCTTATAAGCAATATTAGAAAAAAAGGGGATGTCTGAGTGGCTCGGTCGTTTAAACGGCTGCCTTCGGCTCAGGTCATGATCCCAGGGTCCTGGGATCAAGTCCCGCATCGGGCTCCCTGCTCAGTGGGGTGCCTGCTTTTCCCTCTCCCTCTGCCTGCTGCTCCCTCTGCTTGTGCTCTCTCTCTCTCTGTCAAGTAAACAAATAAAAATCCTAAAAAAAATGACAAAAAAAGATGGAAAGGGAATGAGCTAAGAATCTACCTCATAAAGTTAGGAAAAAAAAACTCAAAGGAAAAAGTAAATAGAGAACAGAACTAATTAAAGATAAGTCAAATGAATGACAAAAGAATCAACTTAACCAAAAGCTATTGATAAGTCTCAAATAAAATCTACTTAGAAGAAAGAGAAGTCACAAATAAGAGTATTTAGAATGAAAAGGAGATCAACAATATAAATTTTATAGGCAACAGATACTCAGATAATATGAATACTTTTAGGCCAACAAACTTCAAAAATTAGACAAAATGGACAAATCCATAGAAAACTACAACTTTCTAACATGTAACAGAAAAATAAACTATTTGAACAGTGTTATAATGCATAAAGAGCTGAATCTGTACTTTAAAATCTCACATAAAGAAAACTCCAGGTTCAGATGGCTTTACCCATGGATTCTGCTAAAGAAGAAATAATGCCAGTGTAACAAAAACCCTTCTAATTATGTGGTGAGCATAAGTTTGACGTCAAAATCTGAAAAAGTAAGAGAACAGGCCAATTTCACTAATGCAGAATTCCTGAAGAACACACTACAAAAAGACAGCAACATAACAAAAAGACAGTATACTAAGATCAAGGTGAGTTCATTTCTCAGGAATGCACAATTAATTTGAAAACCACAATGTAATTTGTAAATAAACCAATGCAGTAGAACAGACAACAAAACAGACACAGAATTGGGGCGCCTGGGTGGCTCAGTCGTTAAGTGTCTGCCTTTGGCTCAGGTCATGATCCCAGGGTTCTGGGATCCAGCCCTGCATCGGGCTCCCTGCTCGGCGGGAAGCCTGCTTCTCCCTCTCCCACTCCCCCTGTTTCTGTTCCCTCTCTTGTTGTGTCTCTCTCTGTCAAATAAATAAATAAATAAATCTTTAAACAAAAACAAAAACAAACAGACACAGGCACAGAAGAGCAGGAAGGAAAAAATGTTATGTCAGTAAATGGTGCTTGGACAACTTATTGTCTATGTTAGGGAAAACATTCTATAAGTAGAGTTAGGGATCCCCAGAAAAAGAAAGACCCAGACATTTTAGGTCCCCAGCTACCCCCTGCCACCATTCCCCCACCCCCTGGATCTGTGCCTTACCAACTCTAATTGCCCAAGCACACTTCTTGCAGAACTGCCTAGGGGTGTTAGAATTATAAAGAAATGAAAAAAAACAAAAAAACAAAAAAACAACCCACAGTAGTTAGGAATTTTAAGGGAACAAAGGGAATGCAAAAACTAAGTCTCTAAAAGGCCAGTAGATAGCCTAACCATATCAGAGACAAAAAATCAATGGTAAAACCCCCAGTGCTATTTCAAAAGTAAAGACTGACCTGGCACATTCTTGAGTTGTCTTTGCAGGATTGAAACTAGCAGAAAATTTAAAGCTTGTTTTTCAGAGAACTGTTTCTCTGTAGTCAGCTACTGTTTCTTTTCAGACCCCACCAAAAAATACACTGGCTATGGTTGGTCAACTGATAAGGTTCCAGCCTATGAACAAGCAAGGTCCTGCAGACCTTACCTGAGATAACCAGCCCAAGATCCCGTCCAGCTCGGCGCCTTGGGTGGCTCAGTCGTTAAGTCATGATCCCAGCGTCCTGGGATGGAGCCCCATAGTGGGCTCCCTGCTCAGGGTGAGGCCTGCTTCTCCCTCTCCAGCTCCCCAATGCTTGTGTTCCCTCTCTCGATATCTCTCTCTGTCATAAATAAATAAAATCTTAAAAAAAAAAAAAAAAGATCCCATCCAGTTTATACTGGCTCTTGGATCATGTCCATAGTCCCCTCCCTTCGTCCAACAGTTACTCTGCTTCAGTACAATGTTAAAGTCTCTGCCCTATGAGGAGCACAGGCTTTATAAAATACATCTACACAACCTTATTCCTGCCTTTATGTGTGATGACAAAGCTCACCTTTCTGAATATTCATCCTAATCTTAAATAAAAAGAACTCTCTCACCCCTATTGAGTAGTCAAGGATTTGGAAGTTATTCCCATGATCTCCTTCTTATTTGCTGCAAATCAAGTTTCCCTTGTGTGACAACTCCACCTGCTGTAATTACTTATAGATTACGTGCTGTAATCTCTATCTGCAACTCACCAAGGAGCAAACGAACTCACGTTAGTTGAATTACGGCTAGTTCGGTCACAGTTCCTCCAATGTGTGTGGGTTTTTTTTTCCCAAACCACCAAGCAATTAACTCAATTCTGACACTACCTACCGGAGATAAGAGTCAGATCCCACAGGTTAAGGGCTCAGTCATCCAAGATAGTCCCCATCCCCACTTCACACACCAATTGCAAATCCGGGATGTCATTTGTACTTCCGACTGTCTATGGACTGGAGGTTCCAACAACCCCTCCCTGAGTAACTCACAGAATTGAAACACTTTACTTATAAAAGACCAGATGGAAGAGACTCACAGGCAAAGTACAAGGAAAGGGTGTGGGGATTCCATGTCCTCTCTAAGAGGGCTCCTCTCCCAACACCTCTACAAGTTCCCCGGTCAGGATTCTGTTTGAACCCTATTTTTTTTTGGTTTTTTGGAGGCTTCATTACATGGGGATGACTGATTTAAGTCCTTGCCACTGGCAACTGATTCAACCTCTAGCCCTACTCCCCTCCCTGGAAGTCAGGAGGTAGGACTGAAAGTTCCAACCCTGTCTCACAAGGCTGGCTCTCCTAGCAACCAGCCCCCATCTTTAGGTTACCTGGGGCATTCCATAAATTCTTTAACATAACAAAAGACACCTTGCTTGCTCTCAATACTTAGGAAATTCCAGGGGTTTTTTAGTTCAATGCCAGAAAATAGGGCAAAAGCCAAATACGTATCTCTTATAAATCAGAATATCACAATTCCTCACAATGTACATAAAAATCAATTACATTTGGGTTTTATAGTTGCAGATCTTAGTATAAAAGGCAAAACAAAAATTTTAGCAATCATATAGAAAAATATTTATATTTTGGCATAAGAAAAACTTCTTAAAAGGACAAAAAGAAAAAGTAACTATAAAGTAAAAAAGGAATAAAATAGACTACACGAAATTTGTTCATCAAAAGACACCATTAAAATGACTAAAAGGTTTATAATCTGCCATGTATAAAGAAATCTTACAAAACAATAAGAAAAAGACCTATAACCCACAGATAAAATGGGCAAACGAGACCTAAAACATCACAATAGAGGACACACAAAAAGGGAAATATAGGTGGCCAACAGACATAGGAGCAGTAATCAACCTCAACACTCACTCTACCAGAGTAGTAAGGGGATTAGCCCCCAGGCTATCTGCCTACCAGAAAACTTTTCAGGAGGAAAATATCCTCCCGGGTCAATACCTGAATCAATACTACCTGGAATCTCTAGAAGTGTTTACAAACAATATCCAATATTTAATTTAAAAAATTACAAGGTCGGGGCATCTGGGTGGCTCAGTCAGTTAAGCGTCTGCCTTCAGCTCAGGTCATGATACTGGGGTCCTGGGGTAGTGTCCCGCATCAGGCTCCCTGCTCAGCGGGGAGCCTGCTTCTCCCTCTCCTTTTGCCCCGCCCAGTCATGCTCTCTCTCTCACTCTCTCTCTCAAATAAATAAATAAAATATTAAAAAAAAATTAAAATAAAAAAATTAAAATTACAAGGTATGTTCAAAGACAGAACATTTCCCACAAAACCAACAAGAGAAAAAAATTAGACACTAAAAGCAGATCTATAGTTGATGTATGTTGGAGACAGGACTTTAAAATAACTTATTTATATTCAAGACACTAAAGGAAAAAGTAAATAAAAACATGACTTCACGGAAGATTATATATATTATACATTCTTTTTAAATTTAATATTTACCCTAATACTTACTGTCTTTAAGACTAGTTGGAGTTGGTGTTTCTCTTAAACTATAAAATTAACTGAGAAAATTGAATGGGTCCCTTTAATACTCTTTACTTTCCTACTAATAATTATTAATATAATTAATACACATTATATAATATATATTTCATTAGCAGATCTCAATAATGTTGGCAGAAAAATTTATATATATAAATATTATATATATGTACATTGGAAATTATGTATATGTATATATGTTTTACATATATATAAAACTCGGGAAAAAACTCAAATATTGGATGTGGCCACAAGCAAAAACTACATACTTCTGAGTGAATAATCAGAGTTACTTAACTAGAGTTCTTATGTAACACTTGGCTTAAAGTTGTTAGTAACTGTAATCAAAGAGGGTAGAAATCCTACCACTACCTCTAAATAGCCATGTAACCATAGGTAAGTTACTGAAGCTCTCTGAGCCTGTTTCCTCACCTGTAAAATAAATTTTACATGTATTTATATATAAGTATATAGTTTTATATATAAGTATCATTATTTTTAATGAAAAATAATTTTCCTTTCCTTCAATATTAGTGTAGCAGTATACTTTATATATGAATATAATTTATAAAATTACTGGTATTAATATGAAATAGCTAATATATAATTAGAGTGATATAATGGGAGTGAAACTGTCCAACATTCTTCAGTCCCTTTTAAATCCTAAAAACAACTCTACTGAATATATTTCATTGGAGAATGCAGTATTGCAAATTTGCTATGAATATGATAACTAAATTCTTTATATTTCATGATTCACTTCCATATGATCACTCATGTTTTCTTAAAGAATAAGAGCCCAAAGATCACACGACCCCCTGAAAAATTAGATAAAACTCAGACTGCTTAGAACACTGAGTATACACATCTAAACCGGAACAATCATATACACAGACACATGTCAAACTCTAATTACAGTCCTTACTTTAATTTTCACAGCATCATAGCGGATTTGTGAAAACTCACGAAGACCAAAAGAACCTCCAACAATCAGCAACTGAAACAAAGAAAGGAAACAATTAAACAAAATAGAAGGGCAGAATTCAGTCTATCTACAGATTAATGCCAACAGTGGCAGTTTATATGAAACCAAATACGTTATTTTCTTGGTGAGTTACCATTCATCTGTTTAGAGTAGATGCAGTATGTACTGTCACTAGGAAACATTTTATTCTATCACCAAATAGCAAAGTCAGTACCCCATTACTTGTTTTTTTGTTCATTTTTAAAGATTTTATTTATTTGAGGCGGGGGAGAGAGACAAACAGACTCTGCGCTGAGCGCTGAGCCCAATGTGGGGCTTGATCGTGTGACCCCGAGATCATGACCTGAGCCAAAGCCAAGAGCTGGACACTTAATCAACTGAGCCACCTAGGTGCCCTCTCATACTTGTATTATTCCTTATGGTTATTTAAGCATTATATTAGTTGATCTTACAAAGAAACTAAAGTTAAGAAAAAAATCCATTTAAAAGATGGGGAAATAAAAGCACAGGCAACTAAATGACTTGCCTACGATTACACTGAGTAAAGCTAGGAATTAAATTCTGGCCTCATTTCTTCAAGATCAGAATTCTTTCAACTTACGTGTTTGCAAAATAAGCTACCTAGACAGTATTTTTCTCTATTTTCTTACCAACTAATAAAAGAATCTCATAAAATATACCACACTTCTCAATATATGGCAAACCTTAAAAGATCCCTCCAACTGTCATTGCTGTTTTATAATCTCTTCCAATAATCTAATGGGCTTTCACCCCTAATCCTAAAGCTATAAAAGTCTAGCAATTTGGATAAAGTTTGCTCCCTACCTTCCTTTTCACGTCAATTTACTAATATTACCAAATAAGGAAATATAAAGATATAAAACACTGTAAAATATAAAACTTTACAATTTTTTTTCAAAGATTTTATTTATTTATTTGACAGAGAGAGAGAGATCACAAGTAGGCAGAGAGGCAGGCAGAGAGAGAGGGGGAAGCAGGCTCCCCGCTGAGCAGAGAGCCCGATGCGGGGCTCGATCCCAGGACCCTGAGATCATGACCTGAGCTGAAGGCAGAGGCTTAAACCACTGAGCCACCCAGGTGCCCCTAAAACTTGACAATTTTGAAGTTGAAATACTAACAAAACCTTGAATTTTAAAACCCAGTAAGTCTGATCACATAAAAATTTTAAATGTCTATCCTGACAAATAAACGAAATAAACACAACACAAAATCAAGAGACAACAAATCAGGAAAAATATCTGTTATATATAAGCAGCTAATATATGGCAATGTCAATCTGTAAGAATTACTTGTATAAGTAAAATAACTCTTGTCTTTGTGTTTCAATGAAAAGACACATCCCTGGCTTTCGTAACTCTGTCTCAGTTTCCTTTTATTTATTCTTCCTCAACTTTCAAACCTCAAAATGTTGGGAGTATCCCAAAAGGCTCAAATCTTCACATTTCTTCTAACTATTCACAACCAACACTGAGTCCATAGCTGATGTCATCCAATTTCATGGCTTTGAATAGGCTCTATAACCTAACAACCTCCAAATGCACATTTTCAATGGGAAACATCCCACTGAACCGAAAACTGCCTTCCATTTGACATTTCCACTTGAAAGTCTAAAAGATATATGGGGCGCGTGGGTGGCCCAGTTGGTTACGCATCTGACTTCAGCTCAGGTTATGATCTCCAGGTCCTGGGATCTGCCCACATTGGGCCACCATGGGGGAGTCTGCTTCTCCCTCTCTCTCCTCTCTGCCCCTCCCCCACATGCTCTCAGATAAATAAAATCTTTAAAAAAAAAAGTCTAGCAGATATATATAATTTAACATTTAAAAATACCCTCTTGACTTTTACCCCAACACTCTTTCCAGTAAATGTCAACTGCTTTCATCCAAAGGCTCAGGCAAACTTCTTTGTAGTCATCATAAGCTCCTCTCATTCGTATCTCACATCTAATCCATCTGTGAGTTCTGTCACCTCTACTTTCAAAATATTTCTTGAATCTGACAATTTCTGACTATATCTTCTTCTAACTCTCTAGTCTAGGCCACCATCACCTCTTTCTGGAACTACTGTGGCAATCACAGTACCCACATGTTACATGATGAAGAATTTGTCTGACCTTTGTCTTGGGTTCCTGGGAGGGAAGTACTAACTTGGACTTTCCTGAGTGACTGGAGTATCTTTGTTATTGATGGAGGGCCCCTAGGACCACACCTGAGTTTATGCTAATGAGGGGACTCATGGTAGGCCCCTAGATAGTTGCGGTATACAGGGGGGCCACGCTGGAATGACCAACCATGTGACTAGAGGGGTGGGGCTTTAAGCCCTATGATATCAACCTGAACCCCAAGGAGATGGGGCTGGACACTGAGTTCCCTCACATTGTTAATGATTCAATTAACCGTACCTAGCTAATGAAACCCCAATTAAAAAAAACTCTGGACATCGAAGCTTGGTTGAGCTTCCTGGCTGGTGAACACATCAATGTGCTAGGAGGGTGGCATGCCCTGATTTTACGGGAGGAAAAATGGAAACTCTGCCTTTGGGACCTTCCCAGACCTTACCCTGTGGGTCTCTTCTTCTGGCTATTCCTAATTTATACCCTTTATAATAAAACTATAATTGTAAGTACAGTGCTTTCCTGAGTTTTGTGAGTCATTCTAGTGAATTTTTGAACTGGAGGGGGTTAACAGGAACCCATGAACTTATAACCAGTTGCATCAGAAGCCCAGGTGGTCTAAGAATCCCAGAGCTTTCAGCTGGTGTCTGAAATAAGGGGAGTTTCATGAAGGACTACTCCCCTACTCTGTGAAGTCTGTGCTAATTCTGATTAGGGCCAGAATTGCACTGCGCCACCTACCACTCATTACCACAGTATCTACACTCCTAACAAAATATCTTCATTTATGCAGTAGATCCCATATCATCTTTATCTATTGAAGGAAACGGATTCGTCAATTCTTTCATTTCCTGTATCATGAAAATCTTGCTCACTACCACAAGATTCATCATAAAAAAATACTATTAGTTCTCCCACTTACTGACAAACTTCTCTAGACCTCACTTCCTCACATTACTGTCCTCTCTCCTTGTTCCTATCTGCAGTAAAATTTCTCAAAGGAGTCGTTCATGCTCACTGCCCCCCCACTCTCTCTTAGACCCATTCCAACCACCAAAGACATCCACGTTTCCAAATCCAATGGTTAACTCTCTGTTCTCATCTTATTTCATGAGCAAAATTTGACACAGTTGATCACTTTCCTCCTTTTCCCTTAAGCCTGGTTTTTCTTTTCCTGAGAATACTTCTCAGTATTCTTTGTTGGTTCTTCCTGTACACTCAACCCCCTAATGTTGGAGTACCCTAGGGCACAATGATTGGTCTTCTCTATCTACGTTAATTTCTTTTGTGATCTCAATCAATCCTATTACTTTAAAAATATTCAAATGTTGATTACTAACACTCCACCTTTAGAAGGGATCAAGCAGGCACCAGGGGAACAAAGCAGAACCAGGTAAACAAACAAAGCAGACCAGAACAGCACTGCAAGGGCTCTGGAACCTAAATTACTATTAGAAAGAAAGGCCAAAGTAGTATGCTACTACTAGGAGCTAAGTCTAAGCATGGTGACTGCTTGCTAAAGTAGAAGACTTAAATAGGATACAGTTTCCTAACATAACATGCAGAATGTCCATGATACAATAAAAACTCCCTTGTCATAGCAAGAATCAGGAAAACAGCAAGTTGAATTAGAAAGGACTATCAAGAGATATTCACATGGAGATAAACCAGATGTTGGAATGATCTGACAAAGATTTTATTTATTTATTTATTTAAAGATTTATTTATTATTTGAGAGAGAGAGAGAGCACTGCGCCTGCACTTGTGGGGGAAGCGCAGAGGAAGAGGGAGAAGCAGACGCCCTGCTGAGCAGGGAGCCCCATGCCCATGCCGGCTGGATCTCAGGACCCTGAGATCATGACTTGGGTCCAAACCAAGAGTTGGGCACTTAACTGACTGAGCCATCCAGGCGCCCCATGACCTAACAAAGATTTTAAAGGAATCATTATAAAAATGCTTCAGAGAGCAGTAACAGATGTTCTTAAAACAAATGAAAAATTATGGGGTGCCTGGGTGGCTCAGTGGGTTAAAGCCTCTGCCTTCGGCTCAGGTCATGATCTCAGGGTCCTGGGATCGAGCCCCGCGTCGGGCTCTCTGCTCAGTGGGGAGCTTGCTTCCCCCCCTTTCTCTGCCTGCCTCTCTGCCTGCTTGTGATCTCTCCGCTCTCTGTCAAATAAATAAATCTTAAAAAAAAAACACCAAACAAACAAATGACAAATTAGAAAATCTCACCAAAGACATAGAAAAAAAGAACCAAAAGGTGACATCAGTGAAATGGCAGACTAAGAATCTCCAAAAATCTTCTCCACCAAAGCAATGAGAAAACTGGTAAAAGTTCTCAAATCAACCTTTTCAGAAATTTGAAAAGTAAGGAAAGACTTGCAGTAATGTTGGGGACATATTCTTAAGAAGACTACCGTTAAGCAAGAACAGAAAGTTTGGTGGCATTTTTATTTCCACCTCTCTGCCCCAGCTCCAAGATAACCATGAAAACAAATAGAATGCAATCATGGCACGAAGCAGTAACCTCTAAAGGGGCAGAATGGGTTGGGGCTCCTTAAAATCTTACTCTCTGAGAACTGTCACTGCTTGACCAAATCTGGGGGTTCAATGGAAACCTCAGTCACAAGGCTGTCTTCAGTTTTCCTGACTTGGAGCTCAAGTAGTACTAACAGACTTCTCCCAAGAAGTGTTTGTTGAAATATTTCAGAGGCAATTGTTTAACATCATGACTCCCTGAGGTGGTAGCAACAGGGCAAATAACAGTCTAACCAAAAAGCTTAAAAGGAAAATATGAGAAATTAAGTGTCCACAGAAGACTCTGAAAAGTTCAAACATATTCCTGAGAATCTAGAAGGAAATGCTCATGAACAGAATTGTGCCCATGTCCAGAGTTGTGTAAGCTCAGGAAAGATCTGAGAAGGCCTTAAACACTTGCCTATGGCTAACCCTGAGTCTCTGAGCAAGCAGGAAGTAAAAGCTCAAGGCAGAGTTGTAACCTGCCCAGCTGAGCATTGAAGACACACCAGAACAAGCACACAGAGCCCCTCAACAAAGACGTACTGGTTCCAGGTGTTTAAGGAAACCTCTACCCAATAAAAAGAAAAATAGTCCGATTTAAAAATGGGCAAATGATTTGAATAAACATTTCTCCAAAAAGAGAAAACAGATGACCAATAACCATATGAAAGGATGTTCCGTAACATTAGTCATAAGGGAAATGCAAATCAAAACCACAATGAGATACCTTCATATCCACTGAGAAGGGTATAATAAAAAAGATGGACAATAACAAGTGTTGGCAAGGACACAGAGGATTCACTGCTGGTGGGAATGTTAAAGGATGTAGCCACTCTGGGAAATAGCTTGACAGTTCCTCAAAATGTTAAACATGGAGTATCATAGGACCCAGCCATTCTACACTAGGTATATACCTAAGAGAAATGAAAACATATATCCATATAAAAACTTGTACATGAATGTTCATAGCAGCATTATTCACAATGGCCAAAATATGGAAACGATCTGAATTGTTCCAGTTCATCAATGGATAAATAAAATGATAAATAAATAGGGTAGGATTAGAATAAAAAAATTGTCTATCCAAACGATGGAATATTATTTAGCCATAAAAAGGAATGAAGTTTTGATACATGTTACGACATGAATGAATCTTGAAAACACTATGCTAATTGAAAGAAGTCAGTCACAAAAGACCAGATATCGTATTATGCTATTAAATCTATAGACAGAAGTAGATTAGTGGTTGCCTAGGTGGGGGGAGGGAGGAAGGAGAAAATAGGAAGTGACTACTAATGAGCATGGTGTCTCTTCTGAGATGATAAAATTATTCTGAAATTAGACAGTGGTGATAGTTGCATAATTCTGTGAATATAGTAGAAACGCTGAACCGAACACTTTAAATGGGCTAATTTTTTTTCACTGGTCAGATTAGAAAGGTAAATTCTGACTAAATGGGCAGTGTGGAAGCTGAAATAAGTATATTCTCTTTCTTCAAGTAGTTTGGACAAGAAGAGAGGGAGAGTAGTACTTGCATATACCTGGTATTCAAAGTCCTCTTCTGTATGTCCTGGGAAGCATTAATATTTATTCAAGAGAGGAAATAATTTCAGCTTGAAGATAAATGTAGTTGCATATGCAACTGCTGCAGGATGAAGAGGATGTATCTTCTGAGTTCTTTCCAGTAGTGTTTGGTTTACTATCACATCAAGGCTTGCGGAAGGAAAATAACTTGCCAAGGTGAAACAGCGGGGGGAAATAAAAGGGGGTGGGGGAAGAGTTGTCTGGCTGGATTCCAACTCTGGTTGGTGTTATGTCAACCTCAGCCGGTACCTTCTAGACGAATGAGATCCTCAGGGAACTCAGCGTAGGGCAGGACGCAAACATATAAACACCAAAAGCACACTCAATGTGCTTCAAAATGATCAATTGCAAATCAGCGACCTTTTGAGAGTTGCTACAATGTGGCAGGCACCGTGCCAAACATTCGATTTTCACAAGGTTTTATTTAACTCCTACCAACAACCCGGGAAGAATTAAACCAGTTCACAAACCAGGAAGTTGAAACGTGGAGATACCCGACACTGTACAAATTAATACATCTAGTTCCAACAAGCCACAGCACCGTCCAGGTGGAGCAGGGGATTAAAAACGTCAGTTTAGTAATCACCCAGACCTGGGGTAAAATCTGGTTCTGACCTCGCTCTCTCAAGCACACCCTGGTAACGACTAGGGAGGGTAGACGGGGGACTCGAGATCGTAGTACCAGCGAAGGGAGAGGACTAGGACTGCCACCTGCCGCCAGCCCCTTCCCCGCCCGAGCGGCGGCTCCCCGCCCCGAAGTCTCCCGGATCCCGGCCGCAGGGACCCGGCCGAGCTGGACGCCCCACCCCTTCCGGAATCCCGCCCCACACGTTCTCCTCCTGCCTGCGCTCACCAGCATGGGGACTCCGTAGCGAAGCGTCTTGTTCTTGCGCAGGGCGCGCATCACCGAATGTACGGACATGACTGAACTCTCCACCCGCGTGGACGCCTAGTCCAACAGGCCCAGCGCGGCCTCCCGAATCCAGGCTCCCTCTCCAGGAGGAAGTCCTTGACTCGCCTCCTTTCCTTGGCCTCCCGGTGCTCGGTCCTCCCCCGATCGGCCTCCGCCAGACAAAAGCAATCGATGCGTCGTAACACACTCGCGCGTCCCGGTGGAAATTCGAGGGTCGGCCATTTGGTTCCGGCACGCTGGTTTGCAGTCGGGACTTAGGGATTGAAGCCGTATTTATAGTCCTCATCAAATGATGTGGAAACAGGTACCTCCCACGTTCTGGGTCTTGGCCAACGTCTTCTGACGTTCCCTAGCACATAGCCGCTCTATAGAATCAGCTAAGGAAAAAAGTTACTTTGGAGCTAGTATTGCAGCTTCTGGTACTCTTGGCTATTTGTGGGGTGGGGGAGTTTACCAGCTTAATAAAGATTTAGAAATAAATCACCCCGAAAGAGTAGGTTGAATAGCAGTCAGTGTAGTCCCTCGATGTCCACTGAACCTTTAATGCTAGTGCTTTAACTACTAGATGGCCAGTCGTTTATGAATGTCTATTTTCCACTCATTCTGCAACTCTCCAGCACACATTTTTGCAGGTCAATAGAAGGTTCGAGGAAAACAAGGATGAAAATATACAATCCCTGCCTTAAAGAAGCTGGTAGTTTAATGGGCAAACAAATGAGCATGTGCCTTAAGTACAACAGTTGTTTAGGAAACAGACCCCACGTTCCATTTGTCACGGTGAGTCAGAAAGCCTCACCTACCAAGTACTATTTGATATGACATAATAGTATAAAATACAGGTGACATGGAGTAACTTTTCCCATGTTATCCCTGAGATCCTCCCATCTATCCCTGCCTCTATTGCCACGGAAATGTTCCTGGTTTAATCCCTTGTCATCTTTCCACATATCCAAGTCACCCCTAAGTGGTCTTCAGAAGAGAGACTCTAGCTCTACCTTTCACCTGGTCTAATAACATTCATATCTATAGGCCCACAGGGTCAAATATGAAAAAACCCAAAAAACAAACATAACCTTAATTGTGATTTTAAGTCTATCTTCCACACTGCTGAAAAGTTATCTAAAAAGCATAAACGATGAGATTCTCCCTGTTGGTTTTGTTTGTTTACTTATACTAATCACTCCAGTTTTCTTAGCAAGGAATTTAAGGTCCTTTATAATGGCCTGCCTTTTCTGCTACCCTTCTCCATTCACTCCATACTCAGTTTTGGAGGAGATATTATTCCCTGAGTATTGCATGAACTTCCACATCTCCAAGACGCAGCTTCAAGGATACCAGGTTCTTGAAGCCTCCCTTATTCCACAGGCAGTATAAATTACTCTCTTCTCAGAGCTCCAATAGCCTTTGACTAATCTAATATATATCACACTGTATTATCAGTTTTAGTGTATAAAGTCACTGTTGCTCCAAATAGCATATAAGCAAGATGAAAAACAGGAGAAAGGGAAGGATACTTGAGTGAATTTAAACCTTGGGGTTTAATTTTTGGTTCTGAGGCTGAGGAAATGAGTCAAATCTCCCCACCCCCTCCTTCCCCAAAGAAGCATCACCTGAGCTGAGCCAAGGGAGATTTTAGTCTGATCAGAACAGGCTTTATTAAAGTGAGACTGAAAATTCCTTACCCCTATTTCTCAAATCTGTCACCCCAATCTCTCCAAGTGAGAAACACCTTGCAAACCTGGGGACTGAAGCAATAAGGTGGGAGCACTTAGCCTGAGAAGTTAAGTCAAGCTGCACAATGGGGAGTGCTGGGAAAAAAATTATGTAGATTCATGGGAAAGAATCCGGAGCAATTATAGAACTCAAGAGAATTTAGGATTGGAGGGCTGGGCATATAAAGTGCTGCTATGGGTCTCCTTTAATGTGATTTTTTTGTACTTTATTTTGAATTTTTTGACTTGCTTTTTTGTTGTATGTTTGTTTAAACAAGCTCTGTGTTAACCTACTTAAAAAGAAGGGAGGAAAAGCACTTGTTTCCTGTATCCCCCATCCCCGTGCAAAATTTTATTCCTCCTCTATTAAGTTCTTCTTGGGGACTATTATATAAGTGGTTTTACTGGTACCTTAAAGGAATTTGCCATTTCATGCATCCAAGAGCCTTTTCCTTCTGACTGTATGATCATAGGGCTTATATATCAACTTCCTTTGCCAGTTGTTTGAAGGTTTCTGGAAGCATTTGGGTTCTTAAAGGCCGTCCTTTATGAGGACAGGGTGCAAAGCTTTTTACTGTCTGTATATATTGGTGCCCATCAAAAAATTATCATTTTCTGTTGTAACCCCAGAATTGGTACCCAGGGAAAAATAGGAAGTCCAAGAAGAACATTTAGAGACTAGAGCGCTGATGAGAAAAAGAAGAAAATTTGAGAACAAAACGTAAATGCATAAGAAGTTGGTATTAGGATGGTCTGAGGGATGGAGAACTGGATGGTAAAGGGCTAATCTGTGGAGGCTTCTGTGGTGAGGTAGATAGGGCTGTGGGGAGCAGGTGCCTGAAACGCATTGTGATGGGGAGGGAGTGTGCAGGCTCTAGCTAGGGAACAAAGCCCAGGGTGCCCTCGGGGCTAGACAAGCTTGGAAACAGACGGCCTCAGGGTATCTGGGTAGCTCAGTCAGTTAAGCGTCTCCCATCTCTTGATTTTGACTCAGGTCATGATCTCAGAGTCATGAGACTGAGCCCTGTGTTGGGCTCCACGCTCAGTGGGGAGTCTGCTTGAGGATTCTCTCTCTTCTTCCCCTTTATCTCTCCCCCACACTCACATGTGCTCACTCTCTCCCTCTCTCTAAAACAAATAAATCTTAAGAAGAAGAAGGAGGAGGAGGAGAAGGAGAAGGAGGGGGAGGGGAAGAGGGAGAGGAAGAAGAAGAAAACAAGCCTTCTGAGGAAATGACATGAAGTTGAGAATTTCACTAGAAAATCAGTGTAGGAGAAAACACACAAAGTTTAAAGTTTGTATGAAGACTCTGAGGGGAAGAGTCCGGCATTTCTGAGTAACCAAAAGGCTGGGGAGGGGAAGGATCAGAGAGAAAGGGTGAAGTATTGGGCGAAATGAATTTGGAGAAGCAGGCAGGTACTAGATCGTACAGTGCCTTGGAGTATTTTGGACTGAATCTTAAGGGCAATGGGAAAGTTCTAGGGGCTTTTTAAGCAGATGAAAAACATGATTGAATCTGTTTTACCAGGATCTCTAGTCTAAGGCAAGCAAATTGGAGGGGGTCACAATGGCTAGAGAAGAGGTCAGTTAGAAAGCTAATGCAGTAGTCCCCATGAAACCGGATGGTGGTTTGGCCTAAGATTCAAAGAATAATGTGATAGGTGGAGAATAGGGAAATAGTCATTAAGAGACGGAATAAAATACTGAAAGCGACATGCCACCAAACTGAATGGGCCCAAGGACCCTTGGGTACCCAGGGTCATTTGACGTGGTCCTTTGCTTTAGATGGTGGTTGCTGTCCAGAAAAGCGAACTTAAAACCTCTTTTCTATGAAGTGGTTCCTAATTAACCACTGGTCTCAGGTACAAAGTTTGAAATGCAATCGCACTGTGGTTGAGGATGGATGAAAGTTGTGAGGGGGAAGAATCACTCCCCATTAACTGCTCAGGGGCCCTGGAGGGTATGTACCACCAGACCCTAGCAGGCAGTGGAACCAGCCATAATTTTAACGGTAATTTATTATGGATTAGGAAACCGACTAGCCAAGCTTCTTAGAAAATTATATCAAATAAAACTGAGGACTTTTTGCTCCTAGGTTTGGTGACATTTGGTTGCTCGGGTTTAAAAAAAATTTTTTTTTTGTTGTCATTGCTTCCTTCCTTGTTCTTGGCTATTTTCTAGAGAATTCAGATTACCTTTGGGTATCGCAGTCATTTCTGTAGGTTTGGGAGTAAAGGTAGAAATTAGAGGGACAATAGTAGTGGAAGTGTATTCACTAGGTTTTTTAATGTTCTGTATTTTAATGTTTTGACGTCTGGGGCCGTGCTCACCCTGGAGGGACTGCTCCTCCCGGGGCTAACCGATTTTCACAGATAGTGAACAATTTTCTCACACGTGTACTTTTCCAATACGAACCAACCAGTCCGGAGCCTATACTCCTTTATGGAGCTCTCATGCTCAGGGTCATTATTCACATGCTCTAATCACCCCAAGGCCAGATACCAAACAACTAGGTAAGCCACACAGACCACTAAAATTATTCAGACCAGCCAACCCTAACCCTGTTTATCGTGCATTGCCTGTTCCTTCCCATGTGACCACATTAACGGCTCTCGTCGGTACCTCCTCCCTTTCCCCCTGCCTTACGACCAATGCTAGTGCTTCCCTCCGTGGTCCCCATGGCATAGTGTGTCCCCTTCTCTTGGGAACTGTGTGTAACAAACTATCTTTTCAATGTCAGTTGTCTCCTGATCTTTGGGCCTTACTATACCTCGATTATTCTATTAATACCCAATATCTAAAACAGGTCAGGAAAACGACCAACCCTTTTTATTCCCTATCTTCTCTCTGCACCTGAAGAGTCACTACTTTTTGTGACTCCTGGCAAATAAAATTTCCGTGCATAAGTTACTCTTCTACATACATTATTTTCCTCTTAAACACAATGCGGTCGAGTATAAGGAGCACAGAAAAAGTTCTGGTCTGGCTTCAAATCTTGACCAGATGTGGTCTCCCGCCATGCTGCGAAGAGCTCAATCTAGCCTACTGGAAGATGAGAGGCCATGTGGTGACAGATCAAGGCATCCTGGCCAATAGCCTGCACTAAGTGCCACAGTGAGGCCATTCTGGCCTACCCAGCCCTCATCTGCCATCAGATGGATGCAACTGCATGCGACCCCAGGCGGTATCAGCAGAAGAAACACTCAGAAACCCACAGGATCTTTTAAAAATTATTAAAACATTGTTTTAACGCATCAGGTTTTGCAGCCGTTTGTTATGGAATTGATAACGGACACACCTTCTCTGCCCATCAAGGGAGAAAATGGCCATTCTGTACGCACTACAATGATAGACTCGCCCTTGGACTTTGTTCGGGTCTGAACTTTGCTTCAGTCATGTGACAGAGCAATGATGGTCAAGGTAAACTGCCTTTTCTCTTCATATCCAAGTCAGCTATATGCACAGTAACTTAGACAAAAGGTTAATATTCAGTCTGACAAGTCCTTTTTCATTCTGTGGCACAAACCCATTTCTGCCTTCTATATATCTTGTCAGGCTTTCGGGGCATAGAGGGGCAACGAGTAAGACAGTAAATGTTGGTGACTGTATGTACCCTTATCCTTAGCTCCTATATCAAAGCTAAGCCCCAAACTGGTCGCTTGGACTTCTTCCTTTCCTCTTTCCACTGTTCTATGAGATGCTATGCTAAGAAGCTTCCAGAAAAATAAGGAGATATTTTTTAAGTAACCTCCAAAATAAGGTGGAAAAAAGATTTGTAAAGGTTCATTGACAAACGCAACAAGCTTTTATTGAATGCCAATATGAGCCAGGCACAGTCAGATACACTATTATCTCATTTGCTGTCTCTGGTATCAAACAGCAAAGCTCAGGAGAGATTATCAGCTGTTTTAATGGCCTTTTTTACACAATCTGTGGTGATGTTCCCTAGAAGATTCGGTTTTATGTCCCTGTGTCTTCCAAGCTGCAACAAGGCGTCTATTTCATCTGAGAAACCGATTGCTGTTTAGATCTAGGCATGCAATGTGAATTAGGATCAAAGTAGAAAGGAAGCAAAATACGGTTCGTAAGGAAAATAATTGTATAAGAAGTAACATGGCCTGGGAATAAAAATGCACATATAACCAGGAATAAGAAACTCAATATTCAAATCAGCATGGCAAATGCAGAATTAAATTGGGATTCAATTCAGAAATCTGTAAACTAGGAAGAGGAATCATCCTGTTCTCCTGTGATTGGTTAATAAATTTAGTGAAGTTCTTTTGTCATTGACTCTGTTAATGATTGACTTGTATTTGAAAACATACTTCAGCCCTCTCCCCTATTCTCTTCCCCTTGCAAAAAGAAAAAGAACATGAAGAGTATGGATAATGTTTGGAAACGGGACCTAGCATTTGTAGAACTCCTTTAGACACAGCAATACTTTCTTATGATATAGGTGGTTATAGCACCAAGGGCATCAGGTAAGCACATCAAGTGCTTTATATTATGTGGGTGTACAAATAATCAACATCAGGCAAGAGTCTATGGCAGTTGAAAACCTGGTTCCGATCAGAACAGAATTCCTTAAAATATTATTTTCTTTTTGATCACAATTGCCCTTTTGGATGTGAATGCTGGTCTCAAAAAGATTTGCCTATAGATCAAAGAGAAACAGCACAAGGGGCTTATTCCAGGATAGTAACCAACTCTAAACCTATTATAGGTAAGAGGTTGAGAGCTTCATAATTTAATCTTCTACTTCTAGATGATGTTAGCAAAATACGTTAAAATCAACAAATACTCCCCCGTATTCAGATAATTATTTCAGCTTAGAGTGACTAGATGTTATGCATCTCTGTATGGTCAGGACCTAGGATATAGTAGGCACTCATATGTTGAAAGAAAAAAAAGACTCATCTGTCCACAGATAAATTCTGACTAAAATGGACTAGAATAAAATCTTTATTGGCTTCACATGAAATTACACAAATGCCATTCCCCACCCCTTGCCCATACTTGACAGCCTAATGTTTTTGTTCCATTTCTTTAAATATAGTTTAAATTGCTATTTACACAATAAAAACAATGTCTAACATCAAAAAACACACTTCTCTAGTTTAGAACTACTGGAACTAGTCACAGAAGAACTCATGTGATTGAATTTTATATTAGGGCTTTCGCAGATTCCGTGGAATCTCCCAGTTCTGCATCATGGCTTACAGTCTCCAGTCTCTAGTCAAGGCCCAAAGAGAGAAGATAGAAGTGGATTGAGATAAAAAGGATAGTTTCATCTATGTTCATGTAGTGCATACATCCCAGACATAAATATGAGACAGAAAGGGCACCTCTGCAACAGACTGTCTTTGATCTAAGTTAAGTTTGTTTACCTCTTTGAACTTTGATTTTTCTCATCTCTTAGATTCATCCTAGAATCTTTCTTGCTCCCTTTTAGCTCCACCGTTCTTTGACTGGGTTCTAATTTATTTAATAGATGCACAAACTGAAACACTAATACATTTTGCTGGTCAGCAAAATAAGAATAAGCAGCCCTAGAACACTCCACTTTTTTCTTCCACATCTATACTTGGGCAGAAGGTCACGGAGAGCTGGGCTCTAAAAAGACCCAAGTGAAATGCTCATTCTCTACTGGAGCAAACGCGTGTGTGTGATTTGATAATTTATTTAAGTTCTTATTTAATAATTTAAATGCCACAGAGCACTGTTTACTGACACCGCACAGTGGAATCCACCTGATGAATTGTATTTTACTGCTGCACAAGTCCCACCCCCCAGAGATTTTATTTAATTGGTCTAGGTGCAGCCTGGGAACCAGAATTTTATAAGCTCTTCAGATGATTTTAACCTGAGAAAAAGGGGACAACTATTGGCAGAGAGCAGTGATTCTCAAACCTTACTGTGCGTCAGTCACCCGGACGGATTGTTAAACAGACTGCTGGGTGCTGTCCGCAGTTTGATTCAGTAGGTCTGGGGTGAAGCCCAAGAATTTACTTTTCGAACAAGTTCCCCAGTGATGCTGATGCTTTTATCCAGAGACCACACTTTGAGAGCCACGGCCAGTGAGAAATGTCATTGACAGCGGCACCTGAAGTCCTAAGTTATATCCTGAGTCTATCATTACCACCTCCATCATCTTCAGAAAAGCAATTTATTCCCTTTTCTTTAGTGTCTTTTTAACAATACTTAGATCTCAGAGTTGTGAGTCATGAACAGTGTCCCCACCTGGATTTAGTATACCATCTGGCACAAAATGCAGTAACAAATATTAATTTCCTTTTTCCATTACACATGGCTAGATGATGTGAATAACTAAGTGAAATCAATAGCACAGATTAAAACTTGGCAGGAAAAGAGAGACAACTGAAGCAAACAATGTCTTCTAAAAATTGTATGTGTAATATAAGATGATAAATACAGAGAAGTGTTTTAAGTGTATTACCTTAAAAAAACTTTCAATTTTCAAAACTTTAAACACAGTAATTTAGGTAGCAGGAATATTAGATACAATCTATGAAGTGAAATATTAGATTCAATCTACAAAGATCATGAATTTTTTTTAGTGACTTACAATAGACTCCAATACCTCATCTAGGGCAATAATTTAGTTTTCTAGAGAATCAGAAATAAAAACTGAATAGTATACTTGCCTAAAACTTTCATCATGGATCTTTAAATGCTCTTTAATTCCAGAGAAAACCTAAATTATTAAAGTGCATAAGAATCCCTATTCTTAAACAAAGCAAAACTTCTACCAACAAGGGGATAGGTGTCCTTTTTTACATCTACCAACAAAGAAAAAAACAATATAGCTTTCCCTCCTGCTTGCCAATTGCTTCATTCTGAATGTCTCAAGGTCGTCTCAGGAGTTGATGCTCAAACCCTGAGCTGAATCCTGGGAGGGAAGCCGGCCCGCCGAGGAAGCTGCTGCACAAGCCTCCAGACGCAGGGAGGGCAGCCGGGCTTGTGCCCACACAGCGGGGCTGGTCGAGGCGAGAACTGGAATACTGTCAATGCGTCTGTGCTGACCCACAGGCGCAGCCGTCTTAAGTGAGGCTCGAAGGTACGGAACACTCCAGGTCTAAAGGCCTAAGTCCTATCAGGATTGTTTAAAGCAAGTTTCTCCCTATACCAATGGTTGACCCAGAGGCAAGGTCTTAGGCGGGCTATTTTTAAAAGCCTTCCCTTCCCACTCTGGCCTGATGCCATTATGTGACAGCTTTCTTTTTTGGAGTCCCTGAAAAAAAAATGTGATGGCTGCCTGCACATCTCAGTTGCTACACTGTGTTCTGAATTTCTTTTTCCATTTATTATTTTCAACTGTCACTTAACCTGATGATGCACTTTTAACTTCTCATCTATTTATGAATTCTCTTTAACGAGACTGTGAGCTCCTCAAGGGTCCTTAATTTGTCCCCTTCCTCCACGGAACTTTCTCAAGTGTCTTCTCAGTAACTGTTCCCTTTTGCTGTCTGCAATATATATTTGACATTCTTTGTAAAAGTGTCTTAACAAAGCTGGTGTCCAATCAACACCTGTAAAATGCTTACCGGATTAGCCATGCTAAAAACTGGACATGACTGGCTGCCTCAGGGAAAGTCTATGCTATCAAGATTATGTAAGGCTTATAGTCTAGACAATGTATTTGGAGGACAGAAATGATTTTTTTAAAGCCAGAGAATTAGCCTTGGGTCAGCTCTCCTTAGTGTTTTAAAACCAACGTTTGGTATCACATGAACACATGGTTCCCGCCTCATTATTAATGTCTTTGGTATTCCTGGGCATCCCTTCACCCATATCCTTCTCTCAACGTTTCCCCAGGAAACATCCACCAAATTTCCCTACCCACTAAAACAAAACAGAACAAAAAAAAAAAACCCTTTTCTTCCCCTTCCCTGCAAAATGGTTTATTAGAAGCCACAGCGAGTGTGTAGAGCCTTTCCAAAAAAAACCTGCAATCCAAACCCTCTCAACTGAATCCGAAGCAGAGCTCACTTCATGCCTAACCTGCCAGAGAGCAGTTCCTTCTCTCACAATCTGCCTATCACTAGAAACCGAAGAATCTGTTAGATGGCCTGAGAGGGTTCCGGTGCCGCTTTGGAGGCATTATCCTTTTGTCTTTTAGAGTTTTTTCACTGGGTTGGTCTGGCCCCATCACCAAAGCTCTGACCACAGTCATTCCAGCTGATCCTTTAGCAGGACTGGGAGGTACCAAAAAAGTCACTGGGACAGCCCAGAGAATGAGTAAGGTTTATCTTTATATCTCGAGGTGTGGGGAACAGATTGACTTGCACAAAGCTGGATTATGGCATTTTACCTCCACTTCAGCATAGCTATTTTGAGAAGAAATACTGTTCTAAGATTTTTAATTAGTTGCTTCGGTTTTCCTTTTTTTTTTAATGACTCAGATTGGGCATCCTCTTTCAAGGTTCACTCTCTCTCTCTCCTGCTATCCATCAAATTCTCCCATTAAGAACTTCCCTTGTATATCAGAAACCTGAAACCAAAGAGCAGCTTTCCACTTCTTTAATTCTCCATAAGGCATCGCTATTTATACTGTCACGTATGGACGTGTGTGTGCGTGCGCATATGCGCATGTTTTACAAAAGTAAAAATGGTCTCATTATCCTGTGTTTGATATAGGCACCCAAGTATGTAGACAGAAATTAAATAAAGGCCACAAAAACTTCCCAAGGAAGATCATTAAGAAGAAAAATCCTCTCTTCTTTTGCATCACACAGCTGGCCTTTGAGGCACGCCAGCTAAGAAAAAGGTATCACCCATGCTGATGGGAAGACTGGACCTTTCCCTCTTTGGGTTGTAGCTGAACTTCTATTGGTGATCCTAGCAAAATACGTAACTCCCCATCTGTTCTAAGCATGTCTTTTCTTCGGCCTTCTTTCAAACAATGCCTTCACTCTCCCATTAGATATGAGGATGTGGAGATTTGGACAGCGAGGTCCTGCTTGGGTAGCAGTCTCTTTCAAGGATGTGTTGACTATGCAGAAGAGAGAGGGAAGGATATGGGAGAATGGCAGGGGACGAGGGAAAGAATATGTGTCTTCTAACGGGAGCACTGGACGAGAGCAAGCTTTTCATAGTTGCCGCCGGTATCTCATGAAGGCCCAGGCTGCTACCATGGTGAGGGCAAACACTGGCACCAGCACCAGAGCTATGGGGATGCCACTTGGCTCCCCTTCGCTTCGATGTCCTATAGGCCCATTCTGCACCTGTAACTGGAAGGGAGAGAAAAACGTTAACTCTAGTGAGCAATGTGTGTTCACCCCAACTCCAGTGTCCAGGTCGGCACAGTACCTGGATCTAGACCACCCAAAGCTGTGACCTCCAAGCACTATCTGGCAGAAGGAGTCCTCTCTGTTTGTTCTAAATCGATGCATCAGAGCCATCAACTCTGAGGAAAGAGGTCTGATGGGGAGGCATTTAAGCTTACTGTGCTAGTGACATGAAGGGGCCCGAGGGTGAGCGGATAACCTTTCTGTGTCTCTGCTGCCTCCACCAAGCTCTGCATGTATCCTGCTAGGAAAATGAAGATAGGAGATGAACTCTACCGATCCTGTAGGGAACCTCGAAATTATTGGGCAGGGGCAGAGGGTGCCCACCTTCCTAGAAATGTTTACTCAGAAAGATTGCCAGTTGTCAGAAAGCAGTAAGGGCAGATCTGAGCAATGTCAACACAAGTACAGCACCATTTTTGGAAATCCTTTCCAATTCCCAAAAGGCACCAACTCCCTCCTGATACGGTGTCATGGCCTTCATCACTATTTTGTAACACTAGATACAGATAAAGAGGAAACTTATATGGAACAGAGGTAAAATACTCAGAGGCAAACAAGTAAAAAGAAATCATATCCTGGTGGTAATAATTTTCCACTGCCTAATAAGCATTCCCTTTTGAGGCTGGTGGCATTTCTTCATATTAATTATTATTATTTTTTTTTAGCAAGCGAGTGAACGGGGGACGGGGGGGCAAGAGGGTGCGGGGGCAGGGGGGGTTGAAGGGGCAGAGGGAGAGAGTCCTAAGCAGGGTCCATGCCCAGCGTGGAACCCAACATGGGGCTCGATCCCACGACCCTGAGATCATGACCTGAGCCGAAACCAAGAGTCGGATGCTTAACTGACTAAGCCCCCCAAGCGCCCCTCTTCATACTAACTCTTAACAGCTAACTTGCAACAGTTATGATGCCATTTTGTTTCAGTTCGATTTAACCTCCTCACTACAACCCCATGAAAAATCTGACCCTTCCATCTGAAAGGCAGCACTGCATGAACTACCTTTTCCATCCTCTAGCCCACCTCTACATCTTTCACTCATTTCCTGTTCAGATGTCCTGAGAGCGCATGCCTAATAATAAGATATGGTTTATAGGGCTAGGCCAATTCTCTGACCAGAGTTTTATTAGGGGTTACTATGTTTTATTAGGAGTTATTTATGGATGTTTCCCAAAACGTGAACTTTGGAAATCATTTCCCACATGCCTTCAAAAAGAACTCTAATCATACCTGAAGTGTATACCTACATTCACTACTTGCCTTTACTATTGCATAAAGTCTTCCACACTTTAGAAACACAAGAGCCAAGGCAGAAGCAGCCGATTACCAATACTGTCTCCTATTGACCTGTTTCCTAATCCATCACACAGATTCTGCTTGCAACTCTGGTATCTCTCATGCCGTGCCCCTTCTGCTTTATAACCTCTCCTGTCAAGCTCTTCTTCAGCCTCCGAAGCCTCACTCAAGAGCTGAGTGAGGCAATGACAGCACCATTTAAGAGGGCGCACTGAAACTGTTGTAAATGCACCCCAAGGTCCTTGGGGTGGAATTCCTCCATAGGGAAGAATTAGGTCTACCTGGCTTCTCTACCCTCATACAAATTATAAAACACTAGGAACTAAGAAGTGGATGCAGGGAGAGGTGCTTGCTTTGACTAAATTCTTTTCTTAAAAAATTTATTTATTTATTTGAGAGAGAGATAGTGAGAGAGACAGCGTGCACGTGTGGGTGGCGGGGGGGAGGGGCAGAGCAGGGAGGCCAGTGCTGGGCTCAATCCTGGGACTCCAGGATCATGACCTTCGCCGAAGGCAGATGCTTAACCCACCGAGCCACCCAGGCATCCCTTGACTAAATTCTGAATTCCATTTCCTTTTTCCTGGAGATCCCCTTTGAGCATTACGGCTTTGATCAAGAGGGTCACCAGGTTGATAAGAAAAGGGTTCCTGTGGTGATCAAGAAAAGCACACAGTGGGTATCAGGAGAGCCCCCACCGCTACACTTCAAGTTTCATTAATAAGTATGTTCAAGGGCAGACACAGGTTTCCTTCCCTACTAAAAAATAAAATTGATTCTGGCTGAATTTTCTCCCCATTTATTTTAATTTGGTTGTCAAGCTTTACATTTAAGGTACATGTCCTGGAAGCTAGGACCTAGGCTCCAAGCAGACTGAATTTCCTTTCGTGATAAGCAGAAGTCCCTGAAGACGCCTGCCTGTGCTGGACAAGCTCTTTGAAAGACTGAGTAAGAAAGAAAAAAAAAAGCCCACGCACTACTAAAGATTGCGCTATACGCCGTATTTCCAAGAATGATACAAAAGCTTGGTGCCAGCTCGCTGGCTGCAGGTAACACCTACCCTGTGTTGCACTCTTAGGGACACGGCATAGCCTGCATTACGGAAAAGATCGACAGCATCCTGGTGCAGTAAGTTCCTTAGGTCTTGGCCATTTACCTGTCAAAAACGGCAAGAAAAGTAGTAAGAGAGGTAGAATCGTAAGTCAAAGATTGATATTCATGTGACTAAACATTTAAACACTACAGAGCAAATTCCACTAGGAGAATGGGTCAAGTAACGTAGAACTCAGAGTCACTTTTTCATGTTCGAAGCTACATTTTTCTAGAACTGAGGTTCCCACAGGCCATCTGAAGAGCACCAAGGCTTAAAAAAAAAAAAAGTAGTCTCTCCTTCACCTTAGCTCCTGCTGCCTGTCTCATTTTGACACTTGGGTTTCTGTTACTGTACCTGTGTGTCTTCCCTGAGCATCGCTTCCCTACAGCTAACGGTCTTCTGGGTTACCATCCTAGCCTTCACATTGCTAATCCCTGGCACTGCCAGCTTCAACTCTAGAAATATCACTTTATGAAACTCTAGAAATATAACTCTACAGAACAATTTATTTTGATGTGGTGCAAACCTACTAGTCCATTCTATTGGTCTTGTTCAATTGTGAACTATTTCCCTCGGTTCCATGATATTCCCATCCTCCACCAATTTACTAATTTTACAGTATTTCTTTGATGATACAAACTTCCAAAAAATGCTTCAGTGTAGGTCAGTCCTACCATTTAGAGGTGAGATGACCAGTGGGATTAATACTTCTTAGTGTTAGGAGCGACACTGTCCATAAGTGATATCTACCCTATGCTGTACTCAGTGACACAGCACAGCCCACTTTATGCAAGATCTACACATCTTTTGTACACATCAATGTCACTAACAGCAATAGCAGCAAGAACACTTCATGTATTTGTTTGGGAGGTTCTGTGCTGTATGCTTTACATACACTGTCTAATGTTGTTCTCATAATAATCCTATGAGGTAGACACCATTTTTATCTTGTTTTCACAGATGAAGAAACTGGAGCTTAGCAAGGTAGATAATTTACCCAAAGTCATAGTAAGTGTAGGAGCTAGGCTAGTGTTTTTAAATATTGGATGTAAAGTCACAGTGCCCTTGCAATTTACTCTTCCTTCTGCACTATTATTCTTCCACCTGGACTCATGAACTATTCTTTTTTTTTTTTTTTTTTTTAAGATTTTATTTATTTATTTGACAGAGAAAGACACAGTGAGAGAGGGAACACAAGCAGGGAGAGTGGGAGAGGGAGAAACAGCCTTCCTGCTGAGCAGGGAGCCCGATGCGGGGCTCGATCCCAGGACCCTGGGATCATGACCTGAGCCGAAGGCAGCTGTTTAACGACTGAGCCACCCAGGCGGCCCCTCAGGAACTATTCTTAGCTGAAGTTCAAGCCATCGAAGTTCAAGCCTCTCATCTTCCTTGTTACTGTCTTCCTTCTCCCAAGAGGTTCATATCATTCCTCCATACAGTCTCCTGGTAGGTGAATTAATCTAACAGCACTTTGGTGTTATAAACTATCTTACTCAAAAAACTGACCACAATTTCTACTCCCTTCACACTTCCTATTCCTCTACTGAATCTGCTCATTATCCTCATCAAAACCTTTAATAACCTTTTTAGATTTTATTTGCATCCTTACCCATCTAGGGAGTTCTTGCTGTTATTTCAACAAAGCACTTCGTAAACTATTAGAATCCCTTGTCGCCATGATCTTCTGCCATCCTTCCAGTCCTGCACAACACACTGCATTTAGTTTCCTCGTCATCGCTGAGTTGAATGTTCCTGGGGGAAAATACACGCTCATACTTCCCAGCACAGATCCATGCTGGCTGACACTTGCTGTATCCTTATGACCGTTCTAGTCACCTGGTGAACTCCCTAATGAATGCCCAGCAGCAGCTGTTCCAGACCTTTCCTATCATCAGACTCCAACTCTGATCCTACCTCCTCTCTCCAGATTCCTTTGCCTTATCTTTTTTGAGAATACTGATAACTTCTCACACTCTCTCCTCGTTCTTTCCTTCCCTTTCAAAGTTTCCCGATAGCCTCTCACTGCTGCTTTGCCCTTGTTTCTGATTTAGATCCATTTCCTTTACCAAGGCTAAACCACCCACTGGTGCTCTTGGTCACATTCCTTCTAGCCTTCTTAGAGAACTTAAGTGATCACTTGCTCCTCTTGATTCATTCATTATTATTGCTCTCTGCTCTTTCTCAACTAAAATTATCCTCATCTATAGAGAAAACAATATAAATATTTCTTGGAACCCACTATCACCCTCTTCCCATTTTCTGTCCTCCACCTTTCACTGCAAAACTTGTTGAAAGAGCTGTTTGAAAGCACTGCCTCCACTTCCTCCACAGCCAAGCACTCCAATCCCTGGTACAGCATCATATGTGAGGTGGCCTGAAAGAATATTCTGTCCTGCAGGTCAGTAGGCACTTCCAATCCTCAAATCCTACAGTCCTTTCCCAGTTGTCAGACCTCCTCCCTTTTGCAGTTCTCTCTGGTCTCAGCTTCTAAAGACTTAGCTCCCGCCCCTTTGGGGCTGCATGGAAAAAAAAAAAAAAAAAAAAAGACTTAGCTCCCTTAGTTCTTGAAGGATTCCTTTCCCAATTCCTCTTCTCCTTCCTTCTTAAGGGAAGTAAGCATTCCTCAATGTCTGTAGTCCTCTGTCCCCTTATCTTCTCTCCCATGGTGATCTTTCACAATTTCAACTGTACTCTGCAAGACAACTCCCAAATTTGTATTCTTATTTCTACTTTTGGACTTGCCAGTTTCCTGCTGGGTGCCTGGACTGGAATATTTTGCTACACCCCAATTCAACAAATCCAAAGCGTCTTTTTTACTTCCCACAAAACCAGACTATCCCACCTTCCCTCTTATTGCCACTACCATTCCTTCGGACTAAAATTCTGGTATTTTTCAACTCCACTTCCTGTCGACGTTCACATACAATACTTTGTCAAATCCTATAGGCTAACATAATACTATTCCTCACACACTATTTTCCTTCAATTGCCTCTCTATTTAGGTGGTGGATACTTTTAGATGAACTATTGTGATCACTCTCTCACTGATTCACTTTCCTCTAGCAACACCCCCCCCCATCCTATTCAAACACTGTCTCCAGATCAAGCCCCCTAAAGTACCATTCTGTTTCTACAAGACTGGGAGCAGGGGAGAAGAGACTGCATGCCTGATTTCTCATTCTGGTGTGCAAAGCCCTCCAGAAAGTGGCTCCAACCCACTCTCTCAATTTAATCTCTCGTTATTCCCTTTCATAAATCCTGTGCTCTAAATCACAAAATTCACTGTCCCTAGGACATAAAACATATATCCTTACCTTCATACCTGTGCTCAATTTCGACCATCTGAATACACTTCCCTTTTTAAAAATTCCATGTATCTTCCAAGATTAATCTTAAATAGGATCAGTCCTGCTACCTATAGTGTAGAAGCGAATATAGTTTTCTAATTGAGACTTCGATTTCATGCCAAGCCACCTTCTGATTATTGCCTTTTGTTTGTTTGTTTTGGTGAACATGCCACAGGAATAGAACTTCAGGAGTCCAACCACCACAGTGAATTCTCAACATCTCAACTTTCTAGTTAATTCCTGGGGTAGAGAATCAATATGAGATTGCGGACTGTAGTGGGAAGGCTCATGTAACTAATCTAGCCCATGTGATAACTATTTCTCATTGTAAGGAAATACGTATTTTCTCTTAGAGACAGACAAATTAGGTTAATGATGCAGTCATGCCAATAAATGCCAAAGATTTCAGAGCTCAGTATCACAGCCAAGTTACATAGTGATAAATTCATGCAAGTGAGAGAATTGAGTCACTACATGACATTCAATGGCAGGAGTACTGAGTTCAAAATCATCTTTGCAATCACAGTCAACAATAATTGCCAGGAATCACTGCATATTTATTATTATGTCTGGAGCTGTCTCTTCGTTTTACATGTACTAACTTATTTAGTCTTCACAATAACCCTATGACTTAGGAACTCCCATTTTATAGATGATAAAACTTGGAAGGCTATGCAACTTGTCCATGGGCATATAGAATAGAAGTAGCAAAGCCAGGATTCAAATAGCCTGGCTGTAAAACCTTCACTTTAAAACACTAACCCACAGAAATTTACATTGTAAGCAAGGATTTTATTTCAGCAATATTATCACTATCTCGTTAATACTGTAAATTGAATTTTTACTGGTTTTGCAGTTTCATTTGTATCTAATAAGTTACACACGTTCAAAAATTTAGAGTTTTGTAGAACAATATAAGGTGTTTATATATTAACATTTTTATTCACGTGCATATACTGAAGCAGCATTAAAAACTGGGAAGATACGGGGCGCCTGGGTGGCTCAGTGGGTTAAAGCCTCTGCCTTCGGCTCAGGTCATGATCTCAGGGTCCTGGGATGGAGCCCCTCATCGGGCTCTCTGCTCGGCAGGGAGCCTGCTTCCCACTCTCTCTCTGCCTGCCTCTCTGCCTGCTTGTGAGCTCTCTCTCTCTGTCAAATAAATAAAATAAAATCTTAAAAAAAAAAAATTGGGAAGATAAAATTTAGTTGAGTGCCAAGTCATTGACATGACCTTTCTAGATAACTCTGCTAGATGTGCCTGATTTATTTCTTTGAATCTCCATAATATGCAATGATCTTAAAGCTCAAAGTGAACTCTACCCTATTTTATATCACTTTACATTCTACTGTAAATAACTTCGTTAAGGCTGTATCACAAAACTCATCATTATAACCCCTATAATATCTAAAGAGTACTTTGAACAACACTTGAGTATAATAAATGTCACAAGATTTCCTGAAGTCTGCTTGCAGACTGCACCCTGCAAAAGCCTGACGACATATTCTCAATATTATACAAAGCTGAAAGGCCTGGACTCTGACACTGCAAAGTCACTGCTTTGCCTGCCAGTGACTCAGTGTGTAACCTTGGTCCTCACCTGAGCCTCCTTCTGCTCACGGAGGACATTGGTGATATCAGGCAAAAGAAGGTGCCATACAGGGCATAAGCCAATTACAGCAATCATGTCTTTCAACCCCCCTAGTTAGGCCTAAAGGTATGCTAATATAAAAAGGACTACTACTCTAATTACTTAAAAAAAATAAGACTCTAGACAAGAGGCCTTTGAGACATTCAAGGGCAATTTTTAAAATTTTTTTAGCCATTTCTTTTTTAAAGAAACATTTCTTATCCTTTGCCCAAGTTTAAAAACTGCCCCATAAAACAAATTATGATTCTGTCTCTTGTCAAGGTCATCTCTAATCCAAAGCCAAACTGGCTTTCCGATATTTGCCTCCTCTTTGCATTTTTAGATTCCACCTCATATTGACTAACCACCAAGGTCCATAGACTTTATCCCTAAATATATGTGGAATTCGCTCTCTTTGTCACCTTCCATACTAATATAGACCAGGGGTTCTCAAAGTGTGACCCCAGAACCAGCAGCATTAGCATTCACCAGGGAACTTAAAAGTTAAAAGCAATCCGTGCTTTCACAAGCCATCCAAGTGATTCCAAGTGAGTTAATTCTAAGCTAACCTGCCTGAACAAATCTTTTAACTGGTCTCTACACCCAGCCTACTTACTCTATTTAATACAAATTCCGTGCATACACAGATTTCATCAGTGATTTTCCATTTACCAAAGTTGTGATTTTTCAAATATGAGTCTATGGACCCACCACAGAACACAGTGAAGTTTTAATCCAGTGGGTCAAGATCAGTACTTAATTTTAAAACAGTGAAATTAGAAGAAAACAGAACATAGAATGTATCACATACAGAAGGGATAAATACTATTTTCTTAAACTTTGCTCCAGTTACATGTGTGTTTGCATGTATGTGTATTACCTATTATAGGCCATAATTTAAAACGTCTGAATAACACTTGCCTATAGCAGTGCCTCTCACAATTTATTCACAGACTTTATTCACACCCAGGGATCTTGCTATAATGCAGGTTTTGACTCCAGTAGGTCTGAGAGGGTTCCTGAGACTCTGCATTTCTAATAAGCTTCCAAGTAATGGCCAGACGGTCCTTAGACCTCACTTTTAGTCCCAAGAGCTACTCAACGGAGAAATCTTAGAACGCTGCTGAACTTGCTACTTCAGCTTCCTTAACTCATGGCATAGTTTCACTGAAGCGGAGATATGGCAGACTTGCAGTATGCTAGAAAATTCCGCTGACTGAATGTTCAGAGAACTGATATGCTGGTGTTCTGCTTACCACATGGGGAAACATACAATTTTTTTGCTTTAACTATGGTTGTAAGCAATCTTTAAAAATGAGTCTCCTATTTTCTGCCTTAGGAAATGAATAAACTGAGTTAAAATCAGTTTCCTCCTTTTTTTTTTTAAAGTTTAACTTTTCACCTGTGTGACTTTTATTTATTCATTTATTTATTTATTTTAGAGAGGCAGAGAGAGACAGACAGAGGTAGACGGCAAGGGGGAATCTTAAGCAGGCTACACGGCCAGTGTAGAGCCCGGCACAGGGCTCGATCTCACAACTTTGAGATCATGACCTGAGTCGAAATCAAGCATCAGACACTTAACTGACAGGGCCACCCAGATACCCCCAAATTAATTATCTTTGATGATTAATAATTTTGAATTGCCTCAAGAGCTCTAACTATAGAATAATATCAATATAAATATAGATGATGTACAGAAGGAATGGACTCAATTTAATAAGCATTGACCCAGATTATACTCTGGATATTTTAATTTTTTTGCCAAGATCCTGAAATGAATCATAATGGGAGGGGGCACCTTTCTTTATCGGAGTTGAAGAAGGAAGAAAAAACCAGATTATCTAGTTCTAATTAATCAGACCAAACCAAAAAAGTCCATTATGCTATGATGCGGTCACAGAGCAGCTAACTTACTGCATGCCTACTCCGAGCCAGGTACAAGCCTACAGCTGGGGATATGGAGATAGGAGGACAAGGTGTATAGAGGCATCCTTTGTCTAAAGGATTCTGCACAATGTCCTGGCTGCTGCCTGCATAAGGGTTTTCTGGTGGATCTTTCCCATTGATTTCTAAGCTTTGGGCAAAGACAAGTCTTTCATTTTTCAAATCATTCCACAGCACCTGGCACGGTGGTCTGCAGGCTGTCAAGTAGAGTAGTTGTAAATGTTGAGGACTACTCGGCTCTTTCATTCACCGAGTTAAGAATTCTATTTGACGAGAACACGAGATGCAGCTGACTAGTGGCCTGATCGGTGCCATTTTGTTATATAAGGGGTTTGGTCAAAAGCGAATATTCACCTGTTTAGTGTAGTGATCAGTTCACATCACCCTGAGCTTCATAAAAATGTAGAGTTCACTGAAGATGGACTGTTCTTGACTATCCAGCTGCCTTCATTTAGGCAGACGCACAAGGGAAATGACAAACCTAGATAGTTTACATTTTTTCCCACAAAAATAAAATTTCTCCAGGTTCCCTGGTAACCTATACAAATACTAAATCGTCCTCACCAACACACACACTAAACTTCAGGTGAGGAATCGCCATCTCCAGCCCCCATCTCAACTTCGGGTTCATCCTATTAGTAGTATCTGTTTTTGTTTCATGGTTGTCAGATGGAATATGGCCTTAAAAATAGGGGTGCCTGGGTGGCTCAGTGGGTTAAGCCTCTGCCTTCGGCTCGGGTCATGATCTCAGGGTCCTGAGATCGAGCCCCGCATCGGGCTCTCTGCTCAGCAGGGAGCCTGCTTCCCCCTCTCTCTCTCTGCCTGCCTCTCTGCCTGCTTGTGATCTCTCTCTGTGTCAAATAAATAAATAAAATCTTTAAAAAAAAAATTTACATTAGTTAAAAAATTTTTTCTTCTCCCTCCCCCCATTTTTTTAAGTTTAAACAGTCCACAGAGATCACAAAAAATTTAACTTCTGATAAGAGGAAATTGCATAAGTCATGCAATTATTTAATTTTACCTGAAATTAAGATAAAACATGGGTATTATTTTGAGAGAAATGGAAAGATTAAATTAATAGTCAATAATAACTCAGGAAATCTAGATCACTTAATGAAACTTGTATTAGTTATCCAAAATGGATGTGCTAAGGAAGTGACATTCCTAGTCTGATTATCCAGCAAAAAGTTAAAAGAAAGAGTTGGGGCATATTTTACAACATGGAAAAATAACCTATGTGAAGAGAGTAGAAAAACCCATCAAGAATCAATGAGAATATAGGCCAATAAATAGTTCCACATCATCATTTGACAGAGACTCCAAAGCCAGTAATAGAGCACTTAAGAACATCAGAGGGAGAGAGTGAGCTACAAGGGAGACATAAACATTTAATGGTTAATGCCCAGCAAATTCGCTTAAGGAGAGAAAGCAGAGAGCACGGTAAGTGAGGCAACAGACGCAGTATTTCTTAGGAACGGTGGTCTAGAAAGAAGAATTTTGGAGCAAACTCTTGGAAGGGAAACTGGAATGAAATAAGATAGCCCACCTTCTCTTTCTCAGTCTTATTTCTCTCCATATCTGTCTTATACTTTTGCCTTTTCTTCGCCAGACATTTCCTCCCTCTCTTCTTTCCCATGTCTTAATTGGCCAAAACATAAACTTGAATCATAAAGTAAAATCCTCCTTGCTATAAACTTTAAGGTGAAGGGAGCTGAGTTTTTTTGACATTTACCTTTCTCTGCATGGACATCTATCTCCTACCATACCTTTTTTTTTTTTCTCCTACCATACCCTTTTAAAAAAACTTGAGTGGCCTTCCAATAATTTCTTTTCTCTATGAGGCAATGGTCCACATAAGAAAGGCTGCTCATCTTCGTTTATGTCTAATAAATTCTCTCATACTGAGCTCTATGACCTTTTCCCCCTAATTCTATCCTTTATAGAAAGACTGCTGTTAGTTTTTATATAAAATCACACAGAAAAGCTATGAATTCACCATGCAACTTTCTGTTTAGGATACCTAGTCCTAGCTCCTCATTTACCTCTTAGGAGGCAGTACATCATACTGATTAAGAGTAGAGGCTCCAAATTCAGACAGACCAGTTTTAGTCCTCTGCCACCCACTAGTTGTGTGACCTTGGGCAAGTTGCTTGACCTCACCAAGACTCAACTTCCTCAGCTGCAAAACAGTCATAATAAATGTACTCACCTCATAGGGTTACCGCAATATTAAATAAATGTAAAGTTCTCAGCATATTGCTAGTATACGGTGCTCAAAAACTTCTAACCAGTCTCATTTTTCAACAATCTACCTTTTACCAAACCTTTTTGAATAATATGGTTGTCCTCTTAACCCCCATACTTTTCAAATGTAACCCAGGCCCCTGTGTTCTGGACAGAATGTGGTATACGTCACTTTAAACTGCATAGTTTCTACCTACATGCTATACCTTTAACAACCTACTCTTAAATTTCCATTAATGTACCACTCAAGTTAATTTCATGTTTTTAGGATGTCTTTCTCCAGGGAGCTATGGGAAATAATCTACTTGTAAACTTCTCAATATTGTTTTGAGATAAAAGGTATTTATCACTGTCTGTATCTCTCAAATTAAAAAACAGGATCTAGGAGAAGCTTAATGGTCTGAAAAGAGGCAAAATAGTTCGTGAGAAGGACAAAAATAGGATATTACCATCCATGACTTTGTATTTATATTCTGGCTCAGCCAACCTTTCAGAGCTTGCCTGAATTTCTCAACTTGTTCATTTGTGAAGTATATAATGAACCTTGTGCAAGGATACAAAAGGTTTAAAAAAGATCTAGTCCCTTTCCTTGAAGAACTTCTAGAAAAGAATCAAATTAAAGCTCACCATATAGTGTCTTATTACAAACAGCAGAGTGAAATGGGAGCCTACTAGACGGAAACCCAAATGAGAATGCATTCCAATTTTTCATCTTCATGACGGTTGAGAAGGGCTCTGAGTCTAAAAAGGACTCTCAATTCCTACCTTCCTTTTGTGTCTCTTTGGAGTAAAGCAAGACACACATTACTCTTTCAATTAACAAAAGGGAGGTGATAAAGTATAATTGAAGGACAACAATTGTGGGTTTTAGGTCATTTCCCCCACATCAGTCCCTCATCCCTCCCTGTTTCCTGTCTTTTGAACTTGGCTAAGTAGCTTCACACTCTGGACTGAATATGCCTTGTCTATCAAGTGAGGAATTACCCTCTTTGCTCTGTGTTCGTGTTGGAAAAGGTGATTGATCAAGGTCCCTCCTCCCACCAAATTCTATAATTTGGGTATTTCCAGATCCAAAAAGGCAGGCAGAAATCTTCCCAAGGAAGGGGCCAAGGGTAAGAACTGGGGTCTAGGGAGCAAGTAACAGTGAAGGAGGCCGAAGCCAGTTCTCACCGAGAGGATCTTATCACCCTCCTGGAGCCGCCCATCCAGGGCCGCAGCCCCATTCTCTTTGATGCGGCTGACGTAGATGCCACTGTCGTTGGAGACATACTGCTGATCTGTGCCACCGACGATGTTGAAGCCCAGCCCTGAGAAAATCACGGAGGAGTTGTAAAGGAGATAGCAGTGAAGAAGAAAGGGATTAGAGAAGAAGAGAGAAGGAGGAAAGTTCTAGCGGGGAGGGGAGGCTGATGAGTCAACTGTGATGTAATGGGTCAACAGACATGGCAAGGTCAGTGAAGAGTATCATCAACAGAGGTCAAGAGTACCCAGAGTTGCCCACTTAGACCAGGCAAGACTAAAACTATAAACGTAGTCTTATTAGTTTGCTGAGTAGAAACATAGTTTGCTGAGTAGAAAAAGATCTATAAGAATGGTGATTCTTACTGTACTTTTGTTCACATTTGATTTTGATTCTGCTGGTGGCATTTAAAAGACCCAATTTTTACTTTCCTGCTCTTAATGTAATTAGTGTGAGCTGTGTTCATGAGAAGTCATGCTTTTAACTAATTAGCAAATGAACTATCCTTAATTCAGTGGAAGAGAGATTCCTGACCAAAGCTTCCCCTTCATACTTCCCTTCTCCCAATGTTCAGGACAGTTTGTGTATGGAGGTATTTTGGAAGAAATGGTCTTAGGAGTTTCATTTATTTTTCTATTTTGAGTGTAGGTGTTGGCAGGAATCCTGGGAACCAAAAAGAAAACTGAAGCTGCACAATAGGACTAAATCACCAAATTCACTGTTGACTTTTCTATCTCCAGTGCAAATAACCATGAATTTGGGTAGTTTGCCAAGTTTTATTCACTATAGGAAATGGACTACCCACTGATTAACAACTCTCCATTCTCCCCCTCTCCCTAACCCCTGGCAACCACCCTTCTATTCTTTGCTTGCCTAAATGACTAATTTAAATGGGTATAAAATTTCAGTTATGCAAGATGAATAAGTTCTGGAGAGCTGACGTACAACTTGGTGCCTATAGATAATAATAGTGTTACTGTACACTTAAAAATCTATTAAGAGAGTAGGTCTCATTTAAGTGTTCTTACCATAATAAAATTAAATTAAATTAAAAAAAAAAAAAGACTAGTAAAGTATCATTTCCATGGACAAACCACTAAGTTGTGGAAAGAATTTCACTATACAAAAAACCATTGTTATAAAGAGATTTTATCTATGCGTTAAAAAGGGGGGGGGGTAAGTAACCTCCCCGGGGTTTTCTTTCTGTCAGATACTGTAGAATTCATAGCCATAGTGCCAAGAGAAAAGAAATATTATGAAAACAATTAAAAAACAAAAATCTAGTGGCACAATTAGAAGGAATAGCCATAATCACTAGCTTACTATTGGTTTCAGTAGAAAACAAACTTAAGGAGACATATGTGGGCTTTCTAAAAAAATTCTCCCCATTGGTGTGAAGCTCACAGTATTAACTTAAGCACTAGCAAATCAATCTGTGATTGAAGGAAACACATGGCCAAAGGGAGAGCAGCAGCAGGAAACAACTCATTTAGACAGCATACCTTATGGACAGACTATCTCAGCTAGAGAAAGAAAAGGGTTTAGGATACAAGATAGCAAGAGTTCCTTCTGAAAGATGACTACTTCAACTTCCTTGAAGAGTAGGCCATGAAAATTTAAGTTACTAAATGGTTTCTCTTAGAACACTTAATTTGTAACATGGTGGGAGGTACTGGAAAGGGGATGGTGGATAGTGATAAGACAGAAAGGTAGGTGAAGACTGATTAATGAAGGCTTTGAAATTATTTCCAAACTGTGACAGGTTTGAGCAAGGTGGCTGAGGACAACCAGCCTCTCACAATACTAGCACAAACTATTTAAAGAAAATCTTCCCAATCTAACATCTTCACCAAACGCTAAAGATGACTCTGGGGACTTGGGGTACAGGGAGCATGTGTTAAGTAGCTAAATGCAATCCAGTAGTTAGAAAGAGGCGGGACTTTGCTACTGGTTGCTGAAAGCTACAGAACAGTGCCTAAAAGAAGGAGAGTGGGAGAAATCTTACTGAAATTTTCTATAAACATGCAAGTGCTTACTCTCACCCAGAAGTCACATTATATAAGCATGTTTATAAGGGATTGCTCTGTTAGTTGTAAATGAACCACACCACTTCACATGAGAACTCTAAGACCACAGGAAGTCTCTTTGTTCTGCCGGAACATTTATAGAACGGAACTTACCTATGATTTGAAGCATTGCTGAAACAAACGGGGTCACCAAAGCACTGAGCAGCAGTACTACCAATTCAAACCTGATCATTTACTATGTGTCAGGTACTGTGTTATGTTCTGAGGAAGACATAAAGCTAAATGGGACAGTCCCTGCTTCAACCACAAACAGAAATTTATCCTTTTCCCTGTCCTTTTTAGATTTTGCAGAAACAAATTAAAGTCAGAAGACCCGGTCACAAATTCAACTCTGTAACTTACCAAATATGTGGACTAAAATAAGTCAGTGTACCTCTCTGATCCTCGGTTTCCTTTTCTGTAACATAAGGATTACAAATCCTGCCCCCTCTACCTCAAAAGGTAATTGGTACGGTCTAATAACATAAAATCTGAAAAAAAATCCTTTATGACCTACAAAGTAGTTACTACAAGAGTAGTTGTCAACAAACAGTGGTGCCTGCTACTGCCCCAAATTGGATAGTTTGACGGAGAAAAGATTAACAAATACACAGTACCAATGTGGAAAGTCCTGAAATATAAGACAGATAAAAAGTCCATCCATCTATTAACAGGACAAGACTGGTTTGGAACTCAAACTTACTGAAATTAAGTATGTCTATAACTCATGACCCAAACAGCCATGTCATGAAGAGTTTCTAGCAAGGGTGGTATTTAAAATATGCAACAGTCAGTCCAGCACATGCACCAACCAACTGCAAGAGATGTCAGCTGGAAATAAGCAGGAGGAGAAGAGCTATCCCAGTATATATCTGCTGATTATCGACTGTGTCCTAGGAAAATCTTCCAAAAATAGGGTAGATCACATATTCTGGTTTGTCTGAGAATCTTGATATATACCTGTTGTCCCCGCAGAATTAAAATAGTCCCCCTCAATTTAAAAAGCATCTCATTTTGGACCAATATGACCATCCTATCTATAAAGGGTAATGTAAGAAAAAAAAAGGGTGATGTAAGAATGTTAATTGCAGCATGTTTTGTGGTACGGTGGAACTGATGGTAATTTAGGTGTCTATCCTTTATGGAATAGCTAACTAGAATTTGGTTAAGAGTTAAAAGATCTGGGGCGCCTGGGTGGCTCAGTCATTGGGTGTCTGCCTTTGGCTCAGGTCATGATCCCAGGGTCGTGGAATCGAGCCCTGCATCGGGCTCCCTGCTCAGTGGGAAGCCTGCTTTTCCCTCTCCCACTCCCCCTGCTTGTGTTCCCCTCTCACTATATCTCTGTCAAGTAAATAAATAAAATCTTAAAAAAAGAAGAGAAGATCTGAATAATCATATATAAGGTAACAGAGTTTTAAAATGTAATATTGACACTAATAGCACAATACCTTCTCATAAATTAGAAACTCAGCCCACAAAACAGTATTACCTACTTACAAAAGTACATGTATATTTAAAGACATGTAAAAACACATTAGAATGGGTACCTCTGGGGGAAAGATACAAGATGAAGTTTAGGGATGAAGGGCAAAAATAAAACCAGAGAGGGACCTTGCATGTACTGATGATGACAATGTGTGATGGAGCTAAAGGATATAATTAATTCAGCTCTCAGCATCTGTAATCCAAAGCAGTTGAGGGCAGAGGGAAAAAGAAAAAGACTGGCGCTCAAAAGGCTTTTTAAAAAGTGAGGGATAAAGAAGCATTGCATAGTGAACTCTGGTTATAATGTGCCAATAAATTTTTTAAATGTGTTAAGATTAAAACGAGTGCTTGGTCTGCAATTTGGAAGAGAAGTCTAAATGCAAAAAAGTAAAGACGGCCTAAGAATGATGCCACCGTAGGAGTGGGAAAGAAAGGAAGTACGTCTTTGTATTAGAGTTTTGTAAAGTTAAACAAGAAATGCCTTCTTGTGGACACCCCCCACCCATCTCCAGGTCTGGACCCTGAGCTTGTTTATGCGTAAGAGCAGTAACAGCAGAAGCAACAGTTAATATTTATTGAGCATTTAATATGTACCAGGCACTATGCTACTTACTTTACATACGTCATCTCATTTAATCTCAACAAACACGTGAAGTGATGATTACTCACAATTTAAAGATGAATTTCAAGATAAGGCATGAAGAGATTAAGTAATTTTACAAAAGGACACACAGCTCTTCAGAAAGTCAAGACAGTAAGTCAGGATATTTGATTCTGAAGTGTGAGTTTTAAACCATTTTGCCATACTCTATCTTTGTAGGAAATAGAAACAACCGCTTTAGGAAAAAAAGTGCTAATAAGCAAGGCTGCCAATCTTGGGAGTCAACCTGCCTGTGTTGGAATAATGGTTGTAGAACAGTTAACGGAAGTAATATATTACAGAGGAAGAACTGGTCCTTCTGGATTCTGTCACCTTAGTCAGGGTCCCTATTGTTTACTTTCAGGCAAGAGAAGGAAAAAGTCTTCATTTATTTTAGATTCTTGTCTATAAAATCTAGAAGTTTTTATAAAGTAAAAGAAAAAAACAATGTTTAACCATATTACATTATTATTCTGGAACTAATAATTCTGGACATAATTAAAATGAAACAAAACAACCCATTAACACCAACGATGGTAGCCACTTGCTGAATTATGAACGCCAGACCGACAAACACCCTATTTCCCTCCATCAACCTGTAGGTTTTTTCTGTCCCAAGATAACCTCACAAATTTTTCCTAGATATCAAACTCACTGTCTGTTTAGTGGTAAAATATAGGTAACATAAAATTTGCCTTTTTAGCCATTTTTAAATGTATAATTCAGTGGCATTAAGTACATGCACAATGTTGTGCAACCATCACCACTATCCAGATCTACACCTTTTTCATCATCCCAAACATAAATTCTGCACTCATTAAACAGTAACTCCTCCCTCTACTTCACCCCGGCAACCTCTATTATACTTTATATCTCTAGGAGTTTGCCTATTCTACATATCTCATATAAGTGGAATCATACAATATTTGTTCTTTTGTGACTCACTTTTTTTCACTTCGCATAGTATCTTCCAGGTTCACCCATGTTGTAACATGTATCAGAACTCACTCCTTTTACAAGCTGAATAATATTCCATTGTACGTACATACCACATATTGTGTATCCAGTCACCTGTCAGTGGACATTTGATTGTTTCCACATTTTGGCTACTGTGAATAATGCTAAGAACATTGGTATACAAGTATCTGTTTGAGTCCCTGCTTTCAATTCTTTTGGGCGATTATCTAGGAACTGAATTGCTGGATCACATGGCAATTTTTTTTGACAACTTGAGGAACTGCTCAACTGTTTCCCACAACAGCTGCATCATTTTACATACCAACGAGCAACGCCCGGGGTTCCAATTTCTCCTTATCCTCGCGAATACTATTTATTTTCGCTTGTTCTTTGGAGAATAGTCATTCTAGTGGATATGAAGTGGAAGGGGATGTGATAGGTCATCGTGGTTTTCATTTGCACTTTCCTAAGGCTGGTGAATATCTTATCTTGAGTTTATAGGCCATTTGCATATCTTCTCTGGAGAAATGTCCCTCAAGTCCTTTGCTTATTTTGAATTGGTTTTTGTTGTTGTTGCTAAGTTGTAAGAGTTCTTTATATATTCTGGATATTAATCCATTATCAGATACATGACTTATGAATATCTTCTCTCATTCTGTGTGTTATCTTTAATTCTCTTCAGTGTCTTTTGATGCACAAAATTTTTAATTTTGGTAAAACCCAATTTATTTTCTTTTGTTGCCTGTGCATTTGATGTCATATCCAAAAAATCATCAAGCCCAAAAATGTAAATATTTCCCCTAACTTTTCTTCTAAGAGTTTTATAGTGTTAGATCTTTTGGGGGGGGCAGGGAAGACATCCTGTTTATTAATTATTTTTAAGTTTTTATTTCAATTACGGTTAGTTAACATACAGTGTAATATTAATTTCAGGTGTGGAACATAGTTATTCAACACTTCTATACAACATCCAATGCTCATAACAAGTGCACTCCTTAATCACCACCATCTATTTAATCCATCCCCATACCTCCTCCCCTCTGGTAAACGTCTCTATGGTTAAGGGCCTGTTTCTTGGTTCGGGCCTCACTTTTCTTCCCTTGGCTCATTTATTTTATTTCTTAAATTCCACATATGAGTGAAATAATAATTTGTCTTTCTTATTTCACTTAGCATAATAATCTCTAGCTCCATCCATGTCATTGCAAATGGCAAGATTTCATTCTTCTTTATGGCTGAATAATATTCCATTGTATACATATACCACATCTTCTTTATCCATTCATAAATCAATGGACATATAGTGTTAGCTCTTACATTTAGGTGTTTGATGCATTTTTAGTTAACTTTTGTATGTGATATAGGGCAAGAATCCAACTTCAGTGTTTTGCATTTGGAGATTCAGTTTTACTGTCCTTCCATGCAACGAATGGTCTTGGCACCCTTTCGAAAATCATTTGACCATATAGGAGAGGGTTTATTTCTGGGCCCCTTATTCTATTCCATTGCTCTATACATCTGTCCTTATGTCCTTATAGATCTGTCCTCTATATAAATCTGTCCTACCACACTATTTGGAACACTGTAGCTTTGTAGCAAGCTTTGAAATCAGGAAGTTGTGAGTCCTCCAACTTTGTTCTTTCTTTTCAAGATTGCACTGGCTGTTAGGGGGGTCCATTGAGATTTCATATGAATTGCAGAATGTGGCTTTCTATTTCTGCAAAAAGGCTAATTAGGTTTTGACAAAGATTGCACTGAGTCTGCAGAATGCTTTGGACAGTATTGTCTGTCATCTTAACAATATTAAGTCTTTCAATCCATGAATGTGGATTATATTTCCATTTATTCATGTCTTTAATTTCTGCAGTCAAATTTTATAGTTTTCAATGTACAAATTATTGCCTCCTTAAACTTATTTACAAGTATTTTATTGTTTTTGATGCTACTGTAAATGGAATTATTTATTTAATTTCCTTTTGAAATTGTTCATTGTTAAAGTAGAGAAACTAAACTGATCTTGGGTGTTGAGTTTGTATCCTGCAACTTCACTGAATTTGTTATAAATTCTAACAGGTTTTGTTATTTGTTTGTAGAACCTTTAGAGTTTACTACATGTAAGATCATGCATCTGTGAATAGAGACAATTTTACTTCTTCCTCTTCAATTTGTATACCTTTTCTGTCTTTTTCTTGCCTAATCAATCTTTCTGGCTAGAACTTTTATTTATTTATTTTAAAGATTTTATTTATTTGAGAGAGAGGGAGAGACAGCGCATGGGAGGGGGGCAGAGGCAAAGGGAGAAGGAGACTCCCCACAGAGCAGGGAGCTCAATGTGGGACTCAATCCCAGGACCCTGGGATCATGACCTGAGCTGAGGTCAGATGCTTATTAAATGAGCCACCCAGGTGCCCTGGTTAGAACTTTTAATACCATGTTGAACAGAAGTGGTGAAAGCAGGCATCCTTGTCTTATTCCTGATCTTAGCTTTCACGCTTACATAAGTGAGTATAATGTTAGTTGTGGATTCTTCGTACGTGGCCTTTATCATGTTGAGGAAATTTCCTCTTATTCCTACTTTGTTTTTAACATGGAAAGGTGTTGAATATCCTTAAATGCTTTTTCTGTATCTGCTGAGATGATCATGTTGGTGTTTTCCTTCATTCTATTAACGTGTCGTATTACACTGAATGATTTTCTTTCACTGAATCATCTTTGCATTCATAGAATAAATCCCATTTTGTCATGGCATATATCCCTCTTAATATGTTGCTGAATTAAAACAGTGTAGCTCAATGATCACCCTAATATTCCATGTGGAGGCAATTTCCAATCACAACCACAGGGAGCAGGACCAAGCAGAAACTACCAGCTTCACTGAGTTGATGAAATGGAGATTAGAGTTTGGAGAGGATGAGGTTGCTGGAAGTTGCAGGGCAACGTTCTAGAAAGGAGGAACATAAGCAGAAAAAAAAGAGATCCAGGTCTTTGCATGAGTCTTTACCAAGTACTAGCCCATGCATATGTTGCGTCAAACTCCACAAAGCTGGAAAAACAAACACTAGGAAGTTGTATGCTGAATACTTATCAGAGTTCCCAAAATGCAAGGGGACTTTCAAGTTCTGACCAGCCAGAATGGAAATCGTCAATGATTCATTTGAAAATTCTGTGGACACTCACTTAGAGCATCCCTCATTTGTAGAGCTGAACTATACCTGAAGTAAATACTACTTTAGAATCTAGAAAAGGTTACAAACAGGCCTTCAGGAGGTCAAACCCATCTACAAGTTACTTAACTGCCTGCTAAAACAAAGTTCAACATTGTAACATTAACAATGTTAATATAATAAAACAAAATGCAGACATGCAACAATGTAATATTTGCAACATCCAGAATCTAATTAAAAATTAACATGCTAAGAAACAAGATAAATGACCCATAATCAAGAGAAAAATCAGTCATTAGAAACAGAGCTAGAAATCATAAATGATGAAATGGGCAGACAAGATGTTTAAAAGACTGTTATAACTATGTGGAAATAAAGTCAAACCTAATGACAAAATGGAAAATTTTTTTTCAAGCCTTTCATCCATTTTGAGTTGATTTTTGTATGTGGTACAAGATAGTGGTTCAGTTTCATTCTTCATGTTTGCATGTCTTTTGCATTCTGTCTAGTTTTCCCAACACCATTTTTGAAGAGACTATCCTTTCCCTATTGTATATTCTTAGCCCCTTCATCATTAATTAATTGACCATACTTGCATTGGTTTATTTCTGGACTCTCTATTCTGTTCCATTGATGTATGTATGAATATGGAAGATTTTTTAAAAAATGAAACTTATAGTTTTGAAAATTTCAATGTCTGAAAGGAAAATATACCAGATGTGATTAACAAAAGATCTGATACCACAGGAGAAAAGATCAATGAACCTGAAGACTTAGAAGAGAAACCACAGTAACATGGAGGATAATAGCAATATGTAACTGAAGTTCCAGAAGAAGAGGAAAAGGGAAACAAAAAATATTCAAAGAATCAACAAGCTTGGGGTGCCTAGGTGCCTCAGTCAGTTAAGTGTCTGCGTTTGGCTCAGGTCATGATCCCAGGGTCCTGGGATTGAGCCCCACATCGGGCTCCCTGCTCGCCAGGGAGCCTGCTTCTCCCTCTCCCTTTGCCCCTCCCCCAACTCATGTCTCTCGTTAGCTCTGCTCTCGCTAATAAATTTTTAAAAATTAAAAAAAAAAGAAACAATTGGCTCAAATTTGTGAAAAACTTACATAAACAGATCTAAGCTCAACAAACTCCAATCAGAATAAACACAAAAGAAAAAAAAAAACAGCAAAGTATATCATAACCACATTCCTCAAAAACAGAAAAAAAAAAAAAAGCCCTACAACCAAAAAAAAAAAAAAAAAAAAAAAACAGATATAAAGAAAATCTTAAAAGTAGTCACAGGAAAAAAGGACATATATGTACTAAAGCGCAAAGATGAGACTGACAATAGTCTTTTCCTCAGAAACTATACATGCCTTAAGTCAATGAAACATCATCTTTAAAATGCTAAAAGAAAAATAAAAGTCAACTTAGAATTTTATATCCAGTGAATATAGAGTTCAAAAAGAATGGCAAAATAACTATTTTTTCAGGAAAACAAAAGTTGTGAGAAGTTGTCACAAGCAGATCAAAACTATAATAAATGTTAAAGGAAATCCTTCAGGCTAAAGAGAAATAACATTGAACAGAAACTGGATCTATATAAAGGAATAAAAGCACCAAAGATCATAAATACGTGGGTAAACAGAAGTTAAAATGAAAGGGATGGTCAAAGATACACTGAACAACTGGATTGGCCCTTTTAATATCATAAGAAGTAGACTTCAGAATAAGGAATATTACAGAAGATAAAAAATTTTTATAAAAAATTTTCCTAATGAAAAAGGAGTCAATTCACCAACATGACATTAAAATACTAAATATGAATATACCCAAGAGCAGAACTTAAATATTTATGGAGCAAAAACTGAAATGAAAAAAGGCAAATAAAAAACGACAGTTGTAGATTTCAACATTTTCCTCGCAGCAATTGACAGAACAAGTAAACAGAAAAATCAGTAAAAATACAGAACACTTGAGCAACACTAAGAACCAACTTGACCCAATTTATCTTTACAGAACAACACATCAACAACTATGAACTAACATTCCTTTCTGATGTACAGGTAATGTTCACAAAGATTGACCAAAGGCTGCTCCATAAGTCTGTGTTGCTAAATTTCAAAAGATAGACATAAATTAGAAATCAGCAAAAATAATTGTTTTAGTTTTCTTGGGCTGTCATAACAAAATACCACAGACTACAAAGCTGAAGTTTCTGTTCTGGAGGCTTGGGAAGTCCAAAATCAAAGTACCAAAAGGAAAATTTCATGCTGAAGCCTCCTCTTGAGTTGTAGGTAGCCACCATCTCACTATGTGCTTCTTTGTACATGTGCAGAAGAGAGAGAGAAGAGTTCTCTGGGTCTTGACGAGGACACTAATTCTATAGGATCAGAGCCCCATCCTTAAGCTCAATTACTTCTGTAAAGGCCTTATCTCCAAATCTCCAAATACTGTCACACACTGAGGGTTAAGGCTTCAACATATGAAGGGGGGGACGGGACACAAACATTCGGTCCTTAAAAAAAGATACTGCAAAAAATTCCCTCAGTGTTTGGAAAACAAATAACCAATGAGTAAAAGATGAAACTATAAAGAAAAATAGAAAACACTGTAGTTGAATGATAATGAAAATGAAATCACAACATATTAAAAATTGTGGGATGTAGCCAAAGCAACATTTAGAGGGAAATTTACAGCTTTATATGCTCACAGAAGAAATAGGTATAAAATCAATGATTTCAATTTCTATTCTAAAAAGTTAGAAAAAGAAGACTAAGTTAAACCTAAAGGAAGTAAAAGAAGAAAATAATAAAAGTGAAAAAAATTTAACAAAGCCAAAAGATGGTTCTTCGAAAGGATTAATAAGGTTGATAAACAGGGATGCCTGGGTGGCTCAGTCGGTTAAGCCACTGCCTTCGGCTCAGGTCATGATCCTAAGGTCCTGGGATGGAGTCCTGCGTCGGGCTCCTTGCTCAGCGGGGAGCCTGCTTCTCCCTCTGCCTTCTCTGTCTGCTGCTCCCCCTGCTTGTACTCTCTCTCTCTCTGACAAATAAATAAATTTAAAAAATCTTTAAAAAAAAAAAAATAAGGTTGATAAACAGCTAGCAAGACTAATCCAGAAAATATAATTTACAGATTACCAATTTCAGGGATACAAATAGATTATCACTATATATCCTAAAGCTATTAAAAGGATAAAGGAATATTATGAATAATTATGGTGATTGCCAATAAAACGGGAAAATTCTTTCAAAAAAATCCCCACAACTTATCAAAACTAACTCAAGAAGAAATAGAATATCTGAATATCCCCATATCTATTAAAAAATCTCCAGGTGCATTAAAGATATTGAATTAATAATAAAAAAATTTTCCCACAATTTCAGGCCTAGACTATTACACTGGTGTATTGTAGCAAACATTTAAGGAAGAAATAATTCCCGTATGCAAAAAATCCACAGTATGTTCATAATTTCACAAAATGTTTCTCAACCCATTTATTGTAAACAAGATAATCTTGATACCAAAATATGAAATAGAGATTAGAACTACAGAAAAATATTCCTCGTGTACATAGACTCAAAAATCCCCAAGAAAATATTAACCAATTGAACCTAGCAATATACAGAAAGGATCAATGTGGGGTTTACCTAAGGAATGCAAGGTGGTTTTGATAAGGAAAAACTGTACTTTAAGCCGACCAAACCGGCAAGGGAACTCCAGTCCCTGTCTCGAAGCCCTTCGGGTTCTTCTTTACTACCGTTTCCCACGTGCACCAAAATACCAAGTATGCACAAGTAGGGAGGGTATAAATTACCCTCCCTGCTTGTGCTCGGGGCTCAGATCTTTGGAGAAGGGTCTCCTCTGAGTCTCACCGGTGTTTTAATAAATCTCCAATCCTCCTTAGTCTCCGAGTGCCACTGGTTTTTCCGCCAGGATCCAGTCCAGGTTCTGCAAGTTTTAACACTGGTCACTCAAGTGAACAAATTCAGCAGTTAGTAAAGGAAAAAGCATATGACTATCTCAGTAAATGCAGAAACAGCGGGTGGCAAAAGTCAACACCTTTTCATGATAGGAATTCTCAGCAAACTAAAAGTATAAGGGAACGTTAAGCCTGATTAAAAGCATCTACAAACAACTAACATCCCTAAAACTAGGTGCAAGGAAAGGATGTTCACTCTTTCTACTAGTATTTAGCACTGTACTGGAGGTCCTAATCAGTACAGTAAGAAATAAAAGACAAAGATTAGAAAGAAAGAAAACTGTCATGGTTGATGGATATGTATATGTGGCAATGGGGGGCATACAGGAAATCTCTATACCTTCCTCGATTTTGCCGTGAAACCAAGTGCTCTAAATAAATAAAGTCTTAATTTTAAAAATTAATATTTGCCTGTTGGCGGGAATGCAAAGTGGTGCAGCAACTGTGGAAAACAGTTATGGAGCTTCCTCAAAAAGTTAAAAATAGGGGCGCCTGACTGGCTCAGTTAAACATCTGACTCTTGATCTTGGCTTGGCTCGGGTCCTCATCTCAGGGTCATGAAGTGAAGCCCCGAGATGGGTATCACACTGGGTGTGGAGACTACTTAAAAAAAAAAAAAAAATTAAAAATAGAACTACCCGGCGCCTGGGTGGCTCAGTTGATTAAGCGACTGCCTTCGGCTCAGGTCACGATCCCGGAGTGCCAGGATCGAGTCCTGCATCCGGCTCCCAGCTCCATGGGGAGTCTGTTCTCCCTCTGACCTTCTCCCCTCTCATGCTCGCTCGCTCTCTCTCTCTCAAATAAATAAATAAAATCTTAAAAAAAAAAAAAGAAATAGAACTACCCTATGATCTAGTAATCACACTACTGGGTGTTTACCCCAAAATACAAAAACACTAATTCAAAGAGATATATGCACCCCTAGTTTAGAGCAGCATTATTTACAATAGCCAAACTAAGAAAATAGCTCAAGTATTCAGACTGATGAATGGATAAAGAAGTGATATATACACACAATGGAATACTACTAAGCCACAAGAAAGAATAACATCTTGCCATCTGCAACAACATGGATATAGCTAGAGAGCAGTATGTTATGTGAAATAAGTCAGTCAAAGACAAATACCAAATGATTTCACTCATATGTGCAATTTAAGAAACAAAACAAGTAATCATTGGGGGAAAAAAGAGAGAGGCAAACCAAGAAACATAGTCTTAACTATGGAGAACACACTGATGGTTCCCAGAGGGGAGGTGAGGGGGTGGGTGAAGTAGGTGATGGGGATTAAGGAGTACATTTGCCCCATGAGCACTGGATGTAGTATGGAATTGCTGAATCACTATATTGTACACCTGAAACTAATATTACACTGTATTTTAACTACACTGGAATTAAATTTTAAAAAAAATTTTTTTTAAAGGTTTTATTTATTTGACAGACAGGAGAGAGATCACAAGTAGGCAGAAAGGCAGGCAGAGAGAGAGGGGGAAGCAGGCTCCCTGCTGAGCAGAGAGTTCGATGCGGGCCTCGATCCCAGGACTCTGAGATCATGACACGAGCTGAAGGCAGAGGCTTTAACCCACTGAGCCACCCAGGCATCCCAAATTTTTTTTAAAAATTTTAATTAATAACTACTACTTCCCTGTTTTTCACCCTTCTACACACAACAGCTGTTCCTTATCTCCATGACTTTGTCCTCTTCCCTTTGCCTAAAAACATACGTCACTGTAATTACTTGTTTAATTATCTCTTTACCCTACTGCAGTAATTAGTTTCAATTATGAATAAGCTGCTATAAACATCCGTGCACAGGTAACCGGCTTTTGTTCATTTTTATATCTCCTGTGCCCACACAGTACCTCATCAATATACAGACCTCAGTTGGAGGGAAGTGACTCTAAAACCCAGGCCGGGAACTCCTAACATTTCCGGCTCTGAGGAAATCTAGCAAGGTTTAAAAATGTCTCTGTGAGACTCTAGCAAGCTTTTTCATAACCCAAAAATAGGCAGCACAAAAGAAAAAGAAAAATATCAAAGGGAAAGGCCAATGACCTTAAAATTCCTATGACACATGTGACCCTGCCTTTCCTGGATGGCTACCTCTTCTCCCGCTGGAGTCCATTCTCCGCCCAGCAGCCGTAATGGCAGGCACTACTTCAGCACTTGAAATGAACTGAGTTATCTTTTGGTAAAATGCTTAGAACAGCGCCTGGTACCAAGTCTACAACATAAAAATATTTGTAAAACAAATCCATTTAAGTCTCACTACTCTATGAGTAGGTTTGATTAATACTCTCATATAAGAAAAATGAGGCATTTAGAAGTGAGGTAACTCGCCCAAGATCTCACAGCTAGGAACTCAGCATTCTGGCTCTTCATCACTATGCTCTGCTGCTCACTGGAATTATATTACAATTCGATTATCTTCTGTAGCCACACTATCTAGCAAAAAATAAATATATGTGGATTGAAACAATGAATGAATGACTCAAATGAGTGACTCGAGATGAAACGACTAGGCATCTTTTCATTCAAAACCATTATGGTCTGCAGAAATCCTCTGGTGCGAAGATAAAATACATCACTTGCTTTTTGCTACCTCTTCCAAAAGACATGAACAAGTAAATACACATTGACAGAGAAAGAGGGAAAATCTTTAACAGTGCAGGAACAAAAAGATGGTGCCACAATCCAAAAACGTGTTATGCCCATGGCCAGTCCCTCCCTAGCACAGTGCTCCATCTGACGGGGGCAACAAAGAATGTGGCCTCCCAAAGATGGTTCAGGCAGGACAGAGGATGTATTATACCTGGGCCTCTTTTTATTGCTCGGTAAAAGAAGATTCAAAATGAAGGAAGGATTGCCAAAAGTCACTCAAAATAGAGTGCAAAGGACTTAGAGGAAGTAGGCCCTATGCACCTCTCCTCTTCAATTCTCAGAACATCATGAACTTTTTAACTTTTGTCAATTGGACACATCCTTCTGGTTTGGACAAAAGAGAGCGAATCTAACACCTGTTAATTAAATAGCCAATCCTGCACTAGATAATCAGTTTAAACTTTGCCAGCACCATTATAATTTTTTCAAAACAAGTTATGCGACCTTGTGGCTTTTACCTATATAACCCTGTACTCCTGGCTCACAATTTAGGACACACTTTCAATTTCGGTTGACCCTGTCTCCCAGTGAAACTCCAAGAAACATTCTGGCTGCTTTACAGCCTCCCCTTCTTGATCGACAGCTCCTCAACTTCTGAAATATCTCCGTAGGTATCTTTAATCTCTCATTTCAGGATAAGCCTTTGTTCAAACGCTGAACGTATATGCCAGGTCTCTGCTGAATCACGTCTCCATTTGTTCCCTTGCTTTCAAATGTTTCAGTCTCTTCATTTTTACCTCATATTACAATCCGGACCCTCCCCCACTGCCTTCAACTTTTCTTACTCTACTGCTTCTTGCCCAAATTATGATAATCTGCACATTGTAGTAGGCATGGATACACCATAGTTTTGTACAAAGGGAGGATATTATCTAGTTTCTTTCCAAAACATTTCCTAAAGACACTTAATACGGTCTTGAGTCTTTTGTCTAACCTACCAGGAACAGAACATATCTTATGAAGGTCCATAGCTATTCTGGTTATTCTACCTCTTGAAGGTACTTGCCATATGCCTATCATAATTAATAATTATTCTCCTATTGAACTGCAAAAGTCTTAAAAATAGGGATCTTTTATTCTTTATTTTAGTATCTATGATTCCTAATCGTAGTGTAGACACATAAGTGAACACTAAATGAATGTTTTTAAGAACAGCTTCCCTTTATTTCTGACTCTCCTGAAACCAACAGTTTGTTGCTGAATAAGAAAAGATCATCTTAGATCTTTTTCCTCAATAATTTTGTACTTATTCAAATACAGTCATTGATGACTTTTCTGCCTAGTCACATGGCTTTAAAAAATGTTTCTATAGCTCAGCATCTATCAGCTTGCCTTTCTACTTCTCCAAAGCAATTCATAGATGTTTTACTTCACAGTTATTCTTAAGGATTGTCTTGAAAAAATATTAACAAAAATGATCCTTGAAGCAATCTTTAGAGACTTGTATAATAAGCTCTTCTCACTCTATGTGATTTTCTAGCTATTCTATCTCCTTGTTTCTTGAATCTTAGTTTCTTATGCATTATAACGCATTATGTTCAAATTCATTCTTTCTTTAAGTTAGTGGAGAACCCTGTTTGACTTTTTGAAAGCTGTTACTGGTTCTCTTTACTTAACAACATTTCTATTATATTTTTCCGACATTTATGTTTTCCTAGTCATTTCATGAACACTTACCCACCATTTTGTGTCATACCCAGCAAGACACTAGGAAAACAAAAGATGAAGTAGATAATATATATCCTTTGAATCAGAAGAGCTCAGAGTGACGTTGAGGGAGGAGACACAAGTAAGGAAGCAAATATAGAAATAAACACTAAAACAGAGATATGCACAGAGTCCAGTTGAAACCTAAAGAGAACAAAAACTTTGTATGATGGTTCAGAGCCTGGGTTTTTAAGTTACACACACTTGAATCCGATTCTTAACTCTACCTCTTAAAGAACTGCGTGACATAAGAGTCCAGGTTTTCCCATTTGTAAAATGGGATAATAACCATTTCAATTGTTCCTTGTTGGGAGTACATGAGACAAAGTGCTTAGGTTAGCAATACATGACAAGCATTCAGTAAATGGTGTATGAGGGCACCTGGGTGGCTCAGTTGGTTAAGCGACTGCCTTCAGCTCAGGTCGTGGTCCCGGAGTCCCGGGATCGGGTCCCGCATCAGGCTCCCAGCTCCATGGGGAGTCTGCTTTTCCCTCTGACCTTCTCCCCTCTCATGTTCTCTATCAAATGAATAAATAAAATCTTTTTAAAAATAAATAAATAAATAAATGGTGTATGATATTCATAACAAGGAGGTAGGTAGCCTATATAAGGCTTCCTGGAGGAGGTGACTCTTGAATTCAGTCTTAATCAATGAATAGGAAGGGGAAGGAATCAAGACGGAACCTTAGAGAAAGGTTAAGTTTCCACACTAGCATTAAGAACTTTTCATAATCCAGTCTAACTACCTCAGCAACCTCATCTGCCTTAACTCTCCTAAATGAACCCTCCCTTCTACCCAGGCTGGTATACTCACTGACCTAGAATATGCTTTATGAATTTTCTCTTTTCTATTACTGTGTAGGCCATGTCCTTCTCTGTGCCTGGCAATGGCCTATGGACTGTCTATAAGACCAATATAAATCCTACCTTCTTGTAATTGATGAGTCTGGCCCTTATCAATGGCTCCATTCTTTGAACTTTTCCTGCACAAGGTCAGATTAACACACTCCCCGCTACACTTCCTCTGCCCTCTGACAACATACATGCTCATCAGAGTCCTTAATCATCCTTTGCACTGAGATTTCACTTTTCATGGGTAAATGTAATGTCTCCATTGGAGTGTAAATTCCATAAGGGTAAGACTTCATGCAAGCAAGAGAAAATAGGGCAAAGATATAGCACCTTAGTCTCAGATCTATTTGGTACATGAATGAACCGTTTAGAAAACTAAACAACAGTCTCAAGGTCAAAGGCAAAGTACATGACCAATCTGTAGATACTTAAATGCTTGGACTTAATGGGGTTTTTTGTTTTTAGGTTCTCCCTTGATATGCCCTCAGCTCTGTCAACAGCAAACTATAAAAACTTTCCACTGTGGACTGTGCGAGTCATTTAAGATGCCTCAAATCCTTAAGGCATGATATAATCAAATAAAGGCAGGAGAAAGGTTGGGAGTCAACTCCTTAGACATGGCTACTATATTGGAAGGCAATATATGGAATAATAGAATCAACAGATCTAGGTTAAACTTACTGGCTTTAGAACTTGGACAAATCCTTAACCGCGCTGAGAGATCATTTCCTCATCTAATAAAGTGGATGAATCACTTAGCACTCATGGTTGCTGTGAAGATTAAATGAGTTAATATATAAAGTAGCGTAGTGCCAGAAATATAATACCCCACTAATTTATTCATTATTAAAACATCATACCAACACAGTATCCTCTGCAAAAAAAAAAAAAAAAAAGTAGAAAAATAGAGATTATCTTCCTTCTTTAAAGATAATATATCAGGAGCAACCTGCTGAAACCCACTGAGGCCTCAGTCCTGAACAAGGAATCCTAAAATTAACACCCAGTGGGTCACAAGGTTGTCTTTGTGGCCAATCTCTACCTGTTACAGTGGAGTAGGGGGGAGGGTGAGCTAGATTAGATTCTTGTGATACTTCTTAAAGTAACTGGGTCTTTTCAAAATTAACAACTCTTAATTTAATAAAGGGCAATATGGGAAGCTTAGAGACTTTAACCAAGCTGAGCTCCCACAGAAAGAAAAAAGATCAATAGTGTTCCATAAAGGATAAAAGGTGAACTCTTCAAGTCTCTGAAGCCATTTAAAATTGTGACCACTGCCTCTGACAATTCTTCAGATCACCCACTGTCAGTCCAAAATGGCAGGAATCGTAAGATAACATGTAGAATGGACCATAAAAAATCATCAGCTCTTGGAAGTGGAAGACACCTCTGAAGTCATCCAGCCTAAGTGTCGCCTTAAACAGTTGAGGAGGTAGGAACAGGAGAGATGCCAAGTTTCATTCTGCCTCCTCAGATACTCACTTCTTTGTCATAACTTCCCCAAGATTTCATTCTTTCCCTTGCAGTAAGCATGATCAGACAGAATAAGTTCATTTACCTTGCCAAATGGGCCCAAACACTATAAATATCCCAACACTCTTGCCCTTGACAGAACACTGGCAAAAAAGTGCAAAAGAATATACCTTTTTTGCTGTTAGCTGATTAAACTATCAGGTCTCTGCATAGGCAGTTGTACGTAAAGAGTGACAATGTTGCCTACAAACAGAAATGCATATTTAGAACTAGAGGCTTTTCATATTTCTTCTACAGAACAAAAGATCTCTATGAGGCTACCGAAGTTACTAGAAGTTTCTGGTGGTGATAAATGACTTCTTCCCTGTGTGTCTTCATGATGACAAAGCGAAGAAAAGCTGAATCAGAATGTGAGACTTCTTAGAAGTACAACATGCCAGGTAACTAGTTCTGAGAGGTGATAAACAGAAACTTGAAACATTCTCTTGTTAACTGAAGCAACCAAACATCAAATGACTGTTTTTATCCCAGTTCAATCCTAAATTTGTGGCTCTATTCTCCTAAATTCTTAAGTTTATCAATTTATTATGAGTAAGACATGAAAATACTTAGGAAAATTAAAGGAGTCACCTGATCAATAAATATTCATTGTGAATAAATGCATATATACTATAGAAACTAAACTACTTTTGGGGGAAATATATTAGCTAGATATAATTATCCTTCTTAATTAGTACCTTGAAGTTTGTCCTAACTCCAGTGATTCAGAAAAATGTCAACACCAAGAACTTTAGGTCTGCAAGACCACACAAAAGGATCAGAAAATTTTGATTTTTTTTTGACCAATGTTCGGCTTTTTGACCAAAAAGCTGACCAATGTTCAGCTTTGGTCTGAACCAGCTTTGGTTGAACATTGGTCAACCCTGCTATGCAAACACCAAAAAATGTGAAGTGATATTACACTGAACTTTAAAAAAATATTCAGTGACTTGAACACACAAAATAGTATCAGAGTTCTGCTCTGCTACAGTCAGGAGATCCTGGAAATACTGTGGATGCCACAGCAAAAGAACCATGTCGAACTACGTTAAATTCTTAACAGACAAGAACCAAATCCCAAATCACATCAAGGCAGCTAATATAATAATTAGGGATGCCTACGCTATAGAAGAAAGAGACAAAACAGGAGCAGAACAACTTTAAATACTTGCAGGACAATCAGAAAAGGAGCTAGCATTGTTTTAACTGGCCCTAGGAACAGGTACCAGTGGATGAGCAGTACAGAAAAGCAGATTTTGGGGTTAACAATACTTTTTCATACTGGCCTCAAAAGTCATTAGTAAATATTAAGAGTGAGAGAAGGAGAAATTTACATAAAGTAGGAAAAATGAATCTAAAAGAACTGGGCATACTGAATGAGCATTCAAAAAACATTTAAGAGTTCCTATGAAGTATGACACTGTATCATGCAGGTTACAATGAGTTACATTTCCGTAAGTAAAGCTGACTTCCAATCTTATATAACAAGGAAAAAACACAAAGTATGGATGACTCTGAAAGCTCTATTTTATGAATAGTCTATAAGTGGTGGTCAAGATACTTCAAAATTCCACATGAGAAAAGGTGATGGATGTCTTAGGTAGTGGAGATGCCAGCACCGAAAGGAGTGAGAGATTTACAGAAACATCTCAGAACTAAAGCTCGGAGTACTTGACTTATTGAAGACTCTTGGAAAAACAGTATTTAGCAGGATTTACTGTGCTAATCTAGCTATTCCTCTATCAACAATAACAACAGTAGCAAACACACAGTGCTCTCCAGGTGTCAGTCAATGTTCTGAACGTTTTCAAGTACCGTCTATTATCATGCACATTTTACGGATGAGAAACTAAGGCTTAGTTTACATCAATAAAGTTAGTCAGACATCCAGTGTCAAAGTTTTAGTAAGGTTAGATACCAGATGGATCTACATAATCCCAAGGCTAAAGCTCTTAATCCATACACTAGACAGCTGTAAAGGGGAGGCAACAAAACCCAAGGCAGGCTGACGTTAAATAGCGTTAAGAGCCCAGTCGAGGGAGAGCGTTGACGGAAACAGAGGAGGGTTCGAGGGGAAAGATGACTGAAGGCTAAGTGAGGATTTAGCGGTATCAGAATCACAGGACATGCTTGTTTAAGAACAAACAAAAGAACAAAACCAAAACACCCCACAAAATCTGCATTGAATCCAAATTCCTAGAGATGGGACCTAGGAATTAACATTTAAAAGATTTTATTTGGAATTAACATTTTTAAAAGCAAAACCGAGAAATCTTGGGTACTTCTGAGGCACAACCAGGCTTGAAAAGTGTAGCAAATCCCTAAGGTTTCTTTCCGTTTTAGCATTCCAGTTGACACTCCAAATGAATTTCCCAAAAACGGAAAGAAGGAGGGAGGGAGTCTAGCACCAAGAAAACGGCTATGCATTTACAGTCAACACCGTTTACACTCCCATTTTTACTAAACAGTCTCTCACAGAAACAGGGATTAAGTAGGCAACGGAGGGGGGGGGGTGTTTAAAAAGCAGGCTTTGGGGCAGAACTTTTAGTACTATTAGCACGCGAAAGAAAACCTTCCTGACTATAAATACATGTGATAATCCGATAGAAAAATGGGTGGATTCCTCAGATCCGGGTCGGGCTAACGATGGATGCCAATATAGTCTTCTACGTGCTCAGAGCGTTGCAGGGAACCTCTAGGCTGGGGCCTGCCGGCTCCAAGGCCAAAGGAATCGGGCTCAGCAGGAGAGGTGTCTGCTCTGCAATTACGACCTCAAGCACCCTGCTCCCGGAGACGACCTGTGCCGCACATACCCGAGGGTCCTCTGGTAAGATTGATTTCCTCCTCAGTGACCAAATAATCCACTCTTCCGTTCATGTCTCACGGCTCTTCTGGCTTCCCACCTGGGTCGGCTGGGGCTCGCGCAGGTGAAGGTGAACCAATCTCCGCGCGGCGCCCAAAGCACAGCACTTTCGGTTTCAGGAGCCCGAGGACCGGAAGAGGAAATCGCGAGCGCCGGGAGCGCGGGGCATGCTGGGAGTCGTGGTTCTCCTGGCTTCTCTCGCCCAGCCCGCGCCACGAAGTGCGGGCTGAGCGACGAGTCGGTTACCATCACCCTACTTTACCGTTGGGGGTAGGGGTCGTCAAGATCGGAGACACAAATAAGTTGATATTGGCGAGGAGGAGAAATTAAACATAAAATCTCTCGCCATCTCAGAAAACAGCTACAAACGTGGGATGTGTGTGTGTGTAAATTCTGTTAATCTGATTAGCAAGGGCGTCGCAGGCAATCCGCTAATGGAACTGCAGAGAAATCTCACCCTTTTACAGAGCCAGGCAGATACAATCCATCCCATGCATGTTCTCGTGTAAGAGGACTTAACACAGTTTGCCGTATACATTCTTCCGTGTGTCACCCCTGTAGTGGCCACCTGTGTTAGTTAATTGCCACGCTCCAAAGGAAAAATAAAACTATGACAAGCAGGTACTTAAAGCTTGGGAGCCAGGCGCCTAGGCTAAATCCTACAGTGAGGGGAGATGGGGGCACTATTTTCCTTGATATTTACATTTCAAAGAGTTGTGCCTGACAAAAGGCTTTTTGGCTTTTGAAAAAATTTTATGTACAAATAAAAGATACAGAGGAGGGGTGCCTGGATGCCTCAGTTGGTTAAGCCTCCGACTCTTGATGTCGGGGCAGGTCCTGTTATCAGGGTCCTGGAATGAACCCGCCTCACGCTCAGAGCTCAGCGGGGCAGGGGGTGGGCGGGGGACTGCTCGTCTCTCTCCTTCTGCACCTCCCCCCGCCACTTGCGCTTTTGCTCGCTCCCGCTCTCAAATAAGTAAATACATTTTTTAAAAAGATGTTATTTGTTTATTTGACACGGAGAGACACAGAAAGAGAGGGAGCACAAGCAGGGCCCGTGGGAGAGGGAGAAGCGGGCTTTCCACTGAGCAGCGAGCCCAATTAGGGGCTCTATCCCAGCGCTCTGGGATCATGACCCTAGCGGAAGGCAGACCCTAAACGACTGAGCCACCCAGGCCCCCCAGTAAATACATTTTTAAAAAAATTTAAAAAGGGACGAATATTTATAATTACAAATTTGCTCAAGGGACGCCTGGGTGGCTCAGTCCGTTACGTGTCTGCCTTCAGCTCGGGTCATGGTCCGGGGGTCCTGGGATCCAGCCCGGCATCGGGTTCCTTGCTCGGCGGGGAGCCTGGTTCTCCCTCTCCCTCTGCCTGCTGCTCCCCCTGCTTGTGCTCTCTCTCTAATAAATAAAGAAAATCTTTTTTTTTTTTTAAAGATTTTATTTATTATTTGACAGAGAAAGACATAGCGAGAGAGGGAACACAAGCAGGGGGAGTGGGAGAGGGAGAAGCAGGCTTCCCGCTGAGCAGAGAGCCCGATGCGGGGCTTGATCCCAGAACTCTGGGATCATGACCTGAGCTGAAGGCAGACGCTTAACGACTGAGCCACCCAGGCGCCCCTAAATAAAGAAAATCTTAAAAAAAAAATTTGCTCAAGAAAATCTGCTAAGAAAAGGAAGAGGGGTAAAGGTTTCTTTACCTTTGGAAAATCCAAGGTTTTTATTTCTTTTTTTTTTTTTTAAGATTTTATTTATTTATTTGACAGAGAGAGAGATCACAAGTAGGCAGAGAGGCAGGCAGAGGGAGGGGGGGAAGCAAGCTCCCCGCTGAGCAGAGAGCCGGTCGCTGGGCTGGATCCCAGGACCCTGAGATCATGACCCCAGCCGAACGCAGAGGTTTCAACCCACCGAGCCACCCAGGTGCCCGGTTTTTATTTATTTCTTAAGTAAGATTAGTGGATGCACTAGCTGTGACTTCAGCGTCCTTCCTGACTTTTGAAGTTGAATTCCAAAACAGAGCTCTAAGGAACGATTTTGGATCAAAAACTCAATAGTCTTAAAGTGCAGGTAGGGGACCTAAGTGTGGGGAACAACCTGGAATTAGACCACGGGGATTGGTGGGGGACCTTGGAGGGCTGAAAAGTGCAGTTCCTATTAAAGCATTCAAATTCAGATTTAATAATCAAACCAGAACCTACTGTGTTTACAAAGCAAAACAAGAGAGAGGTAGATTCAGCAGGAAAGCCTCTTACTTGCTAATCCTGAAAGAAGTTAATATGGAATAATGGAAAGAACACTGGAGATGATGTCAGAAGACCTGGTCTCAAGTTTTGGGTCCATCTTCTTAGTTGTCTGGCTTTGAACGGGTAACCTAACATTTCCGCACTGTGATTCCCCATCCAAAAAAGGGGATGATAATAGATCTTTAAAATGTTGAAAGGATTAAATGAGATGACATTTTAAAAATAACTTCTCACCTTCAGGGGCTCATGGGTTGCTCAGTCAGCTGGGCATTTGACTCTTAGTTTTGGCTCAGGTCATGGTTTCATGGGCCCTGGGATTGAGCCCCAGGCCAGCCTCTGCGCTCATCAGGGAGTCTGCTTGAGATTCTCTCTCTCCCTCTGCCCTGACTCCTGTGCTCTCGCACACATGCTCTCTCTCTCTGTCTCAAATAAATCTTAAAAAAAAAAAAATTCTCATCTTCAAACTTAGATTCATACCACCCTCACTTCCAAGGCTCCTCAACATGTTGATTGATTGAGTGGATAAAATGATCGTAATAAAAAGCAGAATATGGTAAGTGAAAAAAGTAAAGTATAAATAAGTGAGATTGGAATATCAAGAGAGAAGAGAGGAAATAGAAGTGGGAAAAGCAAATCGTCAATGAAGAAATATGCAACAGATGAATGAATAAAACAGAAGAGAATTGCATGGAGCACTGGATGTTATATGTAAACAATGAATCTTTGAACACTACATCAAAAACTAATGATGTATGGTGACTAACATAACACAATAAAACTTTAAAAAAAAGACTCATAAATAAAGGGGAAAAAAAACTGTTGGTTAACAGAGTGGGAGGGATTGGGGGGTAGGCAAAATAGGCGAAGGGGATAAAGAGGTACAAAATTCCAGTTATAAAATAAGTAAGTCATGGGGAGGTAATGTACAGCATAGGGAATATAGCCAATAATATTGTAGTAACAAACCCTAGTGAGGTGCATGTGAGCACTAAGTCAAGGGAGAGGGAGACCGGAGTGAGGCCAAGAGAAGGTAGGAAGGGGGTCCCATAGGCCCCCTAGGAATCACCCTCACAGTGGTACCTCCACTTTTCCAGTGACAGTGAAGACCTACTAGGCCCTAACCTTTTGACCCCCACCCTATCCCTGGCCAGGGCTTTGAATGCCAGCCCCAAATGGTTCTACCCACCCTTGCTCCATCCTCATTTGCTCAGGCTTCCAGCCTCACTCTTCTCCTCTTCCACACTCTTCTCTGGGGTTAGTAGCACGTTAGGGTCCTGTGTGAGCCGCCCAGAGGCTGGCGGCTAGCGGAGGCAGGATGGAGATGGGGCAAAGAGAGGAGAAGAATTGCTGTTCGAGGATCTTTCTCACGTGATCCCAAACTGTATAACCAGCTCCTCTTTCGCATCCACCGGGATCTGAGAAAGCACACCGTAGGCATAAGCAGCTCTCACGGAGACCTGCTGCAAGTCGGGGAAGGGGATGGGCTCGCTGGCCAGCACTTGGTGGGGCTGGCTGCTGAGAGATGGCAGCCACGGCAGCTTCCTCCCGTGGGTCAGGCTGCCGCTCGGCACAGCAAGCGGATGCTCTACTGCCTTGCCCGGTCCACGTACTCATGCTGCTCCATGTCCACAGCAGACACGTCGATGACATTGCTGGCTGTCTGGCTGTCGTAGCGAGGTTGGAGGAGAACAGGGTCTGCTCATCTGTGTGAGTGGCAGGCAGGCTGTGGTAGTTGGCTTTCACTCCTTTGAGTGAAAGCCCAGCTTTGGCAGGGGGGCTGCTAGGGTCCAGCGGCAGCTTGCACTCCTCTCGGTTCTGGTCCGAGTACTCGCTCTCGCTGCTGTAGCAGCACCCCATAGCTGGGGTCTGGCTGGGCGCTCAGGCCGGGGGAGGAGGGCCAGCATCCCTTGGGATCTCTTCGGTCACATGACCTGTGGCTGCATCCAGCAGGCAGCCACCTGCCTCCCCGCCTAGCCCTTCCCAGAAGTGCACAGCTGCTCTTATTCCTCTATGTTTTAAAGTCTATTTTGTGGTAAGCAAAATAAGTCAATCCGAGAAAGACGATTATCATATGATCTCACTGATATGTGGAATCGAAGGAACAAAACAGAGGAGCATAAGGGAAGAGAGGAAAAAAATAAAACAAGATGAAATCAAAGAGGGAGACAAACTATAAGAGACTCTTAATCACAAAGGAAACAAACTGAGGGTTGCTGGAGGGGAGGGGGTTGAAGGGATGGAGTGATGGACATAAAGGAGGGCATGTGATGTCATGAGCACTGGGTATTATGTAAGACTGATGAATCACTGACCTCTACCTCTGAAACTAATAATACATAATATATTAATTAATTGAACTTAAAATAAAAAATAAAATTTAAAAAATAAAGTCCTTTTTGTCTGATGTAAGTATTGCTACCTCATCTTTTTTATTTTCACTTTCATTTGCATGGAATATCTTTTGCCATCAGTTTCAGTCTATGTGTGTCTTTAGATCTGAAGTGAGTCTCTTGTAGGCAACATATAGACGAGTCTTCGTTTTTTTTAATGCAGTCGCCTTATGTCTGTCTTTTGATTGGACATTAGGCCATTTACATTTAAAGTAATTGACATTACATTAATTGACAGCTGTGTACTTGTTGACATTTTGTTGTTTTCTGTAGTCTGCTCCTTTTTTCTTACTCTCTTCCCTTGTGATAGATGACTTTAGTGTTATGCTTGGATTCCTTTTTCTTTATTTTTTTGTATATCTATCATAGGTTCTCAGTTTGTTACCATGAGGTTCATATATAAAATTCTAAGTGTATAACAGTCCATATTAAGCTGATGGTTGCTTAAGTTTGAACACATTCTAAAAGCACTACATTTATACTTCCCCCTCCATGTTTTATATATATATATAATATCATACTTTACATTTCTTTATGAATCCCTTTACTCATTTTTTATATAATTGATTTTATTTCTGTCTTTCAACCTTCATACTAGTTTTATAAATGCTCGATCTTCTACCTTTATTATATGTTTGCTTTTACCAGTGAAACGTTTTTGTTTCATAATTTTCTTACTTCTAGTTATGCTCTTGTCTTTTCCACTTAAAGAGGTCTCTTTAATATTTCTTGTAAGACCAGTTTGGTGGTGATGGACTCCTTTAACTTTTTTTGGTCTGGAAAATTCTTTATCTCTTCTTCAATTAATGATTAATTTTTCATTTCAGTTGTTGCATTCTTCAGCTCTGACTGGTTCATTTTTATATTTTCTATCTCTTTATTGAAGTTGTCGCTGAATTCATTCAGTCTCCTCTCATGTGGTGAGCATCTTTATGAACATTACCTCGAATTCTTTATCGGGTAGATTGTTTATCTCTATTCCCTTTAGTTCTTTTTCTGAAGTTTTGTCTTGTTCTTTCGTTTTGAGCATATTCCTCTATCTCTTCATCTTATCTGAATTTCTCTGTCTGTTTCTGTGGGTTAAGTGAAACATACCTCTGCCAGTCTTGAGAGATGTGGGTTTGTGTGGGAATATCCACTGTGTAGACTACATGTGCCTTTTGACTTTGACTACCTGGCTGGAACTGTGGTGGGCTTGGGCTGGGTGGTTCCAGAGCACTCCACACTAGGGTGACCCTGGAGGGGCAGCTGGAGTGGAAGTGGGCATGAACCAACAGATCCCAGGGTGCTTTGCACAAGGACTGCCCTAGCAGGACAGCTGGGGCTGGAACAAGCACAGCACTCCATGCAGGAGGCACTTTGGGGAATGGCTTCAGCTGAAGCAGGCATGGGCTTGGGGTGTCCTGGGATGCTGTGTGCTTGGGCTGCCTTAGTGAGTCAGCTGGAGCTGGAGTGGGCAGAGGCCAGGAGTGGCCTGGTGTGTGCCATGCCAGGGCAGCCTTGGTGGGAAGACTAGAGCTAGGGTAGGCATAACTGGGGAGCCACTTTTGTGGAACAGCTGAAGCTGGTAAGGCTAAAGGTTCAGGGTCCACTGAGGGGGCGACTAGCTAGAGCGCCCAGTCCCTGCTCCCATCTGCACTATCACAGTGGAAGGACAACATAAACAATGGTGCTTGCCAGCAGCTCCAACCTCAGAGTCCCAATAGTTCCCCAACTGTTTAGTGTACACTCAAGGATTCATAAATGGGTTTCCTTCACTTATAGTCTAATTGCTCTTTAAACCACTGGGGTTTTTGTTTTGTTTTGTTTTTTTGTTTTGTTTTGTTTTTTTGCTGTGTCTCAGGTTAGGTGAATCTGTACACGCCCCCCCCACCCCCCACCTCCACCCCACAGTTCATAGCACCAGGTGTGGGGTTTTGGTCATTATTGTGTCTCTGTCTCTTCTCTGTGTGGCTCCCCTATCCTTTGTTGTGCAGAGCTGTTTCATCAGCCCTCAGTTCTTTCTCAGGAGGAATGACTGTGTAGGTGTAGATTCTGTGTGTCTGTGGGAAGAGGTGAGGTCAGAGTCTTCCAATACCAGCATCTTCAAACCTTCCTATATTATATTTTAGATGTACGAATTGTGTCTTCCTATTCATATCCCTTGTACAGTGACAGTGATCATAATAATCAAACATAGTGATTATTCACTAAATACTTGTTGAATGAATAAATAAGTTAATTGTCCTGGCATTGGACCAGAGAACATGTGAGTGACGGGATCAGTTTCTCATGGACCACTATGAAATGTTATCCTTTACTAGACTGTAAGATCCCTTCCCCGAATACCTTATTCCTTCTAATGCAGGTCTCCCCTCATGCCTACTCCCTGATGACAGTGCAGATTTTATCATCTTTTGGTTTCTGAAACTTAATCCTAGTGTCAGTCTTACAGTGCACTTAATCATTTAACTAATGGTGGGGACAAGATGGATTTGTTTCAGTATATTACTTGATTTAGCCTTCATAGAAACCTTCAGAGTGAGTATGGGTAAGTCTATTTTGTAGATGAGAAAGCTAAAGATCCAGGAAAATTTTAACTTGCTTAAGAGTGCATGGCTAGAAAGAAGCATTATCAGAATTTGAATTTAGGGCTTAGGTGTTGATGGTCTTTCTAATACACCTCCCTTTCCCAAGGAACCCAGAGACTGATGCAATTAGGATTCCTGGTAGCTTGCTGTAATTATTCAGACTTCATAAGATAAGCATGTAGGTAGGTCCCTGATTGACTGACTACATTAAAAGCCATTTTATGAATTTCACATTTGTTTTTCAGAGGAAAGGTGAAATTAGCAAATTAGTGGTAATAATAGTAATAGCAAAGCAGCGGTAATAGTAGTGGTTCCTGTGATGAGTTGTGCTGTGTCAGCTTAATTATGCTACAAACTGAGTTTCTCAAACTAAGTTTCACTACATGGCTCTAATTTATAGACTTTAACCAAAGAAAAAACATGTGTTCAGTTTGGAAGGCAGAAGTGAACTAGTAGTTTTTGAAGTTCCTTTTGCAGTTGTGTATGATGATGGACAGATGCCAAGGTGCCTGGTGGGTTCTAGCTCACCCTTGTTTTCCTCTGTTCCATCTATAACTCTTCTTCCTAAAACTTGTCCAAGATGATCAAGAGCAGACCAGGCCTAGCCCTAGGAACTTGAGCGTGGACACACAGAGGAGGTAGGAACACAGAGGCAAAAACTTCCTTTTACATTCCTACTTCAGAAGCTGGATGTGGGCAGCTTTTCAGATCGACTGGTTGGTGATCCCTTCTCTGATTCAGCAGAATGCCCTTCTGGACCTTTACTTTCCACCTCCTCCAAAGTTGTGTGAAGTCTAATTTTTAATGTGGATCACTTATCCTAAAACACTGATAGTGATTCTGCGTCCCTGAGTCCTGAATGATAGTTACTGGTGTAGAACAGAGGCATAGAACCTAAGGTGGGAATGTAGAATTGGTTCTCCATAGCATTCATTCAGAATGGTTATTTAAATTATCATCAGTGGTCCCCTGGAGTCAAATATTTGATGCCCTAGATCATTTTAGTCAAAGCATTGAAGGAATGGGGGACTGGTTAGTTCCTTTATGTGTACTAGAGATCTTGGAGAAGGAAATGATGAGATCAGACTTTTAAATGTTTAACTCAAGGTCCTGGTACAAATATATAGTGTCTATGTATCTATGTATCTATCTCTCTACCCATCTCTTTCTATATCTAGATATTTTTTGACAAAAAAGTGGAATTCTACTACACATCATAGTTTATGACTTCTTTTGTTTGTTTGTTTGGTTTGGTCCTGATAACAATACAACACAATGACATTTATTCACGCAAAAAAGTTTTTCTATAAATAGCTAAAGATGAAAAAATACAGAAAAATCATATGAAAAGATATCAGACTCACATATTAAAATAAGGAAATAATCAACTTTCGACCATGAATTTGTCAAAAGTTCAGAAAATCTTCTAATTATTCCTCATTCAGTAGAACAACAAAAATCTGTATCTAAACTCCACCAAGCTAATTAATAAAACCTCTGGTATTGATTAGAGTAAAAATAGCTAAAAGACTGGTAGTAATCATTTCTGGATAGTAGGCTTTTGATTCAGTCCCAGGCAGTCATCACCGAAGTTGGGACTTCTGCATAAACTAAGCATATATTCTATTGCGCTATTGTGAAATAAGTTATAGATAGCATCACGAAGTTTATAGTAGGAATAAAACAGTTTGTAGCAGCTATGAAACAGAATTCAGAAGGAATAAAATGAAAAGTAAAAGTTCTTTCCTCCAGCTTTATCAGTTCCACTCTTTAAAGGGAATCATTGTTAAATAATTTTTATGTAAGTGTCTAGAAATTCTCTGTACATATAAATATCTTTCAAAGTCTAGTCATGAAAACAGAAATCATAGTACTATTTCAGACTAAGTGGGTTTACTTCATACAGGCATGCTTTGTTTTATTGCAATTCACTTTATTGTGCTTTGCAGATACTGTGGTTTTTACAAATTGAAAATGTATGGCAACCGTTGCATTGAGCAACTCTATTGGTGCCCTTTCTCCAACAGCATTTACTCACTTCATGTCTCTGTGTCACATTTTGATAATGCTTGCAAAATTTAAAACTTTGTCATTATTATTATATTTGTTACTGTGATCTATAATCAGTGACCTTTGATGTTAGCATTGTAATTGTTTTGGGGTACTCCAAACTGCACCCATATAAGACGCAAACTCAATAGATAAATGTTGTGTGTGTTCTGACTGCTCCATCAACCAGCCATCCTGCCATCTCTTTCCTTCTCCTCAGGCCTCCCTATTTCCTGAGACACAACAATATCGAAATTAGGCTAATTGATAACCCTACAATGGCCTCTAAGTGTTCAAGTGAAAGGAAGAGTCACCTGTCTCTCACTTCAAACCAAAGCTAGAAATGATTAAGCTTAGCAAGGAAGGCGCACAGAAAGCCGAGATTGGCCAAAAGTTAGGCCTGTTGTGCCAAACAGCCACGCTGTGACTGCAAAAGAAATGTTCTTGAAGGAAATTAAAATTGCTGCTCCTGTGAACACACGAATGATAAGAAAGTGAAACAGTCTTATTGCTGATATGGAGAAAAGTTAGTGGTCTGGATAGAGGACCAAACCAGCCACAACATTGCCTTAAGCCAAAACCTAATCCAGAGCAGAGCCCTAACCCTTTCAATTCTGTGAAGGTTGTGGCAGGTGAAGAGAAGTCTGAAGCTAGCAGAGGCTGGGTCATGAGGTTTAAGGAAAGAAGACATCTCCATAACATCAAAGTGCAAGGTGAAGCAGCAGGTGCTGATGGAGAAGCTGCAGCAAGTTATGCAGAAGGTCCAGCTAAGATCGTTGATGAAGGTGGCTGCACTAAACCAGAGGTTTTCAATGCGAATGATTATTGTGAAGAAAAGATTCACAGAAGCTGTACTCTGTTTCGAAGAGGAAGAAAACCACTTTACTGATTTCGTAAAAATCTAATAGAAACAGAAGAAAAGGGAAATCTACACATAGATGAGGACAATAGGAAGCAGTGAAGGAGAATAAGACAAAGCCACACCAAACCTGGTACTTATAACACCCAGCCTCATTAGCTGGGGAAGCCCCGTGGAGACAGCCAGGCTGGAGTCCTGATTGAGAGGCCTGGGCAAGCGTCCTCCCCTCAGGGAGACTTCCAACTCACCATCCCCATAAGGGCCGCGTTTATAGGGCAGATGACGGGGTCTAAAGTTAAACATTTGTTTGCCTACCTGCAGTTTGGAGTGAGCTGCATTATATTGTCTTCACATATTCAAGGTGCCTGGGCTCGGTGTGTTCGCCTCCCCTCCTGGATTCCATTCTGGGGGCTGGAGAGGATGCAAGGCAAAAGTTATAGCTCTAGGCATCCAGACCTGACCTGGAGGCAAGCTGATGTCAACTAAGAGGCTCCCAAGGTCACTTACGCAGCACAAGTCTCATAAACAATATTCTTTAGCCTGCCTGCATACCTGCAGGTCAAGGCTATCAGTTACGCAGGACAAATCACAGAAACCCCCATCCATATAATACAATGATACAGCCTTTTATTGGAAGAAGATGCCATCTGGGATTTTCATAGCTAGAGAGAAGTCAATGCCTGGCTTCAAAGCTTCAAAGGCTAGGCTGACTCTCTTGTTAGAGGCTAACACAACAGGTGACTTTAAGTTGAAGCCAATGCTCATTTACCATTCTGAAAATCCTAGGGCCCTTAAGAATTAGGCTAAATTTATTCTGCCTGTGCTTTATTATTTTTTTTAAAGGTTTTATTTATTTATTTGACAGAGAGAGAGAGAGATCACAAGTAGGCAGAGAGGCAGGCAGAGAGAGAGGGGGAAGCAGGCTCCCTGCTGAGCAGAGAGCCCGATGCGGGGTTCGATTCCAGGACCCTGAGACCGTGACCTGAGCCGAAGGCAGAGGCTTTAACCCACTGAGCCGCCCAGGTGCCCCCTTTCTTATTTTTTTTAAAATATTTTATTTATTCATTTGAGAGACAGAGCATGAGCAGGGGAAGGGGCAGAGGGAGAAGCAGACTCCTTGCTGAGCAGAGAGCTGGATGTGGGGCTCGATCCCAGGACCCCAGGATCATGATCTGAGCCAAAGGCAGACGTTTAACTAACTGAGCCACCCAGGCGCCCCTGCCTGTGCTGAATGAATGAATGAAATGAAGCAACAAAGCCTGGATGATGGCATATCTGTTTACAACATGGTTTATTGAATATTTTAAGCCTACTGTTGAGATCAAGTGCTCAAAAAAAAGGTTCCTATCAAAATATTACTGCTCATTGAAATGTACCCAAGTGCTCTGATGGAGATGTATGATGAGATTAACGTCGGTTTCATGCCTCCTAACACAACACCCATTCTACAGCCCATGGATCAAGACCCTCCGCCAGCAGAAAGACTGCAACTCTCTGAAACCTCAGATGATGGCTAGTATTATTTAGCAATAAAGTACTTTATTTATTTTTTGCAATAAAGTACTTTTAAGTTAAGGTACGTACGTTGTTTCCTTTTAGACATAATGTATTGCACATTTAGACTACACTGTAGTGTAAACATAACTGTTGTATGCACTGGGAAATCAAAGAATTTGTTTGACTCATTTGATGGCAATATTCACTTTATGGCAGTGGTCTGGAACCAAACTCGCAGTATCTCTGAGGTGTGCAGTATCTCCGAGGTGTGCTCGCAAAGGGAATTACCCACCCAGGGCTCACAAGTAGCTAATGGCGGCACTTCTCAGGTGGGACAGCGCCGCTGGCAATGAAGTCACCAAAACGAGGCGGAGATTGGAGCCAGAGCTGCATTTTGCTGCTAGAGAAATGCTGACAGGTTACAAACAGGAAGGAAATCCCTTTTCCCAACTTGCAGACTCTTGCCTATGTTTCCTTTTTTCTTTTCTTTTTTTCTTTTCTTTTTTTCTCTTCTCTTCCCTCTCCTCTCCTCTTTCTTTTTCTTTCCAGAATGTTTTTCTGATGGCTGAACAATATTCCATTGTGTATATGGACCACATCTTCTTTACACATTCATCTGTTGAAGGGCATCTGGGCTCCTTCCACAGTTTGGCTGTTGTGGACATTGCTGCTATGAACACTGGGGCGCATGTGCCCCTTCTTTTGACTATGTCTGTATCTTTACCCCAAAGATACCCCAAAGATAAAAGACTGTTTCTGAGGCAGAGGCTACCACTGCCTTCTAGGCTTGTGATTCCTGCTGAAAGCTTCTGTCTGCTTTGAGGCTACGGAGCCCATGTTGCATGGGTGCTGCCTCGGACGGCTCCTGGCAGACTGAGGACCTAAGACCTTTGATCCTTTCTTGGGGCTGCCAGTGTACCTGGCCATAATGGACACTTTCTGAAGTTCCAGTATCGCTGTTTCAATCTCATCAGCTGACCTCAGCCACACCGTTGGGGCCCTTGAAATTAATCTGGGTCTGAACTATTTGCATCCTGACAATGGTACACATTGTAGTATAAGTGCCTGACATTAAGCTTTTGATGGCTGAGGCACCCATTTCAAAGATAGCTATCGCAAATAAATACATTGTTAGCTACTCAAATAGATAAAGAGCCAGGCCACTCCGCCCATCAAGCTCACCTTTTAGGAAGCCCTGAGTCATCTAGATAACTAAACCCTTGAATGCTTTTTCCCTTCCTGCACTTGAATTCCCACTCTTTCATTTTAAATTCAGCAATAAGGAGTATATCGGTGACACCCTCAACCCCAATAAGGGCAGAACCCCAGATCCATGCACTCTCCCCCAGGCTATGTGATCCCAGGTGTGCAATGTACCCATGTAGGACTTGTGAGTAACAAACCTTGCTCTTTCAAAGTTCCTTAATGCTTGTTGCTGAGGTGTGTCTTGCAATCATAGTGAGAACGGCGAGGGCCAGTCCAGCCACAACGCTGGCTCTGGTGGGGGAAATGTCTGGAGAGTCACTAGACGGAGCACAGGTGCAGGTGAGTGGCCCCAGGCATTCCTAGCCAACAGCATCACTATGGATAGACTGAGACCTACACAAAGCACACATTTTGTCCCTGAAACCACTCAACAATGAACTGACAGTAAAGGTATTCAATGAACCTTCAACATCCACAGACATGGTATTACACAAGTGTTGGAAGAACCTCCAAGAACGCAGCTCAAAAAGATTTAAGTTTCTACCTCCCTCACCTACTGTTGACTCCTACACGTTATAAGATGATTTAATCACTCAATGACGCTATCTCTAGAAACGAATCATTGCCTCTTTGTTAGAGTGGGCAGTTCCTGGGCTTTGACAGGATGCCTGGAGGCCAGCAAAGGGGGAGTCCCGGCCCGCTATCAAGAAAGGCAGAGGCCGGGGTGCCTGGGTGGCTCAGTGGATTAAAGCCTCCGCCTTCTGCTCAGGTCATGATCTCAGGGTCCTGGGATGGAGCCCCACATCGGACTCTCTGCTCAGCGGGGAGCCTGCTTCCTCCTCTCTGCCTGCCTCTCTGCCTACTCGTGATCTCTCTGTCAAAAAAATAAATAAAATCTTAAAAAAAAAAAAAAGTAAAGAAAGGCAGAGGCCTGTGCCCTCAGCCCTCCAAAAACAAAGTCACAAGAAGCTGGACCAAACCAGGCAGGCCCAAGACAAGGCCAGAAACCCTCACCAAGTAAGGAAGTGAGGCGGATAGAGGCCCCCTCGCTGGGCCCCAGCCCTCCTTCCAGCCCGCTGCGTTCCTTTTGCCTTGGCAGAGGAATGATCAAACGACCGGCTGTCCCGTTTGAATACAGAAAGAAAACAAACCTCCCCTTAGATTTAATGCTCTCCTGAGATACAACTCCCCTTAGATTTAATGCTCTCCTGAGATGTACCTCCCTTTAGATTTAATGCTCCCAGAGATTAGCACTCTCCTGGGAAGTTCCCGTATAGACTATACTCCCACGTATAGGGGAGCTGAAAAGACCGCGAAAATTTCCTGATACCATCCCCCCCATCACCTGTGTCCATAAAAGCTCGCCCCTAACCCTGTTCGGGGCTCAGTCTTTTGGGAATTACCCCACTGAGTCCGCTGGCGTAATAAACTGGATTTTCCTGCTCTTCGTGTGTGCCGTTTGGGTTTCCTCGGTCGCTTCATTTTCCGCTACAGAAGAAAAGGCACAAAATCCTGCTCCCCAAAAAATCCCCTCCCCAAGTAATAAATATTCTACCCCCTAGTTAACAACTGTCAAGGAAAGGGAATATCTCAGCCCTGAGGGAAAAAGGGACATTAAAGATTTTTATCTTTCAGAACTTCCACTGTAACCTTCCTCATGAAGGACATTGTCCTGACGCAACTCTGCCAAACTCCACAGGCATCTAAAATTCAACTAGCGGGGCACCTGGCTGGCTCAGTGGGTTGAACCTCTGCCTTTGGCTCGGGTCGTGATCTCATGGTCCTGGGATCAAGCCCCGTCCTGGGATCGAGCCCCTCATCAGGCTCTCTGCTCAGCGGGGGGCTTGCTTCCCCCCCCTCCCTCTGCCTGCCTCTCTGCCGACTTGTGATCTCTTTCTCTCTGTCAAATAAATAAATAAAATCTTTTTAAAAAATAAATAAATAAATAAATAAATAAATAAATAAATAAATAAAATTCAACTAGCTACTGAGTCTGCCATCCCCTACCAGACAGCTCTGGCCATGATTTGACTATCTTACCTTACCTTACTGAGAAATCAATTGGAAAAAAATAGGAGTGGCCCCAATTCCTGCACCATGCAAAATACCTGACAACACCTTCAGATGCCTCCTTCACCCCTGATTCTATAGCTATCACTGATTCTGGGAGGTAGGCAAATACCACCTGACTGGTAGGGTAGACAAATAGGACAAATCAGAGAACTGCCTTTAGTCTCTGCAAACACAAGGACTATATTAAATTATTGGAACTTAATGGAGAAACATAGGGCTTATTAGCTACTAGAAAATCATACTGGAGGTACTCTCTGATTGACTTAAATGCCATGTGAAAAGACCTCAGAATGGAAACCAACATTTTTGGGGCATTTTGTGTATCCCAGGAATAACTGGCCTCTCACCTGAACATGTTCATCTTAGGGACGGTCATCAGGGGTCTCCAGTGTTTAAGGAAACATGACCACTAGGCCATGTAGCCCGCAAATGATGGCAGAGCTTTCTCCAAAATGAGGATATTCTCATTCATTTGGGGAGAGATTGCCAGAGAGATAATTGACTCATTTCTGCACATCTTCAAGCTGATGGGGAAAAACTGTACTTTAAGCCGACTGACTAAACTGGCAAGGGAACTCCAGTCCTTGTCTCAGAGCCCTTCCGGTTCTTCTCTCCTACCCTGTTCCTCTCGCGCACCAGAATGCCAAGTATGCGCGAGGAGGAGGATATAAATTACCCTCCCTGCTTGTGCTCGGGGCTCAGATCTTTGGAGAAGGATCTCCTCTGAGTCCACCGGTGAATAAATCTCTCTCCCTTCTT
>CM052896.1:99714957-99739880 GCA_028534135.1 Potos flavus
CCCATTATCTGTAATGTCCTTTGCAAATATCTTCTCCCATTCCGTGGGTTGCCTCTTAGTTTTGTGGGCTGTTTCCTTTGCTGTGCAGGAGCTTTTTACCTTGATGAAGTCCCAAAAGTTCATTTTTGCTTTTGTTTCCCTTGCCTTTGGAGATGTGTCTTGAAAGAATTTGCTGTGGCCGATGTCAAAGAGTTTACTGTCCATATTCCCCTCTGGGATTTTGATGGATTCTTGTCTCGCATTGAGGTCTTTCATCCATTTGGAGTTTATCTTTGTATATGGTGTAAGAGAATGGTCCAGGTTCATTCTTCTGCATGTGGCTGTCCAAGTTTCCCAGCACCATTTATTGAAGAGACTGTCTTTTTTCTGTTGGATATTCTTTTCCTGCTTTTTCAAAGATTAGTTGGTCATAGAGTTGAGGGTCCATTTCTGGAGTCTCTATTCTGTTCCATTGATCTATGTGTCTGTTTTTGTGCCAGTACCATGCTGTCCTGATGATCACAGTTTTGTAATATAGCATGAAATCAGGCAACGTGATGCACCCAGCTTTGTTCTTTTTCAACATTCCCTTGGTGATGAAGGGTCTTTTCTGGTTCCATACAAATTTTAGGATTGTTTGTTCCAGCTCTGTGAAAAATGTCAAAGGTATTTTGATAGGGATGGCATTGAAAGTGTAGATTGCTCTGGGCAGCATAGACATTGTCACAATGTTTATTCTTCCAATCCATGAGCATGGAATGTTTTTCCATCTCTTTGTGTCTTCCTCAATTTCTTTCATAAGTGTTCTGTAGTTTCTAGGAATAGATCCTTTACCTCTTTGGTTAGATTTATTCCTAGGTATCTTACCATGTGGTCCATTAGCATGGTAAATGGTTCTCCATCCCCTCACTTTCAGTCTGGATGTATCTTTAGGTTCCAAATGAGTCTCTTGTAGACAGCATATGGATAGGTCATGTCTTTTTATCCAATCTGCAACCCTGTGCCATTTCATGAGAGCATTTAGGCCATTCATGTTGAGAGTGATTATTGAAAGATATGATTTTATTGCCATCATGTTGCCTCTAAAGTCCTTGTTTCTATAGATTGTCTCTGTAAATTTCTGTTCTGTATCACTCTTGAGGTCTTTCTCCTTTTATAGAACATCCCCCCCCCTTTAATATTTCTTGTAAGGCCGGCTTGGTGGTCACATATTCTTTCAGTTTCTGCCAGTCTTGGGAGCTCCTTGTTTTTCCATCCATTCTGCATGACAGACTTGCTGGATAAAGTATCCTTGGCTGCATGTTCTTCTCATTTAGTACCCTGAATATGTCTTGTCATCACTTTCTGGCTTTTCTGTGGACAGGTCTGACGTTATTCTGACGTCCCTCCCTCTGTAAATGTAAGAAATCTCTTCCCCTCTAGCTGCTTTCAGGTTTGTTTCCTTGATTTTAAGATTTGCTAGTTTTACTATTATATGTTGAAGCGTTGATCTGTTCTCTTTAATCTTGGGAGGGGTCTTCTCTGCCTCTTGGACATGAATGCTTGTTTCCTTCTCCAGATTAGGGAAGTTATCAGCCACGATTTGCTCAAATATATCTTCTAGACCTCTCTCTCTCCACCCTCTCAGGGATCTGTATATTTCTGACATTGGAACATTTCATGACATCATTAATCTCTCTCAGTCTGATCTCTTGGGCTTTAATCTGTTTTTCCCAGGCCTCCTCGGTTTCCTTCTTTTCTATCATCTTATCTTCTAGCTCACTAATTTGCTCTTTTGCCTCGTTAACCCTGGAAGTCAGAGTATCCAGTTTAGACTGCATTTCATTCACAGCATTTTTAAGTTTGGCCTGATTAGATCTCATTTCTGCCCTTGGAGATTCTATATTGTCACTAATATTTTTCTCAAGCCTATATTTCAACTTCGTAATTGTTATTCTGAAGTCTATTTCTGACATCTGGTGTATGCAGAGGCCACAGTCATTGATTTTTTTCTTTGTTGGGGGTTCCTCCTCTTAGTCATGTTGGGGGGTAGTTGAGTGAATGTACAGAGTACAAAGTATTAACCATGACCCAAGCAAGATGCACCTGTTTTATAGGGACTCTAGGGTTGTTGTCCTTTTGTTCTTCCAGACTGTCTTCTGGGGGAGGGGCCTGCTGTGCTGTTACTCAGGCAACCCTGTTTGGGCAGAGTTGCCCTGTTCCCTCTCAGGGAGTGGGGCTGGGTTCAGTGAAAACCAGTTTTTTTGTCTTTTATTCTCTTATGGCTTTCCCTGGCAGCTTTCTGCGTCCCTTCCAAGAGTCAGAGCAGAAGTGACCACATCTAAACCTCTGTCTCAGAACAGAGAAATCACAGTCTGCTCTTCACTGAGCTCTCCGGGACACACAGTCTCCATTTCTGTATATGCTGCAAAAAACCACAGCCTCCCTGGTTGTGTGCGCCACAGCAACACTCCCAAAGGTCAACCCCAGGGCTGGCTCATCTCTGCCATTTGTGCTTCTAAAACCATGAGCTGCCCCTGGTTCATGCACATACACCCACAGCTCCTGGATCCTGTCTGGGTGCTGGACTAAAGTCCTTTCCCCACTGCTTCTTTAAGTAGGCCTGTATTGCTGTGAACTTTCCTCTTAGAAGCACTTTTGCTGCATCCCATAGATTTTGGGATGCTATATTTCTGTTTTCATTTGCCTCTGTATTTTTTTTTTTATTTCTCCTTTGCTTTCTTCTATAAGCCAGCCCTTGCTTAGTAATATGTTATTTAATCTTCACATATTTATAATTTGTCTTGTTTTCTTTTTTAAATTGATTTCTTGTTTCATCCGTGGTCAGAAAAAAATGCTTTATATGATTGCAATCCTCTTGAATTTATTGAGACTTGTTTTTTGGCTTAATATGTGTTCTATCATGAAAAATGTTCCAGTGCACTTAAGAAGAATGTGTATTCTGTTACTTTTGGATGTAATTTCTGTATATAGCTGGCCGAATGCATCACTGAAGATCAATGTTTCTATACTGATTTTATGTCTGGATGATCTACCCATTGATGTAATTGGAGTGATAAAATTCCCCACTATTATTGGATTGGTGTCAATTTCTCCATTTAGGTCTGTTAATATTTTCTTTATATATTTTGGTGCTCCTATATTGGGTGTATATATATTTATAAATATTATATCCTCTTGCTGGATTGGCCACTGAATCATTATTTGGTACCCCTTTTTGTCTTTTATTACAGTCTTTACTTTAAAGTGTATTTTGTTTGAGTATAGCTATAGCAGCTTTCTTTACTTTTCCATTTTCATGGAATATATTTTTCCATCCCTACACTTTCAGTCTGTGTATGTCTTACTTCTGAAGTGAGCCTCTTAAAGGCAGTATATAGATGTCCTTGTTTTTTAGCCTTGCAGCCATTCTATGAGTCTTAATTTGGGAATTTAGTCCTCTTACATTTAAGTTATTTATAGGTATATATGTATTGACATATTGTTAACTGTTTTCTTTTTTAGTTTCTTCCTGATCCTTTCTTCTTCTCTCTCTTCCTTTGTGGTTTGATGACTTTCTTTATGTTATATTTAGGTTTCTTTCTAATTTTCTTTTTGTTTTAACTATAAAGTTTTGCTTAGTTACTATGAGGTTCACATATGTCATCCTATGTATATAACACTCTATTTTAAGTTGACAGAAACTCAAATTAGAACACGTTCCAAAGCTCTACATTTTTACTTCCCCTCAAAGTTTTGTTTTTCATGTAACTTTTTACTTCTTTTTATCTTATATATCCCTCAAGTAATTATTACAATTTTACTACTTTTATCTTTTAGCCTTCTTAGAAGCTTTATGAGTGATTAACTCACTACCTTTACTATGTATTTACCTGTTAGTTTCTAGTGTGATTTTTTACTTTCATAAGTTTTCCTATTAATTACTGTCATAGCATTTCAGCTTAAATAATTTTTAATTTCTTTTAAAGCTCTTTTAGTCATAATGAACTCCTTTAGCTTTTACTTCTCTGGAAAACTCTTTATCTTTCCTTCAAATCTAAATGATAACCTTGCCAGGTAGAACATACTTCATTGGTAGTTTTTCCTTTCAGCAGTTTGAGTATGTCATGCCACCCTCTTCTGGCTTGCAAGTGTTCTTCTAAGAAATCTGCCAATAACCTCATAGGGTTTCTCTTGTATGTAACAATTTCTTTTTCTCTTGCTGCTTTTTAACATTCTCTCTTTATATAAAATTTTTGGCATCTTAATTATAATGTGTTGGTGTGACTTATTGTGGGTTCCTCTAATTTGGGATGCTATGGCATTCCCAGGCCTGAACGTTTCTTTCCTTTCCTAGGTTAGAGAAGGTTCCAGTCATTATTTCAAAGAAATTTTCTTTTTTTTTTTTTTTTTTTTCAGATTTATTTATTTATTTATTTATTTTTTAGATTTTTATTTATTTATTTAACAGAGAGAGATCACAAATAGGCAGAAAGGCAGGAAGAGAGAGAGGAGGAAGCAGGCTCCCCGCCCAGCAGAGAGCCCGATGTGGGGCTCAATCCCAGGACCCTGAGACCATGACCCAAGCTGAAGGCAGAGGCTTTAACCCACTGAACCACCCAGGCGCCCCTCAAAGAAATTTTCTGCCTCATTTTCTCTCCTCTTTTTCTGGAACCTCTATAATGCAAATGTTATTCTGCTTGATGTTGTTCTAGAGGTCTCTTGAGTTATGTTCATTTTTGTTAAATTCTTTTCTTTTCTTTTCTTTTTGCTGTTATCTTGCCAGGGTGGCCTCAGTGCTCTGGGACAACACAGCCTATACCTGCCTCAGTTCCAGCCATCCTACCAGGGCAGCCCCAGCTGTCCCTGGAACTCCAGCCCATGCCTGATACAGCTACAGTCAGCCACCCAAACCCACTAGGCACATGCAGTCTACATAAGAGATGTTCCTATACAATGCCAGTCCTTTAAGACTGGAAGAGGTAGGGGCACCTGGGTGGCTCAGGTGGTTAAGCATCTGCCTTTGGCTCAGGTCATGATCCCAGGATCCTGGGATTGAGCTCTGCATTGGGCTCCCTGCTCAGTGGGGAGCCTGCTTCTCCCTCCTCCTCTGCAGCTCCCCCTGCTTGTGTTCACTCTCTCTCTCTCTCTGTCAAATAAATAAATAAGATCTTAAAAAAGACTGGGAGAGGCAGCTGTTTTACCTAATTCATAGAAACAGAGCTAAAAAAATGAGGAAACAGAAATTGGCTCCAAATGGAAGCCAATATGGAAACAAAAAATTGTTTCCAAAAAATGAGGAAACAGAAATTGGCTCCAAATGGAAGAACAAGACAAAATTGCAGAAAAAGAACTATAGAAAAAAAGATAATCCACCTGATAAAGAATTCAATGTTTTGTCAAAAGGATGCTCATTGGACGTGAGAGAAGAGTGGATGAACTTCATGAGAATATCAACGAAGAATTAGAAAATATAAAAAGAATTAGTGAGAGCTGAAGAATACAACTGAGATGAAAAATACACTAGAGGGAATCAACAGCTGATGAACTGAAGCAGAATGGATCACTGATCTGGAAGACAGGGGTAATGAAAACACCCAAGCTGAAGATCAAAAAGGAAGAAAAATTATAAAAATGAGGATACATTAAGTTAGGACCTCTGAGACAACATTCTCATTATAGGGGTCCTAGAAGCAATAAGAGAGAGAGAAAGGGGCAGAAAACTTACTTGAGAAATAACAGCTGAGAACTTCACTAACCTGAGAAGGGAAACAGACATGCAGGTTGGGAATCACAAAGAGCCCAAACAAGATGAGCTCAAGGAGTGATCACACCAAAAGGTCCACACCAAGACACATAATAATGAAGACGTCAAAAATCAAAGATAAAGAGAGAATCTTAAAAGCAACAAGAGAAAAGCAAAGTTAGCCCCATAAGGGCAATATCTGATTTTTCAGTAGAAATTTTGCAGGCTAGAAGAGAGTGACACGATATATTCAAAGAATTAAAAGAAAAAAAAGAAAATCTACAACCAAGAATAGTCTACCTGGCAAGTTTATCATTCACAATTGAAGGAGAGATAAAGAGTTTTCCAGACAAACAAAAGCTAAAGGAGTTCATCACCACCAAACTGGCATTACCAGAAATGTAAAAGTGACTTATTTATGCAGAATAAAAAGGGCTATAACTCGAAGTAAGAAGTACAAAATAAAAATTTCACTGGTAACAGCAAATACATAATAAAGGTAGTAGAGCAATCACTTGTAAAGCTAGTATAAAGGTTAAAGGAAAAAGTGGTAAAATCGATTATATCTAGAAATTAGCAAAGGGATTCAAAATAAAAAGATGCAAAATGTATTATCATATATGTCAAACACTGAGGAGGGAAGTATAAATGTAGTGCTTTTAGGATGTGTTCAAACATAAGTGACCATCAACTTAATATAGACTGCTATATACTTAGGATGTTTTATATGAACCTCATAGTAAATACAAATCACAAACCTATAATAAATACACAAAAAGTAAAGAGAAAGGAATCCAAGCATAACACTGAAGACATTCATCAATCACGAGGAAAGAGAGTAACAGAAGAAAGGAACAGAGGAAAACTACAAAAAACAACTGGAAAATAATTAACAAAATGGCAATAAGTACACACCTATCAATAATTATTTAAAATTTAAATGGTCTAAATGCTCCAATCAGAAGACATAGGGTAACTGAGTGGATTAAAAAAAAAAAATCGAGACCCATCTATAAGCTGCCTACGAGGGATTCACTTCAGACCTAAAGTCACATACAGACTGAAAGTGAAGAGATAGGAATAAATAATCCATGCAAATGGTAGCAAACAAAAAGCTTGGGTAGCAATACTTAAATCATTCAAAATAGACTTTAAAACAAAGATTGTAATGCGAGACAAAGAAGACCATTACATAATGATAAAAGAATCCATCCAACAAGAGGATATAATAATTATAAATATCCATGCATCCGACATAGCAGCACCTAAATATATAAAGCAAAATTAACAGACAGAGGGAGAAGTTGACAGTAATACAATAATGGTAGGAGATTTTAACACCCCACTTATATCAATGGATAGATCATTCAGTTAGAATATCAGTAAGAAAACAATGGTATTGAATGAAACAGAACAGATGGATTTAACAAATATATACAGAACACTGCATCCAAAAACAGAAGAGTACACACTATTTTTAAGTGCACATGGTACATTCTACAGGATAGATCAAACATATGTTAGGCCACAAAACAAATCTTGGTAAATTTAAGAAGATTAAAACCATATCAAGTTTTTTTTCTCATTATGATATGAAACTAGGAACCAATTACAAGAAAAAAACTGGAAAAAGACAAACATGTGGAGACCAAATAACCAATGGGGAAAGGATAAAATCAAAGAGGAAATTTTAAAAATACCTTGAGTCAAATGAAAATGGAAACACAATGGTTCAAAATCTTTGAGACACAGCTAAAGCAGTTCTAAAATGGAAGTTTATAGTGAGACAGCCCTACCTCAAGGAAAATGAAGAGATGCCAAATAAATAATCTAACTTTACACCTAAGAGAACTGGAATAAGAAAAATAAATAGCCCAAAGTTAGAAGGATGAAAATTAAATAAAGATTAGAGTGGAAATAAATTAAAGAGATACTAAAAAACAATAGAAAAGAATTACCAAAACAAAAAGTTACTTCTTTGAAAAGAAATGAAATTGATAAACCTTTAGCTAGACTCATCAAGAAAAAAAGAAGACTCAAATAAATAAAATCAGAAATGAAAGAAGTTACAACCAACAGCACAGAAATACAAAGAATTATGAGACAACTAGAAAATAATAAGCCAATACATTGGACAACCTAGAAGAAATGGATAAGTTCCTAGAAACATACAACCTTCTAAGACTGAATTAGGAAAAAATAGAAAACACGAATAGATCAGTTACTAGTAATGAAATTGAATCAGCAATAAAAAAAAAAAAACCTCCCAACTATAAAATGTCCAGGACTAGATGGCTTCACAAATGAATTCTACCAAAATTTAAAGAGTTAATGCCTATACTTCTTAATCTATTTCAAAAAATAGAAGAGGAAGGAAAACTTCCAAATTCATTCTAGGAAGCCAGCATTACCCTGCTTCCAAAAGCAGACAAAGATACTAGAAAAAAAAAGAAAGAAAGAAAGAAAGAAAATTACAGATCAATATCCCCAATGAACATAGATGCAAAAATCTTCAACAAAATATTTGCCAACTAAGTTTAACAATACATTAAAAGTATTATCCACCAACACTGTTTGATTTATTACCAGAAATGAAAGGGTGGTTCAATATCCACAAACCAATGAACATGACACATTATAGTAACAAAATAAAGGATAAAAATCACATGATCATCTCAATAGATGGAGAAAAAACATTTGATAGAATCCAACATCCATTTATGATAAAAACTCTCAACAAAGTGGGTTTAAAGAGAAAAATACCTCAACATAATAAAGGCCAAATATAATAAACCCACAGCTAACACCATTTTTCATTGATGAAAAGCTGAAAGCTCTTCCTCTCAGATCAGGAATAAGACAAAGATGTCCACTCTCACCACTTTTATTCAACACAATATGGGAAGACCTAGTTGCAGCAATCAGACAAGAAAAAGAAACAAAAGGCATCCAGACCAGTAAGAAAGAAGTAAAACTGCCATTTTTTGCAGATAACATGGTGTTATATATAGAAACCTCTAGAGACTCTACCAAAAAACTATTACCACTAATAAATTAATTCAATAAAGTTGAAGGACACAAAATTAATGTACAGAAATCTGTTGCATTTCTATACACTAATAATCAACTGCCAGGAAGAGAGATTAAGAAAACAATCCCATTTACAATTGCATCAAGAAGAATAAAATACGTAGGATAAATTTAACCAAGGAGTTCAAAGACCTGTACTCTGAAAAGTATAAGACATTGATAAAATAAGTTGAAGATAACAAAAGAAATGAAAAGATAAACCATGCTTATGGCTTAGAAAAATTAATATTGTTAAAATGTCTATACTACTCAAAGCGACCTACAGATTCAGTGCAATCCCTATTAAAATACCAATAGTGTTTTCCACAGAACTAGAAAAAAGTAATCCTAAAATGTGTATGGAACCACAAAGACCCCGAATAGCCAAAGCAATCTTGAGAAAAAAGAGCAAACTGGAGGCATCACACACCCTGACTTCAAACTATATTACAAAGCTGTAGTAATCAAAACAGTATGGTGCTGGCAGAAAAATAGATGCATAGATCAATGGAACAGAATAGAAAGTCCAGAAATAAAAGAAGGCAAGAGTATGTAATGGGGAAAGGATAATCTCTTCAATAAATGGTGTTGGGAAAACTGGACAGCTACATGCAAAAAAGTAAAAACTTCACCACTTTCTTACACCATACACACAAATAAATTCAAAATGGATTGAACACCTAAATGTAAGACCTGAAGCCATAAAACTCCTAAAAGAAAACACAGGCAGTAATCTCTTAGACATTGGCTTAGCAAAATTTTTCTGAATCTTCCTCCTTATGTAAGAGAAATGAAGCAAAAATAAACAATTGGGACTACATCAAACTGAAAAGCTTTTGCACAGAGGAAACTATTAACCTACAGAATGGGAAAACAAAAGGCAACCTGCTGAATGGGAGAAGATATTTGCAAATGTTATATCCAAGGGGTTAATATCCAACATTTATTAAAAAAAAAAAAACTCATACAACTCAACACCCCCAAATCCCAAATAGTCTAGTTGAAAACTGGGCAGAGGACCTCAATAGACATTTTTCCAAAGAAGACATTCGGATGGCCAATAGGTACATGAAAAGATGCTCAACACACTAAACATCAGGAATGCAAATCAAAAACACAATGAGGTATCTCCTTACACTAGTCATAATGGCTAGTATAAAAAATAAGAAATAACAAGTGTTGGCAGCAAGTATGTGGAGAAAAGGGAACCCTTGTGCAATGTCAGTGGGAGTGTAAATTAGTGTAGACATTATGGAAAACAGTACGGAGTTTCCTTTAAAAATATTAAAATTAGAAATACCATATGACCCAGTAATTCCACTACAGGGCATTTACCTGATGAAAATGAAAACACTAGTTCAAAAACATATATGCACCCCTATGTTTATTGCAGCATTATTTATAGTAGCCAAGATATGGAAGCAACTTAACTGTCCATTGATAGATGAATGAATAAAGAAGTTTTTGTATAGATACAGAATGGAATATTAGTCATAAAAATGAAATCTTACCATTCATGACAACATGAATGGACCTAGAGGTTACTATGTGAAGTGAAATGTCAGACAGTAAAAGACAAGTACCATATGATTTCACTTATACATGGAATCTAAAAAAGAAAACAAATGAACAAAGAAAAAGAAACAGATTCATAAATATAGAGGACACTGGTAGTTGCCAGAGGGGAAGGGGTGTGGGATAGGTGAAGGAATTAAGAGAGAAAAAATGTTCAACATTATTAGCCATGAGGGAAATTCAAATCAAAACCACATTGAAATATCACCTTACACCAGTTAGAATGACCAAAATTAACCAGACAGGAAACAACAAGTGTTGGAAAGGATGTGGAGAAAGGGGAACCCTCTTACACTGTTGGTGGGAATCCAAGTTGGTACAGCCACTTTGGAAAACAGTGTGGAGATTCCTTAAGAAATTAAAAATAGAGCTACCCTATGACCCTGCAATTGCACTACTGGGTATTTACCCCAAAGATATAGATGTAGTGAAAAGAAGGGCCATATGTACCCCAATGTTCATAGCAGCATTGGCCACAATCACCAAACTGTGGAAAGAGCCAACATGCCCTTCAACAGATGAATGGATAAAGAAGACATGGCCCATATATACAATGGAATATTACGCCGCCATCAGAAAGGATAAATACCCAACTTTTGTATCAACATGGACGGGACTGGAGGAGATTATGCTGAGTGAAATAAATCAAGCAGAGAAAGTCAATTATCATATGGTTTCACTTACTTATGGAGCATAAAGAATAACATGGAAGACATTAGGAGAAGGAAAGGAAAAGTGAATTGGGGTAAATCGAAGGGGGAGATGAACCATGAGAGACTGTGTACTCTGAGAAACAAACTGAGGGTTTTGGAGGGGAGAGGGGTGGGGGGATAGGTGAGCCTGGTGGTGGGTATTAAGGAGGGCACATATTGCATGGTGCACTGTGTGTAGTGCAAAAACAATGAATCTTGGAACACTGAAAAAATAAAATTAAAAAAAAAAAAAGAAAGAAGTCCTGGTCCCAGCAACCAGACAACAAAAAGAAATAAAAAGCATCTGAATCAGCAAAGAAGAAGTCATACTCTCTGTCTTCACAGATGTCATACTTTATGTGGAAAACCCAAAAGACTCTACCCCCATATTACTAGAACTCTCTATTTTGTTGTTGAGACCATCCAGTGGCTTTTTGTCCTCAGGTTTTTTGTATTTTTTAGTTATAAAGTTTTCATTATTTTGTTTTCTCTCTCTTATATTTCTTTAGTGAGACTTTATTTTTTTCCAAATTTTTATTTTTTTCAACTGTTTCAATCATATTTGTTATTGCCCCTTGAAGCATTTTTGGGATGCTGCTTCAAAACCCTTCTCAGATAATTTCAACATCTGCATCATTTCAGAGTTGGTATCTACAGATTGTCTTTTCTCATTTAAGTTGCAACTTTGCTAGTTCTTTGCATGACAGGTAAATTTTCATTTTATTCTGAACATTTTGGGTGCTATATTTGGGGTTCAAGATCCTATTTAAATAGCAGATTATACTGAAGTATCAGAGGAAGCATTGCATTTATATTGTTAGATGGTGGTAGATGTCCAGGTTTCAGTTGACATGCCAAGAGGAAGAAGTTCATACTGTTAAGCTGTGGAAATTCACTCTTGCCCCTCTTGGCCTCTTCTGACATCACCCATGCTGTGAGGTTAAAGGATGCCTCATTATTGCCGCCCAAGTGGCCTCCACTAATTGTCGAATGGGGTCCTCAATACTACATGGTGAGAATGAAAGACTCAGAACTCTATTTGACCTTCTCTGACACCATCCCAGTGCAGGGGCTGAGACACCTTATTAGAAGTGGGTGTGATTGGATGTTTAAGCCCCTCGTGTGGCCTAAGGTAATAAGAATACATGTGGGGCTACAATTTTTCCCATGAAATTTGGCTGGAGTAGGACAGTTATTTTCTAAAAGATTTCTGTCTAGGCTGTTCATTTCTTTGTCCTTTGGCTAGGGAGAGCAAACTTGGCTTGGGGTTTAGGGCTTTTTTTTTTTTGGGTATTTTTTTTTGTCCTTGTCTATTTCATTCCAAGCTTGTAGGTGTCTCCAGACTGCAATGGGAGTAAAAGAAAATGCAGAGAAATCACTGCCATGCTGTTCCTTGGGTCCCAATGTCCTTAGCTGGTTTGTATTCCTTGCGCCATCTTTCTGAACTTTCTTATGTTTGCTTTATATATAAAGTTGGTGTTTTAACTTGAACTGAGCAAGAGCAATAAAGATAAGGGTGTTTATCTTTTCTAGAACCTGAAGTCCTTAATGCTATTTTTAAAAGAAATGAATATTACTCCTTTTTTCAGCAAGAGGGATCAAGCCACAACTACTTTTAGAAGCTTTCAATCCTTCCCCAACTCTATTTCTCACAAAATATTGTTCTATCAGAAGCAGATATTCTAGTCTTGCTATTAAAACTTTTCCGGGATTGAGCTTCTGTAGTTTCCTTCTCTCTCATTTCTTGGGACAGGTTTTTTTCATTGTTAATCATCTCTGGAATAGGAGCAAATTTTACCCACCGGGTTCAGTTGCAGACAAGACTTTTTTAATGTACCTTTCTTAAGACAGAGGTGTTTCCCAGTCAGAATGGCTAAAATTAACAAATCAAGAAACAACAGATATTGGTGAGTATGCGGAGAAAGGGGAACCCTCTTAGACTGTTGGTGGGAAAGCAAACTGGTGCAGCCACTCTGGGAAACAGTATGGAGGTTCCTCAAAAAGTTAAAAATAGGGGCACCTGGGTGGCTCAGTCAGGTGAGTGGTTGACTCTTGGTTTTGGCTCAGGTCATGATCTCACGGTCCTAGGATTGAGCTCTGCATCAGGCTCCATGCTCCGTGGAGAGTCTGCTTGAGGACTCTCTGCCCTCCTCCCACTCACGCTTTCTCTAAAATAAAATAAAAATATGTTTAAAAAAAGTTAAACTCTATGGTCAACTAATCTTTGACAAAGCAGGAAAGAATATCCAATGGAAAAAAGACAGTCTCTTCAATAAATGGTGCTGGGAAAATTGGACAGCCACATGCAGAAGAATAAGACTGGACCATTCTCTTACACCATACACAAAGATAAATTCCAAATGGATGAAAGGCCTCAATGTGAGACAGGAATCCATCAAAATCCTAGAGGGGAACACAGGCAATAATCTCTTCAACCTCAGCCACAGCAACTTCTTGCAAGACACATTTCTAAAGGCAAGGGAAACAAAAGCAAAAATGAACTATTGGGATTTCATCAATTTAAAAACTTCTGCACAGCATGGGAAACAGTCGACAAAACTAAAAGGCAACCTATGGAATGAGAGAAGATATTTGCAAGTGACATAAAAGATAAAGTGCTGGTATCCAACATCTATAAAGAACTTATCAAATTCAACCCCCAAAAAACAAATAATCCAGTCAAGAGATGGGCAGAAGACATGAACAGACACTTCTCCAAAGAAGACATACAAATAGCTAACAGACACATGAAAAAAATGCCCCACATAACTTGTCATCAGGGAAATACAAATCAAAACCAGAATGAGATACCACCTTACACCAGTTCGAATGGCAAAAATTAACAAGATAAGGAACAACAAATTTTGGTAAGGATGTGGAAAAAGGGGAACCCTCTTACAACGTTGGTGGGAATGCAAGCTGGTACAGCCACGCTGGAAAATAGTATGGAGGTTGCTCAAGAAGTTTAAAAATAGAGCTACCCTACAACCCAACAATTGCACTACTGGGTATTTACCCCAAAGATACAGATGTAGTGAAAAGAGGTGGCATCTGCACCCCAATGTTCACAGCAGCAATGTCCACAATACCCAAACTGTGGAAGGAGCAGAGATGTCCTTCAACAGATGAATGATAAAGAAAACATGGTTGATATATACAATGGAATATTGGTCAGCCAGCAGAAAGGATGAATACCTACCACTTACATTGACATGGATAGAACTGGAAGGGATTATGCTAAGTGAAATAAGTCAAACAGAGAAAGAAAATTATCGTATGGTTTTACGCATACATGGAATATAAGAAATAACGCAGAGGATTATAGGGGAAGGTAGGGAAAACTGAGTGGGAAGAAATCAGAGAGGGAGACAAACCATGAGAGACTCTTGACTCTGGGAAACAAACTGAGGGTTGTGGAAAGGGAGGTGGGTGGGGGGATGGATTAACTGGGTGATGGGCATTAAGGAGGGCATGTGATGTGATGAGCACTCGGTGTTATATGCAACTAATGAATCACTGCACACTACACCAAAAACTAATGATGTACTGTATGTTGGCTAACTGAATTTAAATTTTTTAATGAAGTTAAAAATAGAACTACCCTATGACCCAGCAGCACTACTAGGTATTTATCCAAAGGATACAAAAATAGTGATTTGAAGGGGCACATGCACCCCAATGTTTATAGCAGCAATGTCCACAATAGCCAAAAATGGAAACACACACAAACACACACACAGGATTATTACTCAACCACCAAAACGAATGAAATCTTGCCATTTGTAATGGCATGGATGGAACTAGAAGGTATTATGCTAAGCAAAATAAGTCAGTTAGAAAAAGACAAATACAAAAAAAGAAAAAGAAAAAGACAAATACATGATTTCACTCATATGTGGAATTTAAGAAACAAAACAGATGAACATAGGGGAAGGGAAGGAAAAATAAAACAATATGAAAACTAAGAGGGAGGCAAACCATAAGAGACTCTTAACTATAGGGAACAAATTGAGGGTTGCTGGAGAGGAGGTTGGTAGAGGGATGGGGTAATTGGATGATGAACATTAAGGAAGGCACTTGATGTAATGAGCACTGGGTATTGTATGCAACTGATGAATCACTAAATTCTCCCCCTGAAACTAATAATACAGTATATGTTAACCAAATTGAATTCAAGTAAAGAATTAAAACAAAAAACAAACAAACAAACAAACAAAAAAGACGAACGATCCTGGCATTGTGCAGCTGTTCTCTGCAAAGTCAGGACCTTAACCCACAGAATATAGAGCAAAGGGCAGTTATCTAAAATGGCACCATCTGTGCACTGAGGCAAGATCAGAAGGCTTCCCATATTCTGGTCAGGGCATACATTAACCTACACAAGACCTGGAACAAGGGAGGTCATTGCAGGGACATGAACAAGGTAAGGGCCAAAGATGGAGTCAGTATTGTCAGCACTCCTACAGCACATTTCTGAGAAATCCAGCATGAATAGAAGAAACTTTTTCTGAGAGGAAATAGAAAAGGACTGTCATTAAAAATACTTCCACTTGAGGGACGCCTGGGTGGCTCAGTTGGTTAAACAGCTGCCTTTGGCTTGGGTCATGATCCCGGGGTGCTGGGATCGAGTCCCGCATCGGGCTCCTTGCTCAGTGGGGAGCCTCCTTCTCCCTCTGCCTCTGCCTGCCTCTCCCCCTGCTTGTGCTCTCTCTCTCTCTGACAAATAAATAAATAAAATCTTAAAAAAAAAAAAAAACTTCTACTTGATAATTATAGAGCTCTGAATCTACTAGTTAAATTAGCAGGTAGCAAGATTCATTGGCCAAGAATCCTTTTCAAATAGAATCTACTTGGAGTTAGCAGTAATATTTTTATTTTATATAATATTTGTATAATTAAAGTCATGTTATAGATTACATATTTTGCCAAATACTGTGTCATAAATTCTCTAACAAATGATTTTGAGCATATTTTTCTCAAAAACATAATTTAATAGGAGATACAATTTTTAAAACTTACCTATAAAACAAGATAGCAAGATTATAAACTATAATAAAAAATATTGAATATGCTAATTATAAAGGGAATTATAGTATATCAATGTTGCCTAGATTATTTAGAAAATATTTGATATTGAATGTAGAATTTGATCTTGACCTATATAATTTAGCTCCATTGTGAAAAGTGAATTACACAGTCTAGGCTGACAGTAGCATGAGCAAAATTATGAAGCAGAAATGAAGCGACACTGTAGGAGGACATAGAATGGAGCCGAGGAGGCTATCTAATTCCAACAATACTGCAGTTGTATAGAAATAGTGGAGCCAGAGCAAAATATCCTTGAGGGCCAATTGTTTCTGAAGTGAAAGATTCTTGTTGCTAAGCAACTAAATCTAGAACTTTGTCACCTCAGAGATAAAAGGAGGAGGGCTTCTGTTTCCCTTTGTTATGTGAGGTCAACTACCAATCTTTGTGCATTCGTAAGTGTGGAACAAACCATCAAGAAAGAAAAAGCCATGAAAACAATGGTTTCTTCTGTTGGTAAGTCATCTGTCAAATTTGGGTCTCTGCATGAGTTGGTACCCAGAGTAGTACCTTGGATACTGTGAAGTTTCTTCATTTTTGTTTTGTCTTCCTTTTTGAGCATGGGTCGGGGGTAAGGTGCTGCAGATAAAGTGACCAACTGTTCCAGTTTGCCTCAGAGTGAGGGAATTGCTGGGATGTGGGGCTTTCAGTTTTAAGACCAGGACAGTCCCAGGTAAACCAGAACAAGTTGGTTACTCTAACTGCCAATAAGGAACAGAGGAAATAGAGTTGAAAGCAGGGAACATTAATAGAATCAGTCTGCATGTAGTTAAGAGATGTGATATGGAACTGAATCTGGAGAAAGATTCTGCTGGGACTGGGATATGGAGTGGGACAGAAGAGAGGTAGAAATGGCTATGGGTTCAGATAAGTTTGTAATGGTGAAAATCCTAGAAAGCATTTGTCTTTAGATTTGCCATCACTATAGATATATATTTTTTATTGTGTTAAAGAGTAAGAAATCCATTTTATATTGTGATCCATTGACCACACATACACAAATACCTCCAAATTTTGGCACCATACGTATGAGTTGCTAAAGAATTTCTAGAAATGTCCTCTGATGTTTTTATTCAATTTCTTTAAAGAAAAAACTGCAGGTCAGGACCCATTAAATTGATTTCATGACTCTCTAACAAGTCAGACATTGACAGACAGATGGGACAGTGCATATAGTATGATGGAGTAAGAGGGGAGATGCGCAGGTAGAGGTCTTTAGGAATCTTAAATAGCTGTAGGGAAAGGAAGAGTTGATGAGCCATACCGGAGGGCTGTTGTCTATTTTGGGATTCCAATAATGTTAGAGAAGATGGATTTTTAATGACACTACCTCACAGTACTAATGGAGGGTGATGTTCCTTTAGGAGTTTGGGTCTCTGGGTCCTCGGAATAATATAATGGGGGCAATGAGTATGGCTCAAAGATTCTTTGAAGAATTTTCCTATTGTTGTCTGTTCTCAAGATGAGCTCTAAGAAAAAAATTAATGATAGGACATGGTTTATAGAGCTTAGCAGCCTTCTCTACAACACTTGATTTCTATTGGCTCTTCTCACTTTCCGTCTTCCCATCCACAACAATTTCCATTCCATAATAAATAATAAACATACAAAGGAAGCTACAGAAAGAAACTTTGGAAGTTAGGATCTCATCCTACTCAGAAATCTTTGTCCTTGGAAGTTTTCATATAGTTGAATTTGTCTGTGAACTTTGCCGTTCCCTTGTGAGCTACTTGCACCTTGGAATAAAGTGCCTATCCATTAGATGGATCCAAGGCAGGTCAATGCTAAGGATATTGTTCAGGTCAACACGTCCTCCCTATCTACCAGCATAGCAAATCTAGAGTAAATAATAAACTTAAGTAATGTATATTAAAAAGGAAAAGATGAAGCCTACTTAGTTAACTATTTAAATCTGTGATTAAAAGGCAATCAGAATGTATTTTCAGCTGACACTATTCATAAATGAGGAAACTCAGAATATTAGGGATGTGTAAATGCAATGTCAGGGAGAATGAAGAAAAGAGCAATAAAGCATAGGAGGGTCTGAAATACCAGCTGACTTCTGGTCTCCATTTCTTAGGGTGGGGAGCCAAGACAAACCATTCCAGTTCTGATTGTTCATTTTTAAGATTTTCACACACATTGTTTTGAGATTTTTTTTCCCTGCAGTAGTAGTGTATGGCAGTTTTGATATAGAATTGGAAAAAGTATGTGACAGAATTAATCCAGGTTTTGTTCTGTTTGTTTGAAAAAATTCAATCTCACAACTTGTTATTGGTAACAAAATAATTACATAAATAATTGAATTGCAGAAAACCGTTATCAAGTCTTTTATATAGGAGTTATAGTATTTCACGGCATTTCAAATTTTCCTGTGTAGCGGCTAATTTGAACACGCTTATATTGATGACTTTTGTAAACTGCATTGCTAAAAACCTCCCAGGAGTTTATGGAGGCCTATATACTAAGAGTCCCTAAATCATAACCTTTTTTAGCCTTAGATTAATTGGTTCAGATCATATTATAATGGTCTGATTGCTTGTCTGTTTTTCCACAAACTCAGTGCTTCTTAGCCTCATTTTTGTCACTCAGTTGAGACTAGATGAAGTCTACAGATACTCTCCTCTGGAAAAGGGCACAAAACATCTAAAAATATTAAGTAAATCTTTTTTTTTTTTAACTTTTATTTTATTTTTTCAGTGTTCCAAGATTCATTGTTCATTAAGTAAATCTTATAGGCCCCTTAAAGCTCATTCTTGCTCCTACTCCTACTACAAATTTCTGAATTTTTTCAAAAAAAATTATCAAAACTAAATTGATAATTTATTTAATGCTCTCTATTTTTATTTTTTTTATTTTTTATTTTTATTTATTTATTTTTTTTATGAGGGCCAATAAAAACAACATTTATTGTCTTATTAGTGACTAAATGAAGAGATTTTTATAACTGAAAAGCCTCTCTAGAAGAGGATGAGCAAAATACAAGTTCCCAGGCTGAACCTTTAGTTTCCTAAGGCCATACGGTCACGGCTCATGGTTCAGAAGTAGCATGTATCCGGGTGGGGGAGGACCACATCATTCTGGAAGTCCCTGCCACCATAGATCTCAGTCGCCAGGGGCGTGTCCAGAGTTGGATGGATCTGGCTAAGAGCCAGCCATGGCAGGTAGCTGTCCCAGTGTTCTTCAGTGCCCTGTTCTCCGGGGGCTGACCGACTCTTTTCGGCTCATGGGTAATGACTCCTAGGCAGATAGGTCTAAGTCTGGTTCCAAATTGTCCTGGGCTCTAGACGAGTGTCTGTGTTGAGGGCAGGCACGGCTCAGTGGCCCACACAGATTGGAAAGCAATTCCCAGTTGAAATATAGACTGATCCCTAGTATCTAACCCAATGTCCTATACTTCATATGCTCCAAACACACAAATACTTGTTTAATACATATAGAAATAGGTGAGTATTGCTAGCCACAGAGCATACCAGGTACAGAAATTACCCACTGTCAAAAGCTGTTGGTAAATCTGAGCAAACATTCAGAATTTTCCCTGGCAATCCTAAAATTCCAGGCAACCTGTGACTCTGTCCCAAGAAGACAGAGTGCCTCTCCCCAAGCCTTTAAACTTTATGGATTCTCATCTTCTCTTCATAAGGCATTTTCTTTTGTCTGATATTCTTTTACAGATAACAGTGTTGTTCTCCCCATTCTTTTAAAAGATATTTGCTTTTTATGAATCTTTTTCCTCTTCTAAAAATAATAATTAAATACAAATACATTTTAAGTAGCATTCGTCTATAATCCAAGCACTCCAGCACTCTCCCCACATTTTTTTCACTTTTCATTGCATAAAGAACTATACTAGGTGTTGTAGGGGATACTAAAATGAGTTAAAATCATAAACCCTGCACTCAGTGACCTTGTAGTCCAGTAGAGTTATGAAGGCAAATACAGCCAGGAGACAAGTAAATAACGTGTGGTAAAGAGAGATTAAAGCAAATAATACGACCAGTGCAAACTGACATAATAACTGTGATTGGTTTTGATCTCTCCAGTTTGGATAGTCAAAAGGGGCAAGTGTCAATAGTCATGCAGGGGCAATAGGCATAAACCAACATGGTTTTGGACAAATTCAGATACAGAGGCCCCCTACTCTGAAGTCTACTTAGTTTTGCTTTAACTTTTTACTGTGGAGATTTTCATACCCCCTACATGGATTGAGATAATTGTATAATGAAAACCCAAGTACCTATCATCTGACTTTCACAATTATCAACATATGGCCAATACTGTCTTACCTATACCCCTCTAAATTCCCACCTCCATTTATTGAAAGAAAATCCAAAGCATTTTCTTAATTCATTAATTGCTTTTTTGCCATTTGATTCTTTCCCACCTTCCTTAACCAATCCCCACCCTTTTATTTTCACTTTCAGCACTGTAGCTCTGATGCCCAACTCTGCCAGGACACAGATCCTTAAAGGTCAGCTCTACACAATGACCAGTGTGGAGCAACCAGACCAGCAGTGTCTCATGCTTTCTCTTTGGACAGATGGCTCTGTAATGGCAGCTCCATAATGGTGGCTGGTGAGGCTGAGGTGCTCATGAGAGTTGTTCTCCTGCTATTCTGGGTTGGAATGTCTCTATCCCCTTCTGGCTTCTCACAGGCTGGGCCCTCCCAATACCTCAGATCCCCAGAAGTGGTGACCCCCATGAAGGTGACTGGTAGGGGCAGAAGTGCAAAAACTCCAGGCTGGCTCTCCTACAGCCTGCAGTTTGGGGGCTGGAGACATGTTGTCCACATGAGGGTCAAGAAGCTCTTGGTTTCCAGACACCTCCCAGTGTTCACACACACGGACCAGCATGCCCTCCTCCAGGATCAGCCTTTTGTTCCTGATGACTGCTACTATCACGGTTATGTGGAAGGAATCCCTGAGTCCCTGGTTGCCCTCAGTACCTGTTCTGGAGGTTTTCGAGGAATGCTACAGATTCATGACCTTGCTTATGAAATTGAGCCCATCAGGCACTCTACCAAATTTGAACACTTGGTTTATGAGGTAAACACTAATGAGACAAAATTCCCACCTATGAGATGTGGCTTAACAAAGGAGATAGCACTCCAACGGTTGAAATTTGAAGAGGTTAAGAAGTCAACTTTGAAACAAAATTCTAATGATAAATGGTGGACCCACTCATGGTTTCTGGAGCTGGTTGTGGTGGTAGATCACAATTTCTTAATTTTTTCTAAAAGCAACTTCTCAGTGGTGCAGGAGGATGTATTTCTTGTTGTCAACATAGTGGATTCCATTTATCAGCAGTTGGATACTTATGTGATTTTGATTGGGATTGAGATTTGGAATCAAGGAAATGTTTTCCCAATGATAAGCATAGAACAGGTTCTGGTGGATTTCTCTCAGTGGAAACAAATCAGTCTTTCCCAGCTACAGTATGATGTTGCACATTTTTTCATAAAAAATTCACTTATAAGTGTACTTGGTATAGCCTATGTTGCAGGAATATGTCGCCCTCCTATTGATTGTGGGGTTAATAATTTCCAAGGAGACTCCTGGTCTCTTTTTGCCCTCACTGTGGCCCACGAGTTAGGACATACTTTGGGTATGCGTCATGATGAAGAATTCTGTTTATGTGAGGGAATTGGTTGCATCATGAATGCTGTCAGAGTACCAGGAGAGAAATTCACCAATTGTAGTTATATAGATTTTACAAAAACCACTTTAAAGCAGGGATCATGTCTGCACAACATTCCACGTCCAGAAGAAGTCTTTATGTTGAAGCGCTGTGGGAACGGTATAGTTGAAGGAGAGGAGGAATGTGACTGTGGATCTATAAAGCAGTGTGAACAAGATCCCTGTTGTCTGTTGAACTGCACACTGAGGCCTGGGGCTGCTTGTGCTTTTGGACTTTGTTGCAAAGACTGTAAATTCATGCCGTCAGGGGAACTCTGTAGACATCAGGTCAATAAATGTGACCTTCCAGAGTGGTGCAATGGGACATCCCATCAGTGCCCAGAAGATGGATACGTGCAGGACGGGATTTCCTGTGGTGACAATGCCTACTGCTATCAAAAGAGATGTAATAACCATGACGACCAGTGCAGGAAGATTTTTGGTGAAGGAGCAAAGAGTGCACCTCAGAGCTGCTATAAAGAAATCAACTCCCTGGGAAACCGTTTTGGCCACTGTGGTATAAATGGCACAACATACCTAAAATGTAATACTTCAGATATCTTTTGTGGGAGAGTTCAGTGTGAGAATGTGAGAGATCTTCCCCATCTGAGAGATCACTCTATTTTGCAGCAAACTCACATCAACGGTGTCACCTGCTGGAGCATTGACTATCACTTAGGAATGGATACATCTGATGTTGGTGAAGTAAAAGATGGCACCATGTGTGGTCCAGGAAAGATCTGCATACACAAGAAGTGTGTCAGTTTGTCTCTCTTGTCACAAGTCTGCCTGGCTGAGACCTGCCACATGAGGGGGGTCTGCAATAATAAACATCACTGCCACTGTGGCTATGGGTGGTCCCCACCCTATTGCCTGCACAGAGGCTACGGAGGTAGTGTTGACAGTGGCCCAGCAACTGCCAAAAAAGTTTTCTTGCTACTAGTTGTGAGTCTTACTTTGTCTGTTTTGTTTTTACTATCAACTGCTGTATTTATGTACCTTAGAAAACATTTTGGTCCCAAGGAGACTAAGGCTCAGTCTTCAGGTTAGGAAAATGCCTCTAATTTAATATCCTATGCATAAGTTTTAGTCTCTTGGCAGTGGAAATGTTATTACATGCCTGAAACTGAGCACATTTCTGACAGTGTACAGAAAAATGCAGGGACCATCCCTTGTCAGTACCAGAAACATCAGAAACATTGCCATCAAGCAAAGGTAATTTCTAACATCTTCTTATCTACTGTTCATTGTTTTAAGCAGCAAATAAAGCTCCATTTCCTCCAAGTTAGTCCTTTTTGTGTTTTTGTTGTTGTTTTGTTTTGAGCGCAAATACGACTCATCAGAAAGGCAGGAGACAGGCATCTGAGGATCCAGACTTCATTTAATAACCTCTCAAAGGTGCAGAGAATATATTTCTTGTTGTTGACAAGAACTTACTGTTCCAGGGTCGCCTGGGTGGCTCAGTCAATTAAGAACTTGTTGTTCCATTTATCAGCAGTTGGGTACTTATGCGATTTTGACTGGGATTGGGATTTGAAATCATGGAAATGTTTTCCCAATGATAAGCACAGAACAAACAGACTGTCAGATTCATGTCATCAGGGGAACTCTGTAGACATCAGGTCAGTAAATGTGATCTTTCAGAGTGGTGCAATGGGACATCCCATCAGTGCCCAGAAGATGGCTATGTGCAGGATGGGATTCCCTATAGCAATGGTGCCTACTGCTATTAAAAGAGATGTAAAAAGGAGAAGAAATTACTCAAATGTTTCTAACATTCTGCTCCAAAATCTGAAAGGGAAAATGTTAATAATGTTTATCCCACCCAACCTCTTGGGTTTATTTGATAACCAAAAGAGAGAAAGAAATGAACTTTTGTTAAAGTGTAAAGAAATTATTTAATAAAAACTCCTGACCCTGTTCCTTCTGTGCTTCCTAGCCAGTCTTGTCTGCTCTCTTTGCTTTAATTTGGCAGTTTGGGTATGCTTGTGAAGTATTTGCTTTGAATATCAGAATATAATCTCTATGAGGTCAAGGTTGTTTTTATCTGTTTTGCTGTTGTATCCCAATACCTAGAACAATGTCCAATACAGAATAAATATTTGAATGAAATAATTAATTTGAGTGGATTAACTGCATTAAATTGATTAGGAAAAGTAAAAATAATACTTTAGTCCTCTTTTTAAATTAATTAATTAACTTTAATTCAATTAGCCACGGTATAGTACATCATTAGTTTTTGATATAATGTTCAATGATTCATTAGTTGAATATAACACTCAGTGCTCATCATATCATGCCCTCTTTAATTCCCATCACCCAGTTACCTCATCCCCTCACCAATCTCCTTTTCCACAACCCCAAGTTTGTTTCCCAGAATCAAGAGTCTCATATGGTTTGTCTCCCTCTCTGATTTCTTCCCAGTCAAATTGGGGACAAAAACTGGGCAGTACCAAAGGGAGCTTATAAATGTACATATTTTGAATATTCAAAGCAGTTCTTGCTCAAAATTAAACTTTGAATATTTAAAATATTTGTATTTATAATGCTCCCTTTGGTACTGCCCAGTTTTTGTCCCCAATTTGTCTTCTTCTCAGTCTATTCTCAGTGTTTTAGGAAATCCTGTCTCTTGAAAACACATGTCTAATCAGACGCCTTCTGTATATGGTCCAGATAACTTCTGAATGCCACTCTTTGTAAATTTAGACAAACAACATTTCTGGTATCATTTTCCATTATGCTTTGCATATGTCGCATCCTCTGGCTATTTTCTATTTTGAATATACTTGACTATGTCATGACTGCACATCTATACATGCAATTCCCATTCCCAGAATGCTGTTTACCACCTTCCCCCACTCTGTTGCCCTGGGAAGCTCCTATTTTTCTCTCAATAGAGGTCAAACATCTTATCTTTGGAAAAGCATTTCCTTGTGAAACATTATGTGTTCTACTTGTGTGCTCCTGTCACTTTGTGGTCATCTCTTTAATGTACTCCAGGAATAGATGAGGAGAGAGTCTAACAATGTGTCAGTCAGGGACAGAAAGAGGAAAAGGCTGTCTAGTGGAACCATAGAAACAGGGAACAATGAACCAAGAAAACAATCTTTTTTTTTTTTTTTT
>CM052896.1:99740380-99763033 GCA_028534135.1 Potos flavus
CTTCTTTATCCATTTGTCTGTCGAAGGGCATCTTGGCTCTTTCCACAGTTTGGTGATTGTGGCCATTGCTGCTGTGAACACTGGGGTACATATGGCCCTTCTTTTCACTACATCTGTATCTTTGGGGTAAATACCCAGTAGTGCAATTGCAGGGTCATAGGGTAGCTCTATTTTTAATTTCTTAAGGAATCTCCACACTGTTTTCCAAAGTGGCTGTACCACCTTGGATTCCCACCAACAGTGTAAAAGGGTTCCCCTTTCTCCACATCCTCTCCAACACTTGTTGTTTCCTGTCCTGTTGATTTTGGCCATTCTAACAGGTGCAAGGTGGTAGCTCAATATGGTTTTGATTTGAATTTCCCTGATGGCTAGTGATGATGAACATTTTTTTCCTGTGTCTGTTAGCCATTTGTATGTCTTCTTTGGAGAAGTGTCTGTTCATGTCTTCTGCCCATTTTTTGACATATTATCTGATTTTTGGGTGTTGAGTTTGAGGAGTTCTTTATAGATTTGGATATCAGTTCTTTGTCTATGGTGTCATTTGCGAATATCTTCTTCGATTCCGTGGGTTGCCTGTTTGTTTTGTTGACTGTTTCTTTTGCTGTACAGAAGCTTTTTATCTTGATGAAGTCCCAAAAGTTCATTTTTGCTTTTGTTTCCCTTGCCTTTGGAGACGTGTCTTGAAAGAAGTTGCTGTGGCCGATGTTGAAGAGGTTACTGCCTATATTCTCCTCTAGGATTTCGATAGATTCCTGCCTCACATTGAGTTCTTTCATTCATTTTGAGTTTATCTTTGTGTATAGTGTGAGAGAGTGGTTTAGTTTCATTCTTCCATACATAGTTGTCCAATTTTCCCAGCACCATTTATTGAAGAGACTATCTTTTTTCCACCGGATTTTTTTTCCTGCTTTGTTGAAGATTATTTGACCATCGAGTTGCGGGTCCATATCTCGACTCTCTACTCTGTTCCATTGGTCTATGTGTCTGTTTTTGTGACAGTACCATGCTGTCTTGGTGATCACAGCTTTGTAATAAAGCTTGAAAACAATCTGATTAAACCTGGTTTTAGAAGATAAGTCAGAGGAAGATTCACATGTTTTAAGTACCTATGTCCATATAGAGAGAAAAGGCAACTGTTCCAATTTATTAATTGTCTTTTGAAATTGTTTTTGTAAAAATAACAACAACAACAAAAACAAGGTTAAATTTGATTATAGTCAAATTTATCAATCTAATATTCTATTTACTGGGTCTATATTTTTGCTTGAGATTACTTTGAGAGAATCCTTTTTATTTTCTGCGATTACGTTGGCTTCAGTTTTAATGTTGTTTTTTTTTTATTTTTTTTTTTTTTAAGATTTTATTTATTTGTCAGAGAGAGAGAGAGCACAAGCAGGCAGAGTGGCAGGCAGAGGCAGAGGGAGAAGCAGGCTCCCCGCTGAGCAAGGAGCCCAATGTGGGACTCGATCCCAGGACCCTGGGATCATGACCTGAGCCGAAGGCAGCTGCTTAACCAACTGAGCCACCCAGGCGTCCCTCAGTTTTAATGTTTAAGTCTGGAATTTATTTTGTTATGTAGGAATCCAACCATATGTTTTTTCAATTGGCTAGCCAGTTGTCCCAATTTATTTTTTTTTTTATTTTTTTCCCCCAATACTTTTATTTTATTTTTTCAGTGTTTCAAGATTCATTGTTTATGTACCACACCCAGTGCTCCATGCAATACGTGCCCTCCTCAATACCCACCACCAGGCTCACCCATCCCCCCACCCCCTCCCCTCCAAAACTCTCAGCCAATTTATTTTTTTAAATAAGCCACTGTTCACTGTTTTACTGGTAAATTAAGATTCTGTGTTATATTTTAAAATTAATTTGTTAGAGTCACATTATTTTACTTTTAAATTTTTACAAGAAGTCACATCTTTTGCAATATTTCTTATTTAAGGAAAAGCTGCATTGTTATTTTATGTTAGTTGAGTTCACTAGGGCTGGATCAGTCAATTTTATCAAGATTAGTCGGTAGGGGGCGCCTGGGTGGCTCAGTGGGTTGGGGCCTCTGCCTTCGGCTCAGGTCATGACCTCAGGGTCCTGGGATTGAGCCCCACGTTGGGCTCTCTGCTCGGCGGGAAGCCTGCTTCCCTCTCTCTCTGCCTGCCTCTCTGCCTACTTGTGTGTGATCTCTCTCTCACTGTCAAATGAATAAATAAAATCTTTAAAAAAAAAAAAGATTAGTGGGTAGAACGTAGCCTCCTTATAACAAACGTATAGTGTCTTACCCTACTGTCTTAATTTGGGTCCTCCAAAAAGCAGACACTGAGACCAGGATTTAGGTGGAGTTAGTTTATTTGGGAAGCACAACAAGGAGTATATTAATGAGCAAGTTTCCATTGTGGGGTCATCTCCTGTGAATTCTCTAAGAAGTCATGTGAGACATGCTTTGGAATATTCCTCCATGGTACAGGAGAAAGCATTCAGGAAGAGAAGTGAGATAGAGCTGTTTTATTTATTTCATTCGTGTGTTCACTGGGGTAGCACCTATAATTTTCTTTAAGAACTTTTCCTTTGCATTCACAACTTGATTATTCAGCACAATAGGTCTAGCTCTTGGTCTGTCTCAGCTTTCAACATACTTGAAACCAACCAAGCCTAACCATTTCCAAGCCTTGAAACCAACCAAGACTAACCATTTCCAGCTTTTGATTTAAAATGAGAGACATGAAACTCTTCCTTTCACTTGAACACTGAGAGGCCATTGTAGGATTATTAATTAGCCTAATTTCAATATTGTTGTGTTTTAGGGACTAGGGAGGCCCAAGAAGAGGGATTAAGATAGGGGAGTGGCTGGTCCGTGGAGCAGTCAGAAAACACAAAACATTATCAATTAAGTTCACCATCTTAAATGGACACGGTTCATGACATCCCAAAACAATTACAACAGTAATGTCAAAGATCACTGATCCCACATCATCATAACAACTATAATAATGAAAAAGTTTAAAATATTACCAGAATTACAAAAATGTGACACAGAGACATGAAATGACCACCAAATGCTGTTAGAAAAATAGTGCTGACGGACTTGCTCAGTGCAGGGTTGCCACAAACCAATTTGTTTAAAAAAAAAAAAAAAGTTATCTGCAAAGTGCAATAAAGAAAAGCAAACAAAGAAAATGAAGTATGTCTGGATACACCCAAAATCTTGCTTCAAAGCTATGTTAACTCTTCTCTTTAAAATACAGTATGAAAATAATTTGATCATCTTGACACTCCTCAGAACATCACACTGGTCCACCATGTTGATGGAAGCATGCTAACCAAACCTAGAGAACAGAAAATGGCAAGTATTGTGAATGTGTGTCAGAATATGGGAGAAAATATCCATAAATATTTAGAGGCCTGCCACTCTGGGGATATTTTTAGGGGTACAACAGTTTGGCAGCACACTAAGACATTCCCTTCGAGCTAAAGGACAAATTAATAAAACTCAAATCTCCCACCACTGATAAAGAAGCATAGTGCCTGATAGGTAAGTCACTCTGGCCCTGCCTACTCTCCTCTTCTGCTTCCTTCTCTTTTTCCTCTCACCTTCATTTCCTTTTTTCTCTTTGATTTTCAGTATTCACTTGAAAATAAATTTGTGAAATCACCTATAAAAATTTCTAGGCCTTTAAAAAATTCATCGAAATGTTCCAGAAGATTTCAGATACATATAAAAGTTGAAAGAGTATAATTAGGAACTCCCATCAGCCACATTCAGCACACATCAAGATTTTGCCACTCCTGCTTTGTTTATCCCAATTTTGCCTTTGAAATACCTGTAGAACAAATCCTAGATTTTATACTCTTATAGTCCAATTCACTTTAGTGTACATATCTAGAATAGGTTCTCATGTTTTATGTGAAGTGGTAATAAATTAAATACTATACTATTTGAAAACAGAATGTAACAAGTTAATGATGTATATTATAAACCCCAGAGCAACAACTAAACAATTTTTAAAAAGAGTGTATTAGTAGTAGCCAGTAGAGAAGACAAAATAAAGTCAAAAAAATATTCAACCAAAGAAGGCACAGAAATAGAAAAAAGAATGTTATGAAGAGCAGATGACACAACTAGAGAACCAATAGCAAGATGGTCACATTAGATCCAGCTATAAAATTAATTATAAAAAATTTATGTAGCCTGAATACACCAATTAAAGGTAGAGATTATTAAACTGGTTTAAAAAGTAAGGTGTAATCATATGGTGTCTACAAGAAACATTCTTTAAGCAAATCATATAGATTAAGATACTAGGATGGTAAATGTTAGCTACATAAACACTAATTGTAAGAAAGAAGAATTGCTAAATTGACATCAGAGGAGGCTGACCGAAGACCAAAAAATGCTGTTAGAGATAAAGAGAGACATTTCATAATGATAAAAAAGGGTCACTTTGTCAAGAAAACATAACAATATTAACCGCATAGGCACATGATAATAAAAATGCAATAAACACAGGTAAAAAAACTAGCAGATAAAAGGAGAAATACGTAAATCCATTATTTGTGGATTATTTCAACACTCCTCTCTCACTAATTGAACAAGTAGACAGAAAATCAGTAAAGATATAGAAGCCTTGAGTTGTAGTATCAACTATCTTGACTTATGTGACATTTATAAAACATTACACCCAAGAGTAGCAAAATACATTTTTTTTTAAGAGAGAGAGAGCATGTGCACACAAGCAGGGAGCAGGGGAGGAGGAGAGGGAGAGAGAATCTTAAGCAGGCTCCACATCCAGCGTACAGCCTGAGGCAGGGCTTGATCTCACGACCCTGAGATCATGCCCTGACCCCAAATCAAGAGTCAGTCTCTTAACCAGTTGCTTAACTGACTGAACCACCCAGGTGCCCCAGAAAACACCTTCTTTTCAAGTGCACATGGAAAATTCACTACGCTGGTCTATGAAGCAATTCTCTAGAAATTTAAGAGATTTAAAATTATACAAAGAAAGTTCTCTGAACAAAATGTAAGTAAATTAGAAACCGATAATGAAAATATATTGGGAGAAACCACCCAAATATATGGACATTAATCAACACACCTTTTACTTGTGGATGACAGGAGAAATCATGAGGGAAATTGGAAAATATTTGAACTGAACGAAAATGAATTTTATAAAGATTTTATTTATAAGAGAGAGAGAGAGAGAGCACGAGGTGGGGGGGGGGGGGGAGGGAGAAGCAGACTCCCTGACAAGCACAGAGCCCAACACGGGGCTCGATCCCAGGACTCTCAGATCATGACCTGAGCCAAAGTCAGATGCTTAACCGACTGAGCCACCCAGGTACCCCCAAAATAAACTTACTACATGTCAAGATTTCTCATATGTAGCTTAAGCAATACCAATATAATTCCTAGCTGCATTTTTGTAAATATAGACAAGTTAATTCTAAAATATACATGGGAGGATAGATGAACTAGAAAAGCCAAAATAATTTTGAAAAATGAGGGACTGAGTGAGGCTCTCCCATCACAGCAGCAGCATGGTGTGGCCGATTAGGAGGGAGAGGAGAGAGGGGTAAGATGGTGGAGGAGTCGGGGACCCTAGTTTCCTTTGGTCCCTGGAATTCAGCTAGATATCTATCAAATCATTCTGAACACCTGTGAATGCAACCAGAGATCTGAGAAAAGAATTGCTGCAATTCTACAAATAGAAAAGGGACCACTTTTTGCAAGGTGGCAGGTGCAGAGCAGTGAATCCAAAGCCATACATAGGAAAATAAACCACAAGGGGAGGGAACTTCCATAACCTAGGTACCAGAGTGATATAAGCAGCAGAGAGCAAAATCGGAACTTTTAGGGGTCTACTCTAATGAGGGACTTCCCTGCCTGAAATGCACTCAAGTGATGAAGCACTGCAGAATCATGGGTGGGACAGTATGGTTTCAGGATCCCGGGGGTCACAGAAAGAATAGGAGTGCCTGAGTGCGGCAGAGTTCCCAGGCATCGGAGCAGGGAAGCCGGCAGCAAACTGCGAGCCCAGGCGTGGGCTTTCTGCTTAGTGTTGCCATAAACTATGAACTGCAGCCTGGTTGGATGACCGCTCTCTGAGTAGGGGCCCAGGAAGAGGCAAAACTGCAGCGAGATGCCCCTCCCCCTTCCCTGGGAGGAATGGCATGGGTGCATGCTGCAGGAGTCTGCAAAGTTTGGAGACTTGAAACAGGGTCTCATGCCTGAGATAAAAAGGCCTGGTCACAGGCTAGGTGAACAGAGTGTGGACAGAAACCAGGGAGACAAGAGTGATTGACTGCTTTTCTGTGAGGGTGTACTGAAGAATGGTGGGGAGCAAACACTGAGCTGGGGCTGGAGATCAACAAGCAGCCATTTTCATTCTCAAAATCAGTGCTGAAAGCCTTCAGGGAACAAAAGCCACATAAAGCAATCAGAAGCCACTTACTTAGCCTGGAGCCCTGGCAACAGTGGTGCAGTTGTGCTGGCGCAGATTCCTGAGAATCAGCGTAACAGGCCCCTCCCCTGGAAGACCAGCAAGAACATCCAGCCAATACCAAGTTTACTGATTACACGCAACGGCAAAACTCCAGTGCTCGGGGAATAGTATATAGAATTTGTGTTTTGTTCTCACGATTCTCTAGTCTTTCAGTTTAGATTTTTTTTCCCTGGGGCACCTGGGTAACTCAGTCAGTTAAGCTTCTGCCTTCAGCTCAGGTCATGATCCCAGGGTCCCGGGATCGAATCCCGCATCAGGCTCCTTGCTCAGCGGGGAGGCTGCTTCTCCCTCTGCCCTTTACCCTGCTCGTGCTCTCTCTCAAATAAATAAGTAAAATCTTTGACCAAAAAAAAATTTTCTTTCCTTTTCAGCTAATTTCTTGTTTTATCAACTCTTTACGTCTTCTTTAATTTTCATTTTTACATTTATGTTATATATATGTACATATATATATTTTCATTTTTGGCTTCCTTTCATTGTATTCAATTTTATTTTTGTGTAACCAGCAATCATAGTAGTCTGACTCACGCACACCTATGGCGTTGGCTAGTTAATAATGATGTTCCTGGAAGAAATAGAAATTCTTATTTGATGTATCTAAGCAAAAATTTCTACGTCAAGTCTACAGAAAGTCTAACTCAAATCATAAAAGCAATGAATCACAGTCCTTCAATCAATTCCCAAGTTGAATCAGTTTAGAGACAAAGAACCTCTTGAATGAATGGGAGGTCAGGTACCCTTTAGGAAGGCCCCTGATACAGCAATGAAGATTTATATGGTTAATCTTTCTCCCAGCCTTCCCCGGACGGACCTATGGCTTTTAACAGCGTTGTACATTGGGGGAAAGGAAATAATCATACCTTTCAGAGACTACTGGACACCGGCTCAGAATTGACACTGATTCCAGAAGTCTCATAATGGACCGTGGCCCTCCAGTCAGAGTAGGAGAGCTTGTGGAGGTCAAGTGATCAATGGGTTTTTAGCTCAGGTCTATCTCAGTTTTAGCTCAGGTCAGTGGCTCCCTGAACCCATCCTGTGGTTATTTGCCTAGTTGTAGAATGTATAATTAGAATAGACATACTTAGCAGCTGGCAAAATCCTTACATTGGTTCCTTGACCTGTAGAGTATGGGCTATTATGGTGAAAAGGCCAAGTGGAAGCCATTCAGTACCACATCCCTAGAAGGATTCAGAAATTAGTGCCACCATTGGAAAGATGCATGGGTAGTGATTCTCATCACATTCCCATTCAACTCTCCTATTTGGGCTGTGCAGGAAATAGATGAATCTTAGAGAATGACAGCGGATTATTTTATTGTAAGCTTTTTTTTTTTTTAAGATTTTATTTATTTATTTGACAGAGAGAGAGATCACGAGTAGGCAGAGAGGCAGGCAGAGAGAGAAAGGGGGAAGGAGGCTCCCTGCTGAGCAGAGAGCCTGATGCAGGGCTTGATCCCAGGACCCTAAGATCATGACCTGAACAGAAGGCAGAGGCTTTAACCCACTGAGCCACCCAGGCGCCCCCATTTTATTGTAAGATTGATCAGGTGGTGACTTCAATTGCAGCTGCTGTACCTGAAGGGGTTTCATTGCTTGAGCAAATTAACATATCCCCTGGTACCTGGCATGTAGTTATTGATCTAGCATATGCATTTTTCTTCCATACCTGTCCATAAGGCCCACCAGAAGCAGTTTGCTTTCAGCCAGTGAGTCCAGTAATGCATATACATATACCAGTTTAGGGTTATAGCAACCCTCCATCCCTAAGTCATAATTTAGTTTGGAGGGATCTTGATTGTCTTTCCCTTCCACAAGATATCACACTGGTCCATTACATGATGACATTATGCTGATTAAACACAGTGAGTGAGAAGTAGCAACTACTCTAGGCTTATTGGTAAGACACTTGCACATCAGGGTGAGAAATAAATCTAAAATTCACTTTTACTTCAGAATGTTCAGAGGTCCTGTTACATAGGGCATGTTGAAATATCACATCTAAGGTGAAGGATAAGTTATATCTGGCTCTCCTACAACCAAGAAAGAGGCACAATACCTCTTTAGATTTCATTTTATTTTTTGATTTTTTTTTAAAGATTTTATTATTTATTTGGCAGAGAGGAGAGAAATCACAAGTAGGCAGAGAGGCAGGCAGAAAGAGAGGGGGAAGCAGGCTCCCTGCTGAGCAGAGATCCCAATGCAGGGTTCGATCCCAGGACTCCGAGATCATGACCTGAGCCGAAGGCAGAGGCCTTAACCCACTGAGCCACCCAGGCGCCCCTATTTTTTTGAATTTTTATTGTGTTATGTTAGTCACCATAAAATACATCATTAGTTTTTGATGCAGTGTTTCAAGATTCAGTGTTTATGTACAACACCCAGTGCTCCATGCAACATGTGCCCTCCTTAATACCCACCACCAGGCTCACCCATCCCCTTACCCCCCCTCCCCTCTAAAGCCCTCAGTTTGTTTCTCGGAGTCCACAGTCTCTCATGGTTCATCTCCCCCTCCAATTTCCCCCCCTTCAGCCAACAAAACAAAGAGGCAACTCACGGAATGGGAGAAGATATTCGCAAATGACCCTACAGACAAAGAGCTGATATCCAAGATCTATAAAGAACTTCTTAAACTCAACACCCAAAAAACAGATAATCATGTCAAAAAGTGGGCAGAAGACCTCTTTGGATTTTAGAGGCAACATATTCCTCATTCGAGTGTTAGTCTAGTCCATTTATCAAGTGACCTGAGAAGCTGCTAGTTTTAAGTGGGGCCCAGAAGAAAAGGCTCTGCCATAGGTCCAGGCTGCTATGCAAGCTGCCCTGTAACTTGGGCCCTATGATCCGGCAGATCCAATGGTGCCTGAAGTGTCAGTGTCAGATAAAGATGCTTTTTGGAGCCTTTGACAGGTCCCTAGAGATGAATTGCAAGGCAGGCTTTTAAGATTTTGGGGCAAGGCTCTGCCATCACCTTCAGATAACTACTTTCCCTTTGAGAAACAGCTCAGCTCTTGGCCTGTTACTGGGCTTGAGTAGAGACTGAATGCTTACTTGTGGGCCACCAAGTTACCACGTGACCTGAGCTAACTGTCATGAACTGGGTGTTCTCCGACCCACCAACCCACAAAGTGGGCTTGCACACTGACACTCCATCAAATAGAAATGATATATACAAGATCAGACCTGAGCAGGCCCTGAAGTAATTAACGTGAAGAAGTGGCCCAAATGTCCAAAGTCCCCACTCTTGCTCTACTGCTTCTCTCTCTCCCACCTACACATATCGCCTAATGGGGAATTTCCCTGTGATCAGGTGACAGAGGAAGAGAAGACACAGGCCTGGTTTCCAGATGGTTCTGCATGATATGCAGGCACCTGGATGTAGTTGGCTGTGGCACTGCAGTCCCTCTCTGGGACAGCCCTGAAGGCACTGGTGAAGGGAAATCCTACCAGTGGGCAGAACTTTGGGCAGAGCACCTGGTTTTTCACCTTGCTTGTAAGGAGAAATGGCCAGGTGTGGAATTACATAACAGTTCATGGGCTGTGGCTACATGGTCAGGGACTTAGAAGGGAGGTGATTCAAAAATTAGTGACAAAGAAATTTGGGAAAGAGGTATGTGGGTAGACCTCTCTGAATGAAACATGAACATATTTGTGTCCCATGTGAATTCTCACCAAAAGGTTACCTCAGAAGAGGATTTTGATAAGCAGATAGAATATGTACAGTTGAATATTACTAAGCCACCAGAAAGAATGAAATCTTGCCATTTGCAATGATGTGGATGGAACTAGAGAGTGTTATGCTAAGTGAAATAAGTCAGTCACAGAAAGACAAATACCATATGATTTCACTCATATGTGGAATTTAGGAAACAAAACAGATGAACATAGGGGAAGGGAAGGAAAAGTAAAATAAGACAAAAACAGAGAGGGAGGCAAACCATAAAGGACTCTTAACTCTAGGAAACAAACTGACGGTTGCTGGAGAGGAGGCAGGTGGGGGACGGGGTGACTGGGCAATGGACATTAAGGAAGGCATTTGATGTAATGAACACTGGGTGTTATATGCAACTACCTCTGAAACTAATAATACAGTATATGTTAAATAAATTGAATTTAAATAAAAAAATAAGCAAATAGAATGACCCATTCTGTAGATACCAGTCAGCCTCTTTCCCCAACCACCAGTCATGACCTAGCGGGTTCATGAACAAAGTAGCTATGGTGAGAGGGCGGTAGTTACACTTGGGCTCAGCAACACAGACTTCCACTCACCTACGATGACCAGGCTACAGCTACCACTAATTACCCAATGTGCAGTGGCAGAGACCAACACTGAATCACCGGTATGACACCATTCTCTGGGGTAATCAGCCAGCTACCTTCATGTCAGAAGGTGATTCATTACACTGGACTGTTTCCATCATGGAAGGGGCAACATTTTATCCTTACTGGAGTAGACAATTTGGATACAGATTTTCCTTCCCTGCACACAATAACTCCTGCCAAAACCACCATCCAGGTACTTACAGAATGTCTTATTCACAATCATTGTAGTCTATACAGCATTGCTTCTGATCAAGGAACTCACTTTACAGCAAAAGAAGTGTGGCAATGGGCCCATGATCATGGAATTTACTAGTGTTACCGTGCTCCCCACCATCTTGAAGCAGCTGTCTTAATAGAATGGGGGAACAGCCTTTTCGAGACTAAGTTACAGTGCCAGCTAGGTAGCAATACGTTGCAGGGCTGGGGAAAGGCTCTCCAGAAGGCTGTACATGCTCTGAATTAGTGTCCAATATATGATGCTGTTTCTCCCACAGCAAGATTCATGGATCCAGGAGTCAAGAGGTGGAGATGGGAGTGGCACCACTCACCATTAGCCCTAATGATGCACTAGCAAAATTTTTGCTTCCTGTTCCTATGACTTCATGCTTTGCTGCCTTAGAGGTCTTCGTCTCAGAGGGAGGAATACTTCTGCCAGGAGACAAACAATGATTCCATTGACTGGCCAACGTCTTGCCATTCCCAGGGCACTCCAGATACAGTGAATGAGCAAGGGAAAGTATGAAGACCAGGCTATTCTGGCCTAATTCAAGACAAATCTTTCAGGCAATATTTATTCCAGAGCTTGCTGCTAGGTTGGCCAAGGCTGCAATGCAGTACCTTTTCTCACCTACACAACTGAATTCCTCACCTTTTCACAGGGGTTGGTCCCTATCAAAATCTTACACTCTAAACTCTAACTCAGTGTCTGCTGCTGGAGAACTCGGACTATCACAATGAAATAACTACTGAAAGCACTTGATAGCCCTAGGGCAAGGGGAACACAGGAAAGAAGGTGGGTTTATCAGAGTGCTGATGATTCAAGGAGACCCTCTGCAGAGCAGGGACCAAGACTTGTAAGGAGCACAAGTGACAAGCTGCCGGACAGAACTCAGAGGAGGGACCTGTTAACCTCAGAGCTACAAGTCAGACCTCTGAGGGTGTCAGTGACCAATCAGTGCCGGTACTTCTCAGTTAGAATGAAGGGGCTTCTAAAGAGTCAACAAAATTGGAGTCCAAAACCAACCATGGCTACCAGAGGGCATGGCCCCAGCCAAAATCACAGTGAGAGTAACTTTTAGAGCACAGGAAAGTAAACTCCCTTCTCCCCTCATCCATCATGCTAGATTACTTCTCTTGCCCCCTTTAGGCACAGTTACCCTGAAGAGAACAGGAAAACAGAAATGGGGTCGGCAGCGACCCATCTTGGAGTACAAAGATGGGAGGAGCTTTAGAACCGATAGATATCAGCTTTAAAATGTCTCTCTGCTGTGCCTTTGCCTAGAAAATAAAGAGACAAACTCCAGAGGAAAAAAATGAAGTTTTAATATGCTTATAACAATGAAGAGTAAGAAAGTACATGCTAGAAATCCCTTGGTGTGGTATTAATGCTTATGATCCTGATATGAAGAATCCTTAAATTTTTCTTTAAACAGTCGGACATGCCCTAATGTTTCCCTACCATTAAAAGAACAACGAGGGATTTGTTTAACGAGGCAGGAGACTTAGCTTTCCTCTTCTTCCCTCTCTCTCTCTCTTTTTCCCTTACAAAGTACAAGAAGGCAAAATAAAACGAAAGCAGTAAAAGGAATAAGCCACAATGATGACAGGTAACCTAACAATGTCTTTGCTTCTAGCAATACCATGGGCTTCCCGGGAGGTGGCCCGCTGTCAAGACTGCCTCCATGGCCTATGTGCTTGCAGTAGGGAGGCGCCCATCCATGGTGGCAGTGGCAATGCTCTTTATTATTGCAGACTCCGTGCATGTGGCAGGTCTCATTGGTCTCACAGTCTCGTGGTGGATGGGTCATATTGACACACTTTTTGTGGATGCATATCTTTTCTGGACCACACACTGTGCCATCTTTCACTTGACCAATATCAGGTATGGACATCCCTAAATGATAATCAGTGCCCCAGCAAGTGGTGTCATTGAAGTGAAGCTGATGCACTGTAGAATGTTGTACCAGGTTAGGAATCACTTGCACATTTTCACACTGCACTCTTCCACAAAGAATATCAGGGGCCTCACATTTTATGTATATTAGATCTGTGATACCACAGTGACCAAATCGATTTCCTTGGGTATTCATTTCTTTGTAGCAACTCTGAGATGCACTCCTTGCATCTTTGCCAAAAATCTCCCTACAGTGTTTGTCATGGTTATTACATCTCCCTTTATAGCAGTAGGCATCATCACCACAGGGAATCCCATCCTGCAAATATACATCTTCTGGGCATTGATGAAATGTCCCATTGCACCACTCTGGAAGGTCACATTCACTGATCTGATGTCTGCACAAAGTCCCTGATGGCAGGAACTTGCAGTCTTTGCAACAAATTCCAAAAGTACAAGTAGCTCCAGGCTTCAAAGTGCAGTCTAACTGACAACAGGGATCATTTACACACTGGTGGATGGTCCCACAATCACACTCCTCTTTTTCTTCAATCACTAGGTTCCCACAGTACTGTACCCTAAAGGTATTCCCTGGATTTGGAGGTGAGTAAATACATAATCCACTAGTGAGAGTATTGTCCCAATACTGGGCATAACTGCAATTGCTGAACTGAGTTGTCACCTTGTGGGTGGGATACATTATGCACCACTGAAGCCCACACACACATTCTTCGGTATCATGAGACATACCCAGATTATGACCAAGTTCATGGGTCACAGTGAGTGCAAAAAAATACAGACTGTCTCCTTCAAAAACATCAACTCCACTGTTAAAAGGACGTTGGCATATTCCTCCGACGTAGGCAACTCCAAGTTTTACGCCAAAATATTTTTTTATAAAAAGATGGGCAGTATCATAGTGCAGTCGGGCATCAAGATTGAAATACTTCCAAATAGAAAAATCCTCCACAAGCTGCTCCATGTTATCAGTGGCAACTAGGTTTTTTTCACTCCAGATTTCAATCCCGGTCAAAATTACATCAACCTCCAAAGGGTAATATAAGGTACCTATTATATTGACAACATCGAATACTTCACGCTGTACTACTGTCACGTTACTTTCGTAGTAAAGGAATCGAAGATGGTCCACGACTACTACCAGCTCAAGAAACCGCAAGTGGGTCCACCAGCCCATGTAAGAACTTTGCATCAGAGTAGAATTAGATGACGCCCTCAACTGCAAATGGCGTGCTATTTCCTCTTCGGTTAACCCACATCTCATAGGTGGGAACTGTGTATCATCACTGTCTATCTTATACACCAGGTGTTCAAATGTGGCAGAAAACCTCATCGGCTCAATTTCATAAGCAAGGTCATGAATCTGTAGCATTCCTCGAAAACCTCCAGAACAGGTACTGAGGGCAACCAGGGACTCAGGGATTCCTTCCACATAACCATGATAGTAGCAGTCATCGGGAACAAAAGGCTGATCCTGGTGGAGGGCATGCTGGTCCGTGTAGGTGAATACCGGGAAGTGTCTGGAAACCAAGAGCTTCTTGACCCTCATGTGGACAATGTGTCTCTGGCCCCCAAACTGCAGGCTGTAGGAGAGCCAGCCTGGACCTTTTATAGCTCTGCCCCTGGCAGTCACCTTCAAGGGGGTCACCACTTCTGGGGAGAAGTGCTGGGAGGCCCTTGCCTGAGGGTGGCCAGAAATGAACAGAGACATGCCTCCCCAGAGTAGCAGAAGAGTGACCCTGATGTACACCAGGGCCTCACCCACTGCCATTATGGAGCTGTCATTATGAAGCCATCTGTTCAGGGCAGAAGAGGGCAGGGTGGGAGGCACTGCTGGTCTGGCTCCTCCCTCTGAGCTGCTTAGTGTGCAGAGCTGACCTTGATGGATCTGTGTCCTGGAAGAGGTGGGCCATCAGAGCTGCAGTGCTGAAAGTGAAAAAAAAAAAAGAAAAAAAAAAAGCTAGGATGGGGTTGGTGGGGTAGGGAGAGTGGGAGAGAGACAAGAAGGTGAGCTAAAAGTGATTCTTCAATTGGAATGTGGCTGGAATTAATAACATGCCTGAGACTGTCATAAACACATACATATATATACATATACATATATACATACATACACACACACACATATATATATATGGGGATGGGGGAAGGACAGATTTCCAAAGGAAGAGATGAAGGAGGTTAGTCATAGATGGATAATGGCTGAAACTGGTTGGCGGATACAAAAAAATTTATTACATACTGTTTTCTAAACATGTAAACTGGCATGAAATTTTCCATATTAAAAAGACCGACATCTGACTCAGATTGCTCCTCCTCCCAAAAATCTACCAGTACCCTGCTGTCTTCACCAAGCATGTGAACAACCCATCCAAAACCCACCATTTTCTTGCCCCTTTATTCAGACAGTTTATTCCACCTCCCCTTCCCTGTCCCTTTCCCGTGTGGACATCCTATCTACTCCCCATTCTGTCTGAGGGTAGCAGTCAAAGAAAGCCTTACTTAAGGGACTTACTAATTTTGGGAGACCCCTTCAAAACAAGCCAAATTTTTATTTTATAATGCATTCTCATCTGTAGAAAAACTCTGGACATCCAAAGAAAGGCAGCTATACTGATGGGAAAACAGGCAATGGGTTGCTATTTCAGGGCAAGGCAAATAGCCCAATTGCCCACAAACACAGCATGCAGGCAGCAGCCTTCTCTCCACCCAGCCCAGCTGCACCATGTTTTCAATCATAAGAGACTCATCTTAGACGTGTAAATATGGATTCTAGTCTATATTTTTTCATGGCTGGTGAGTTAGTTGAATTCTCTAGAGACAGCTGGATTAAGGAGAATCAGTTCATTAAAATGTTCAAAAGGCCACAATTCAAGTGGACTTATGCCATTCCGGTTGAAGACATAAATTTTAGTTCAGGTAAAAGTTAATTTTGCTTATTCACTGACTTTCAGTTAAAAGTATTGATGATTTGTTTAATATTTCAGAGCAAAAATTAAACTTAGAGACACATCTGAACACATACTGGTGACATGAGTATTCTACATAAGGACACAAACGGGATCAGTAGTACAGAGTATGAGAAATATCTTCAGCATTGTAATGTTGAGAACACCTGTATACATCTGGATACTTTTTTAGAACTAATGGATGGCTACTGGAAGCCAAGAATACTAGATAAATCCTCTCAGGGAAAGTATCTCTAGTGGAGGTGAAATCCTAATTACTGGATTTACTCTCCATTTCTCTCTTCATGATATCCTTGGTATATGCTACAGATCTGGGAATATTAAAATGAGAGTGTGTGATTTGAAAGATGACTATTAAAGCATTATAAAGAGGAAAAAACCTGTATTAAGCTTTGTCAGAAATATGATGCTGTAATAATAGAAAAGTTCATTGCTGAGAATCTTTGAGACACGCCAGTCTATCACCATTGGGTGGCTCCAAAGATAAGCCCTGAAGGAACAGTGCATGACCATGAATTATGTAAACTGATATCTCCCCAAAGCCCTTCCTTTCTACCATTACCAGCACTTCAAGCAGTGTGAGATTTTCCTCTGTGTGAATCCTTAGCTCTTCTATTTCCAGCAGCTATTTTAAATTTCTCAAAGCCCCTATCTTGCCAAGTCTCCTCTCATGCTCAATCACAGCTTCAATTTCACTGTTTCTCAAACTTAGGTCACAAACCAAAGAGGGTCACACAAAAAAAAATCAATTAGTGAGGCACAACTAATTGAAACAATACTAAATGTGAGGGTGCAATGGCACTACGTATCAGAGAGCTTCACACAGATCAGTGTCACCTGCTATTACTATCACCATAGAAGCTCTAGCAGCATTCTACTGATACTTCTTATGATGATTATTAACCATTTCCTGAACTCCGAAACTAAAATTTATACTTTGTCTATGAAGCTGGAGATGGGAATCTGCACATTATATTTCCGTTGTTATTTGAGTTCCTTAAGTTTTATCAATAAGGACACAAAAGAGAGAATAAAAGGCAAAAAAAAACAAAACAAAAAACAAAAGCAAAAAACAAGAGAACAAGGGACTTGTAATTGCCTATTTGCCAGCTGTTACTTTCTATGAATCCCAGCTCTGGTGCCTTGCTCTGGTAGTGAGAGTTGGTTACCACATTCCAGAACAAGCCCCATCAAGCCCTAACAAAGGTATGAGTACCTGATGAACAGTGTGCCCTCCTCAGAAGTCTGAGTACCAGATGTTCAGAGCCATACTCCAGTATCTTGGGCAACCCACATCAGCTACCCAGTGTCCCTTTTTCAGATGTTCCAGGCATACCACAAAGAACCCCAATACAAGCCCCATGTGTGTAGCACTTGTCTCTCTGAGATCTGAGTCCCAATTTTGGAGGACCTTCTTCCAAGTTCCTAAGGAACAAGTACCATGGTGCCCCTTACAGGAAGTACAGCTATTAGCTCTACAGAACCCCTTTTCTGATTTCCTGTCACCAACATGACCTGAGAAATGCCCCATCTTCTACAGTCCAGATCTACGAGGCCCACGATGAAAGTATCTAGTTATGATAACCCCAACCTCTTCCCTTTTTACCCCCAATCTTAGAGGTAGGGCTTTTTCTCACAACTCATACCTCCATGTACCTCAGTGTTCTCTTTTCATCTTTTTGGTCCTCTAAAACCTTTTCAAGAATTTCTTTATATTAATTACTCTTGGTAGGTTTTCTTTTCTGGACTAGATCTTGAAAGATACAGGATTTAGTACCAAGAGTGCTGCCAAGAGAGACAGAAAAAATGGGGACTCCAGGATTGGTATGGGCAGGTCCATTGCTTTACACATTGCTAAACTCCTGTCCAATGGGGAAAGGGCACGCAGTGGCATCACAATGAATTAAATTACCACTCAAGGTTTATTATGATGAAATGCACTATTGAGGGCATCTGGGTGGCTCAGTGGGTTAAAGCTTCTGCCTTCGGCTCAGGTCATGATCTCAGAGTCCTGGGATCGAGCCCCACATCGGGCTCTCTGCTCAGTGGGGAGCCTGCTTCCCCCTCTCTCTGCCTGCCTCTCTGCCTACTTGTGATCTCTCTCTCTGTGTCAAATAAATAAATAAATAAAATCTTAAAAAAAAAAAAGAAATGCACTATTGAAGCAAATGTGTGGAGGACCAAGGGTGATGATGACAGTTAAGTACCCTGAGGACTGTTCTACCAGAGAATTTGCACAGTGAAGATCAAGGCTCTAAACTCGCAGCTCAGAGAGCTGATAATGGTAGACCTAAAACAATCCCTCATTTGTTTTAGCCACAGTCTTACCAAAAAAAAAAAAAATCAAGTTACAGAGTCACAATGTAAATTGAATACATAGATTTGCCAAGATTTTAGTGGGAAAGTTAGGACATTGATTGAGAAGGAAAAAACCTTGACACTTGCAAAGAAAAATCCCAGGTAGACTTGGCTGATTCCGAGCATCTCAATCCTCCCAAGTATCCCTGAGTCTCCTTTAACCGGGGGAGAAGCCAGACTTCTCCTGTCTGAAAAGCCTACTCCCCTCAAGCTAGAGACCCCGTAATTATCTCTTTTGGGAAAGTTACCCTGCAAGGAGATACCTAGTCTCCTCAAGACATACTCCTACCATCCTTTATTGGCTCTAGATGCAAATCAGAATCAAATTCAACATGCTCCAGAGAAACAAATTCAGTATCTGAACTGAGAGGAAGGAACTTCTACTCCAAAATAATATTTTACTAACTTATATTGGCAAAAAAAAGGGGGTGGAACAAAAGATATTAAGAGCAGAAAAGATAAAGTAGTTACAAAGATAAAGATATATTTAGTATGATAAAATTCAACAGATACGGGGCACTTGGGTGGCTTAGTCAGTTAAGCGTCTGCCTTTGGCTCGGGTCATGATCCTGGGATCAAGCCCCAAGTTGGGCTCCCTGCTCAACAGGTAGCCTACTTCTCCCTCTTCCTCTCCTTCTGCCCCTCCTCTGCCCTTCCTCTGGCCCATCCCCCACTCCTGCTCATGCTCTCTCTCTCAAATAGATAAATAAAATCTTTTTTAAAAAATTCAACAGGGATTTATATCTATTTATTAAATAGCTTCAAAATATATAAAGAAAACATTGAGAAATCAAAAAGGAGAAATAGAAAAATCCAAAATCTACTTGCAGATATTAACGTACTTCTCTCCGAGACTGAGAAAAAAAATCAGACAAAAAAATTAATAAGGAAATAGAAGATTTAAGCAAGGTTAATCAAATTAACCTGACACATACAAAACAGTATGGTCAACAACTGCAGAACACCTATTAAGTTCAACAGCACATGAGATATTTAGCAAAATAGATAATATCCATGGTCATAAAGGAAGTCTCGACAAATGGAAAAATAAAAATTGCATAATGTATATTCCTTAACTACAGAACTTTTAAAAATTGTATAGGAAAAAGAGCTAGAAAATAGTAATTTGCTTCAAAATTAAAGAACAGCCTTCTAAATAAGCCATGGTCCAAATATGACCAATACATGTAATTAAAAATACTTTGGTCTGAACGAAAATAGAACATATTAAACTTGTAGAATGCAGTTAAAGCAATGCTTATGTGGAAATTTCTGGATTGCAAGGTATATATTAGAAAAGGAGAGAGATTGAAAATATTTTATATAGCTAGAAAGATAACAGCTAATTAAACTTTAATAGTAGATAAAATTTAAAAGTAAAAATTGCAATACAAAACAATAAAACATAAAAAACAAATACTAAAAAATATAAAGTCAAACACTGGTTCTTTATAAGGAACTGACAAACACCTAGCAATAGTTTTTTAAAAGATTTTATTTATTCATTTGAGGGAGAGACAGATAGTGACAGAGATAGCAAGAGAGAGCACAAGCAGGGAGGAGAGGGAGAAGCAGGCTCCTGCAGAGCAGGGAGCTGGACATGAGGCTCCATCCCAGGACCCTGAGATCATGACCTGAGCCAAAGGCAGACACTAGGTGCCCAGGTGCCCCAACAGCTAGCAATTTTGATCAAGAACTAAGTTGAGAAAACATAAATTGCCAATAAGTGCTCCTATAATAATTTCTATTTTTTTTAAGGATTTATTTATCCATTTGAAAGAGAGCATACATGTGCAGATGAGCAAGGGGAGGAGGGGCAGAGGAAGAGGAAGAAGGAGCAGGAGAGAAGCAGACTTCCTGCTGAGCGCAGAGCCCCAACATGGGGCTCATTCCATGACCCTGAGATCATGACCTAAGCTGTTTAACTGACTGAGCCGCCCAAGTGCTCCTATAATAGTTTCTATTATAAGATAATAGTGAAAATTTAAACATGGGAATAAACTCATCAGTAAATTTGAAAACTTAAGCAACACAGGAAAATTCCTTGGAAAACCAAACTAACGAAACTGACAAAAGTAATAGAAAAAATAGTTCTACATTATTGAACTGCTAAATCTATATGGACATTGAATCTATATAAAAATATAAATTAAAAACAATATATCTTTTCACCAAATCTCTGGTATGGTGGGTTCTCGAAATGTTTTTGAGGTAATACAAATGACTGAATAGTGATAAATCAGAGATATATCCTAATCAAGCCTTACTAATTAAGCTTCGACAATTGTTTCAACAGTGGTAACCTAAGAGCAATGACTGAATGGGAATTACAGACATTTGTGTCATGATCAAAGGCTTCAAAGATACAGGGATAATGATAACCAATCACATCCATATTTAACTCACCAGTTTTGCATGTGCAAGTGGGTTGATCTTGAAGAGTTACTACTAATTTTCCTAAACTAGGCAGGGGTGCTTATACCGGCTATTTCAGTTGTGATTTCTTTACTAAACAACCCAACACAGTACTATCTATTATGTAGCCAGTTATGACGGGTTGAAAGCAAAAGATAAATCATATGAACACTAAGCTATGAAAAAGTAAACAGTATATATGTTAACAAAAATAAATCTGATGAAAACATATTAGAAAATAAGGTGAACAGAATTGTTGGGTCACTATATTGTACACTTCAACCTAATACAATGCTGTACATTAATTATACTGGAATTAAATTTTTTTTGAGAGAGAGAGAGCGGGGGTGGGGGCAGAGGGAGAGGGAGAGAGGGAATCTTAAGCAGGCTCCATGCCCAGGGCAGAGCCTGACTCGGGGCTCGACTTGGGCTTGATCTCACGAGCCTTAGATCACAACCTGAGCCAAAATCAAGAGTCAGGCAGCTTAACTGAGCCACCCAGGTGCCCTTGAAATTAAAGTTGTTTTTTTTTTTTTAATTTAAAAAAAGATGACAAGGGAAGTATTGACAAAAATAAAGAAGTATTAATCAAGGTAAAGAAGAATATATTTAAGAAGGACCATTCCATAGTATTTCTTATGGACCTAATAGCAGAGTTTCAAAATATATGATGCAAGAGTTGAGAGATCAAAGAGAAGAAATAAAAAATCGAGTATCATAGTTTGAGATGTTTACTCAGAACAAGCAAGCTGAAAATAAGACATAGAATTAAAACGACATTAATCGGGGCACCTGGGTGGCTCAGTCGTTAAGCGTCTGCCTTCGGCTCAGGTCATGATCCCAGGGTACTGGGATCGAGCCCCGCATCGGGCTCCCTGCTCGGCGGGAAGCCTGCTTCTCCTTCTCCCACTCCCCCTGCTTGTGTTCCCTCTCTCACTGTGTTTCCTTCTGTCAAATAAATAAAATCTTTAAAAATAAATAAATAAATAAATAAATAAATAAATAAATAAAACGACATTAATCAAATTGACTTAATCGATACATCCAGAACACTATACTCGAAAAATTGCAGGATACGCATGCACTTTCAAATGCATGGAGGGCATTTACCAAAACTGATGATGTTCACAGCCATAAAGCAAATCTAAAAGAATATAAATTGTACAAAAGATGCACTTCTGGTTTCTGCTCTGGCATGTGAAGAGCTTGTAAATCATCACTGCCCCCTGCACAAAAACAAAAAGGCTAACCAAGCTGAAAAAGCCAATGACCTTTCTTAGGTGCATCTGACAAATGAGACCGCAGGACAGACTGGAGCGGCAGGCTAATACAGAGGATATGGATGAGCTTCTCTGAAGCAGGAGTGGCTGGAGCAAATGAGACTTTAATGTTGACTTCGATGAATTCCTGGAGTGTCGACTAACAACATCATTATTAAAAACTCTTGCGGGCTCACTCCAAGGGCAGTCTCTAGACTGTCATAAATCTAATCTCCAAAAAACCTACCAGGTACTCATAATAAAGATCAGGGAAAAAAATCACCAAATGCTTGACCAAGAAGAGGAGAAAAGTGACTTTTGGAAATATGGTGAAGGTAACAGTAACCATCTTAAAACACACCCAGGCTGAACATCAAAATTACAAAATTCTCTTCAAAAAAACGTTAAGAGAATGAAGAGACAAGTCACAGACTGAAATAAAATGTTTGCAAAGTATGTATGTGCTAAAGGGCTATTCAAAATATATAAACTATATATACTATATATACTATTCAGAATATATAAATACCTCAAAGAAACAACCCCTCAAGAAATGGACAAAAGATCTGAAAATACACTTAAAGAAGATACAAAGATGGTAATAACCACAGGAAAAGACACTCAACATCACTAGTCATAAGAAAAATGCAATTAAAGCCACAATGTGATATTATTATATACGTACTTAAATGGTTAAAATAAAAA
>CM052896.1:99763533-99790580 GCA_028534135.1 Potos flavus
TATGCTAAGTGAAATAAGTCAATCAGAGAAAGACAATTATCATATGATCTCTCTGATATGAAGAATTCGAGAGGCAGGTTGGGGGGGTCGTGGGGGGTAGGGGAGGGAAATGAAACAAGATGGGATCAGGAAGGAGATAAACCATAAGAGACTCCTAAACTCACAAAACAAACTGAGGGTGGCTGGGGGTAGGGGCGGGTAGGGATAGGATGGCTGGGTTATGGACATTGAGGAGGGTATGTGCTATGGTAAGTGCTGTGAAATGTGTAAGCCTGATGATTCACAGACATGTACCCTGGGGCAAATAATACATTATGTGTTAATTAAAAAAATAAAAATTAAAAAAAAAAAAGCAGCTAAGTAGAATCCAATGGGAGAGAATAATGGAGTCTCTCAAGACTCCAGAGGCATACTTGTTTAGGGGATATGAACTTGAAGAAAGCAGAATAAAATACAGACGAACACTCCAACTTACAAAGATGGCAGATATGGGAAGAAAAGAGGAAAAAGGTATTCTTCTATGAACATAAGGCTTCTGACGAGAGCCTGTTAAAAATGAAACTACAGGGGTGCCTGGGTGGCTTGGTTGGTTAAGTGTCTGCCTTCGGCTCAGGTCATGCCACCTGCTCAGCGGGGAAGTCTCCTTTTCCCTCTCCCTCTGCCCCTCCCACCAGCTCATGCTCTCTCTCTCTCGAATAAATAAAATCTTTAAAAAAAATTTTTTTTAAAAATCAAACCACAGTAAAAAAATAACGGGGGCATGAGTCAGGAACAAGGTCGGATCCTCCATTCTGTACAGCAGTTCTTTTATTTGATTACACTGTCATCTCCCTTTTCCTATTACCTAACTTAAATGCTTTAAAACAGTTTCCCCCTCCTCCCTCAAGGCTCACAACCTACCCTTCACTTGCAGCCAATGACTCTGTATTCTACATTTTTTAAAAAAAAGATGTCAACACCCCAAGTTCCCTCCCAGCTATCTCCTTCAAACTCATTATTCCTTTTCCTATAAACACACACATTAAATAAACACATATATGTAACTTTATAGACTTCCCCATCATCTCAAAAGAAAAATGTTATCTTCATTCTTAAGGTTAATGTTTCCAGGCATTTTCTGAATTTCTTTCTGAAATTACATGCCCTCCCTAAGTTTTCTCATGTATTTCTATGACTGAAGACTACAAAATTTCCTGATATCACATGTTCCAGATTCATGATGACAACTGCCTACTAGCTCATTTCAAATGCAAGTTCTGGGAAGCTACACTTAATAAGACCAAAACTGAGCTCCATATTATCATCCATCGTGCAGAAAAGATAAACACTGAAAGCCTGAGGCTACTATCCTTAGAAAAGCCAGCTTGCAAGGCTAGCCCTTGCTGATGACTAAGAATTTTGGAAGGTTCCCATCATTCCCTGATAGTGGTGGCTCACTGTGTCTAGACTGTACAACGTTGTTTATGCTGAACATTTACTTCCCTTCCAGGAATGTGAATTTTGTTATCAGCTAGTCAGAGTACCTACATGATGAACTCACTCCCCTCTACCCAAAAAAACACGGGCACCACATCTCTAACAGATTTCCTTGGGCAAAAATACCACACACATGTTGCCTCAATTTCACTGTTGAGAGAAGAATGCACTTTGTGTAATCCCTAATGGGAAAGACAGGCTATAAGGAAGCCTGCGCATGGGCTCCTCCAGACTCTGTCTTCTTCCTTAAATCTGGCTGTATATCCTTACTATGTCACTGTAATAAACCCAGTGAGTCCTTTAAGCAAAACACGAGGGTGCTCATAGGAACCTCCAACATACCCACATTATCACACATCTTACAAATGTATTAGGATTTAAACATGTCTAAAGTAATCTGAGGGAACAAAGAATTTTTCTTACTTTGTATCAGGAGAGGAAATACATGGCATAACACTGAGAAGTGAGAAATTGAGAGGAAGTTTTCTTCTATTGCTAGCAATGAACTATTTAAACTATACTGGACACTGGACTGTATCTGCATAATGTCATCTGCATAATGTCATCTGCATAATGTCATTATGTACCTAACACACTCCCTCATCTTTTCTAGTGAATAGTGACAGACAAACCAGTAGGATACGGTTTCAGATAGAAAAATAGAATGGGGGCACCTTTCTGACAAAATTTAATCGGTAACCTTGAGAGAAATCTAGCTGAATACTATGGTGGTGTTCAAGCAACTTCTGAAAACAGCACTGAAAAGACATTCATCATAAAAGGCCCTGAACCCCACATCAGTATTAGTGTAACTTTCAGTAGTAATGAAAATTAAAACATGGAAAAAGGAATTCCAAGAAAGCAGGCAGGGCTTTTCTAATATTCTCCTGAGCACTCCTCATAGGGCAACCCAGAAGCTCAACTATCAAATACAATGGATAAGTAAGAGTAAGTCCTGAGCTACAAACAGTTCTGGGAGACACAATGGGTAAATAGGGAGTTCATAGGAGATGTCAAGTAAACCAAGAATCTATTTTCCTCTCTAGATCTCAGGAGAAATATTTTGGGTAGAAGGAGCAGAGGGATTAACAATTCTAGAGAAAGCTATCTTTCATCTAGTTCTGTTACATAGAGTTGGACATACTCTCTCTTTGGGAGTTGGCTTTGGCCTTTGGATTAGAAATGTAGGTTAAAAGAAATGTAGGTTCTAGAAAAATGACAACTGAAGTAGGACTATGGCTAAACCTTTAAAAGAAAAATGGGGGCACCTGGATGGCTCAGTCGTTGAGCATCCGACTCTTGGTTTCAACTCAGGTAGTGATCTCATGTGTCGGGGGATCAAGCCCTGCATCAGCCTCCATCAGCCTCCAAACTCAGTGGGTAGTCTGCTTGAGATTCTCTCCCTCTCCCTCTGCCCCTCCCCCCACTCACATGTGCGTGCACTCCCTCTAAATAAATCTTTAAAAATAAATAAATAAAAAGAAAAATATAAAAAACGAACTGAAATGATATGGAGTCTGCAACCAGCTTCAAAATAATTGGGAGGAAGTAGAGAAAGAAGATCTAAAACAAGACTGGTCATGTTGGATGACTGTTGAAGCCCGGTAACAGGTATATAGGGGTTTTGGTTTTAATTATTCTCTTTACTTTCATATGCTATTTTAAATTTCTATAACTTTCTATAAAGCAAAGTGTTTTTGTTTTAAGATTCCAGAGTCTGAAGTTTTCTACATTGTCCAGCCTAGCTCATCAGAATAGGAAAGTATGTGGAATTTAAGGCAGGACCCCTAGCCAGAAAAAAAGGTCATTCACCTGGAATACCTCAGAACCCAAACACAGCAGTAAGCTACTGAATGTTCTGGACATTGGTCAATTAAAATAGAACCTTAACAACTACTATTTAAACCCCTAATATTTAAACCACAATCTGTTTCTTTTCCTATATTCTCAACTTTGGTTATCAATCAAAACCAAGTCTAAATCTAAGCCTGATCCAAATCAGCAAAGAAGTCATCAAACTCTCACTCTTTGCAGACAACATGATACTCTATGTAGAAAACCCAAAAGACTCCACCCCAAAATTGCTAGAACTTATACAGGGATTCAGCAAAGTCACAGGATGTGAAATCAATGCATAGAAGTCAGTTGCATTTCTATACCCTAACAACAAGACAGAAGAAAGAGAAATTAAGGAGACGATCCCATTTACAATTGCACCAAAACCATAAGATACCTAGGAATAAACCTAACCAAAGACATAAAGGATCTGTACTCTGAAAATTATAGAGCACATATGAAAGAAATTGAGGAAGATGCAAAGAAATGGAAAAACATTCCATGCTTATAGACTGGAAGAACATACATTGTTAGAATGTCTACGTTACCCAGAGAAATCTACACATTCAGTGCAATCCCTATCAAAATACCATCAATATTTTTCACAGAGCTGGAAAAAATAATCCTAAAATTTGTATGGAACCAGAAAAGACCCCACATAGCCAAAGGAATGTTGATAAAGAAAACCAAAGCAGGAGGCATCACAATTCCAAACTTCAAGCTGTATTACAAAGTTGTAATCATCGTGCTCGCTTCGGCAGCACATATACAAAGCTGTAATCATCAAGATAGTATAGTGCTGACACAAAACAGATACATAGATAATGGAACAGAATACAGAACCCAGAAATGGACCCTGACCCTCAACTCTATGGTCAACTACTCTTCGACAAAGCAGGAAAGAATATCCAATGGAAAAAAAAAGTCTCTTCAACAAATGGTGTTGGGAAAATTGGACAGCCACATGCAGAAGAATGGAACTACACCACTTTCTTATACCATACACAAAAACAAACTCAAAATGGATGGAAGACCTAAATGTGAGACAGGAATCCATCAAAATCCTATAGGCAGCAACCTCTTTGACCTAGGCTTCAATAAATGGTGGTGTGAAGACTGGGCAGCCACATGCAAAAGAATAAAACTAGACCACTATCCTACACCAAACATAAAGATGAACTCAAAATGGATTAAAAACATGAACATGAGACCTGAAACCAAAAAACTCTAGAAGAAAACATAGGCCATAAGCTCCCTGACATCAGTCTTGGAGATAATTTTTTGGATTTGACACCAAAAGCAAACACATCAAAACCAAAAATAAACAAGTGGAACTACATCAAACTAAAAAGCTCCTGTACGGCAAAGGAAACCATCAACAAAATGAAAAGGCAGCCTACAGAATGGGAGAAAATATTTGCAAATCCTATATCCAATAAGGGGTTAACATCAAAAACATATATAAAGAACTCATACAACTCAACAGCAAAACAAAACAAAACCCCCAAACAACCCAATTAAAAAATGGCAGAGGAGGGACGCCTGGGTGGCTCAGTTGGTTAAGCGTCTGCCTTTGCCTCGGGTCATGATCCCAGGGTCCTGGGATCGAGTCCTACATAGGGCTCCTTATTCAGCAGAGAACCTGCTTCTCCCTCTGTCTGCTGCTCCCCCTGCTTAAAAATCTTTTTTTTTTTTCCCTGCTTAAAAATCTTAAAAAGAAAACAAAGCAAAAGAAAAAGGGCAGAGGAACTGAGTATTTTTCCAAAGAAGGTATACAACTGGCTAACAAGTATATTAAAAGGTGCTCAACATTCTAATCATTGGGGAAATGCAAATCAAAACCAGAATGAGGGGTATTCTGGTTATGGGTGGCTCAGTGGGTTAAAGCCTCTGCTTTTGGCTCAGGTCATGATCTCAGGGTCCTGGGATCAAGCCCCACATTGGGCTCTCTGCTCAGCAGGGAGCCGGCTCCCCGCCGCCCCCCGCTCTGCCTGCCTCTCTGCCTACTTGTGATCTCTCTGTGTCAAATAAATAAATAAAATCTTTAAAAAAAAAAACAAAAACAAAAACACCAGAATGAGATATCCCTTCACACTCATCAGAATGACTATCAACAAAAAGACAAGAGATTACAAGTGTTGGCAAGGATGTGAAGATGGAACCTTGATACACTGTTGGTAGGAGTGTAAACTGGTACAGCCAGTATGGAAAACAATACGGAGGGTTCCCAAAAAATTAAAAATAGAAATACATGATCCAGCAAGCCCACTTATGAGTATATATCCAAAGGAAATGAAAACAGGATATTGGAAATAACTGCATTCCCATATTTAGTACAGCATTAACTCACAATAGCAAAGATATAGAAACAACCTACATCTGTCAAAAGATGAATAGATAAAGAAAATGTGGTATGAAATTGAATATTATTCAGCCATCAGAAAGCAGGAAATACTGCCATTTGCAGAAAAAAAGATGAAACTTGAGGACATTATGCTAAGTGAAATAAGCCAGAAAGAGAACGTGAAATATTCTATGTATCACTTATATGTGGAATCTAAAAAGGCCAAATTCATAAAGAGAGTAAAGTGATGGTTATCAGTGGTTTCAGTGGTTGGCAGGGGAAATGGGAAGATTTTGGTCAAAGGGTACTAACTTTCACTGATAACATAAATAAGTTCTGGGGATCCAATTACAGGATAGTGGTTATAGGTAATAACACTGTACTATATACTCAGAAGTTGCTAAGAGAGTGAATCTTAAATGATCTCACCACAAAAAAGAAATACTAATTATGTGATATGATGCAGGTGTTAGCTTATGCTATGGTGGTCATTTTGCAACATACAAGTGTATCAAGTCAACACACTGTATACCTTAAACATACATAATGCTATACACCAGTTATATCTCAATAAAGCTGAAAACGAAGTTTATTACTAAGTATTCTTTAATGCTATTGTTAATGGAATTGTTTTAATTTCCTTCTCAGATAGTTTGTTGATAGCGTATAGAAATGCAACTGATTTTTGAGTGATTTTGCATCCTGCAACTTTATGGAATTTGTTGATTAGTTCTAAGAGCTTTTTAGTGGAATCTTTACAGTTCAGTATGTATAAGATCATGTCAGGGATCATGTAAAGAGACATTTTTACTTCTTTTCCTATTTGAATGCCTTTTATTTATTTTTATTGCCTAAATTCTCTGGTAGAACTTCCAGTACTATGTTGAACAGAACTGTGCAAAGTGGGTATCCTTGTTTCTGATCTTAGAGGAAAAACTCTGTTTTTCAACCACTGAGAATGTTAGCTATGGGTTTATCACATATGGCCTTTATAATGTTGAGGCACATTCTTTTCTTACTCAGTTTGTTGAATAGTTGTTGAATTGGGTGTTGAATTTTGTCACAAGCTCATTCTCCATCTATTGAGATGATTGTGTGATTTTTAACCTTTGTTCTTAAAATGCAGTATACCATCAAGATTGATTTCAGTATGCTGTACCATCCTTGCATTCCAGGGATAAATCGCACTTGACCATGGTGTAGGATTCTCTTAATGTGCTGTTTAATTTGGTCTGCCAGTATTTCGTTGAGGATTTTTGCATCTTTGTTCATCATGGATACTGAACGTAGTTTTCTTTTCTTGTAGCGTCTTTGTCTGTCTTTGGTATCAGATTAATGCTGCCCTCATACAATGAATTTGAATTGAAAGAGTATGAGGATTGGTGTTAATTCTCTTTAAATGTTTTGTAGAATTCACCTATGAAGTCATCTGGTCCTAGACATTTCTTTGTGGAGAGGTTTGTGATTACTAATTTAACCACCATACTCATTTTTGGTCTGTTCAGATTTTGTTTCTTCATGCCTCAGAGTTGGGAGGTTGCACATTTCTAGGAATTTCTTACAGGTTTTCCAATTTTTTTTAAGGTTTTCCAATTTGTTGGCATATAACTACTTATATATAGTCTCTTAATGATCCTTTTGTTTCTGTCTCCTCTTTCATTTCTTTTCTTTTTTTTTTCCTCTTTCATTTCTAATTTGAGTCTCCTCTGTTAGTCTAGTTAAAAGTTTGTCAATTTTATCTTTACAAAACACCAACTCTTAGTTTCATTTTTTTCTAGATTTTTTTATTTCATTTGTTTTTGCTCTTATTTTTTTCACTTCTTTCCTTTTGCTAACTTACATGTGAAAATTAAACAATACACTCCTGAACAACCAATGGTTCAAAGAAGAAATCAAAAAGGAAATCAGAAATTATCTGGAAAGAAAGAAAAATGAAAGCACAACACACCAAAACTTATGGGGTACAACAAAAGCAGTACTAAGAGTAAAGTTTATAGTAATAAATCCTACATTAAAATGGAAGAAAGTTCTCAAATAAGCAATCTTAAGTTTACAGCTCAAGGAACTAGAAAAAGAACAACAAACTAAAGATTTCTGGTTTCTGAGAAATCTGTCTATTATTATTAGTATGTCTATTAATTCATATGAACATTAATATGTCCATTAATACTCTTTCATATTTCTAGTTTTGTGTGTTCTATTCCCATTTTCTACATCAGAACTGTCCAAAAGAAAGATGTGAGCCACCAATGCAAGCTGGTAGTTATATCTTTTTACTCTGTACCCCACCCTCAAGTCTTTGAACCTAGTATGAATTTTATACTTACGTCACAGCTCAATTCACACGGGCTGTGTTTCAAATGTTCAATAATCACGTGTGCCTAGTGGCTACTGTACTGTGGAGGTCCAGGTGTTTTTCCCCCAGTCTCCCTCATATATATTATGTACTCACTGAATGGTCAACCACATTGAACCTCCTACACTATCATGGTTACTTATACCCCTACACACACTATAATTTATTTATTTTTTCAATAGACACTATTTTATCTTCAAATGCAATTCATTAGAGTTCTCTAAATTGACTTTCCTGTCCTACATTCCATTCTGTCCTCCGCTCCCTTCACCACCACATCACCATTCCAACAGCACATAAGTCTCACACAGTGGAGTCAGGGAAAGGGGAAGGGGAAGCCTGTTCCAAAGTCATATCAAAGTGTGAAAAATCTCATTTAATCTAAAACCAACCTGAAAATTTTAGTCCCCCCTCCCCCAAGAAAAATAGTATACATGACCTTGTGTGTACAAAGCCCTATAGAAGTATGAACTGAGACTAACCAGGAGAATAACATATTCATATATTCCATCTCATACCTACTACACTTCAAAAGCTCATTTAGTAGAATGGCAGGTGGATTTGTTATTGCTATTATGCTAAATAACATAGCAGAATTCCTATAACTTAATCACCAATATGATGTAACTCTATTTATTACTCCTCCATTTATTATGCCAAACTCTCTACCTCAACTGTTCTTTTTGCTACAAGTTTTTTGTTTCTTAAGTTTACTTATAATCTCTACACCCAACGTGGGGCTCAAACTCACTACACAAAAATCAAGAGTCACATGCTCTATCAACCAGCCAGGCACCACTTGTTATAAAAGTTTTAACTAGTCTATCATTTTAGGACTTAGATATCTATTACATCAGGATGAAAGGCAGCATACAGAGTAAAAACAGGATGAGTTTCAGATTCTAGTTTAGTTAGTTACCATCTATGACACTTTCAGCAACTTTAGAATGAGAATGTTATGTATGTCCTCAGTTTGTAAAGATTCAAAGAGAAAATAAACTTAAGAGCACAGAACAATGTTAATTCCATTCCCTTTACCCACTTCTGCCATTAGGTCTTTAAAAACCTTTCCTTTGATTCGGAGACCCTTTTCCCTTCCAGAGACCATTTTTAACTAATGAGGAAAGTCACTATTTTTACATCATAACTGAAACAGTTCTCAATTAAAAATAAATATTCCAGGAAAAAGTGTCAAATCAAAATTAACCACATGCAGTCTCATTACCTGCACAAATTTGGGTGGAAATTTCTGTCTTAGGTCTAGGAGTAAAGCATCCACACGTTGTCTCTGAAAAATAGAGCTTGGTTCTTCTTTCCTTTTAGCTTTAGGTTTGACTTTATCTATTAAAATATGAAGTCCAAGTCAAAACACTGCCTAATTAGTTTGGTGTCTTACATTTTACAAATCTTTGTCTACCATGAATATACTCAAACATCATTTTTAATAACTACTATTCCAAAGACTATCCCCCAAAATAAACACAACATATAGAAACAAATATTCTTAACTCTGCCTCTTAAATGAAGTTAACATTTTAACATTTAAAAAGCTCATTAAGTCTTTTAAAGGTGCTTCAGTTTTAGTATCTAAGCACAGACAGACATTAAGAATTTTAAAGCTAACATTTTCCATAATTACCTAAATCACAATCCAGATTATGGATCTGAAATTATCTCATGTATATTTTAAGTGTATTATATGGTCTTCCCACAAAACCTAGTAGGTACAAATGGAAATGCAACGTTCACAAGCTCAAGTTATCATACTCGATTACGAACACTATAATTCACTGAAAAAAACAGGACAAACCAAACAACAGCAGATCATAAAGATAAGAAAGAAAAGAACTTGCAAGAGAAATTCTGAAATTAATCATGTGTGGAACTTTCCGCAAGAGGGAGCTGTATTGGGGGACTATCTATAAATGAAGAGTTCCAGGTAAGTTTTATTTCAAACATTTCATTAGAATAGGGGCAAAGAGCTCTTGAGAGAAGTTTATTCAATAGATACAAACTTTCCTATGCCAAATGTTGCTGTCTGCACCTACTATTAAGAATAAATATAACTATATCTGAAAGACCATTCATTCCACAGGTCTGAATTCTATTTAAAGGCTACTCTTCCTTAAGTAATTTATTCTGACTTGCTATTTCTCAGAGAAGGACATTCAGAATATAGATACACTGCTATAGGTCATTTTTATTGTAAAATATGGGGCAGAACCAGTAGGAGACTAGCAGTTATGGAAACTAGGGGACCTCGCATAACAACAGGTAATAACATGGAAAGATCAGAAAACAGACTGGTCATCTGGGGACAGGGCTATAAAATCATCTCCCCTACTTTGAAGACGGAAGATTCAGGTTCCAGATTTCAAGATGACTTAACAGTTAGGTAAGCAGGATACATCATCATGACTCATTCCTCATCACTGATATCCTCTGTATGTTCCGAGAATTTTAAAACCTTGAATCAATTTACCAAAGATTACCAGTTACCTACAGTTTAAATTTCTATCTGTTCCTATGGGAAAGCTAGTATTACCACATCTAGTTACATGAATCGTGGCTGTGAAAATGTCATCATCCTATGAAGTCTTCCTACCTAAAACACACCTAGAAATCAATAGCTCTTTTCCTATAGAAAAACAGCTTCATTCTCAGAATACCAAAAATGTTCTTTGGAGGTCTAGGTGTTCTACTCACCTTGCTCTTCATGATCTTTGAAGTGCCACCAATACCCTTTGGAAGGATGATATCGACAGTATGACATAGCTTCATCAAAAGCTGACTGAATGCCATGCACTGCAGTAAGCTTGTAAAAAGAAAACAAATTCTGAATTTTTCATTAGATCAACTAAAATCTCCAGAGTAAATACCCACAATATTACATATGCAAAGACAGTAATTTTCTGTTTTGTTTTGTTTTTTTCAGAACTTTAATCACTACAGAGCTGGGACTGTGATATATACTTTTAACATAGACTTGGCCCATAGAAACCCATGTTCAAGACATTCTAGTAGTCCAACACTTCGCGCCAACATACACAAGGGAGAGAAGCTTCTGTTTGACTCTTGGAAACAAGGTAACTTGATTAAAAGTTTTCTTTAGTGTTTCAAGAATGTGAAATACTTACCACCCTAGAGTTTATAACAGACCCCAAGTCTGGTGCTTGATAGATCACTCCAGCAATGATATAGTAATCAGCCAGTGGGATAACTAAAGCAGCGAAAATAAAAATATCCATGAATATAGCTATGCACACAAATTGCTAAATAGATTTTCAGAAAAAGAACAAGTAAAATTAAAATTAAAATTAATTAAATTAAAATTAAAATTAAAATTCTCATATTAAAGCTTAAGGCAGGGTTTGGCAATTCCTATTTTTGTAACTAAGTTTATACTGGAAAACAGCCATACTCATTCATTTATATTATTATCTAAGGCTGCTATGACACCAATTGAGTAGCTGTTAGAGACACCCACAAAACCTAAAATATTTACTCTCTGGACTGTCAGAGAAACAGTTTGCCAACTAGAGCAATGCTTCTCAAATTGGAATGTGTATCTGAATCACTAAGTACCTTGTTAAAGTCAGATTCTTACTCAGTAGGGACAGTGCATTTCTAACAAGTTCCCAAGTGATCTAATGCTGCTATTAGTCACCTACACATTGGGGAATAAGACCTCAGAGTAAGAGATTAGGGCCTAGGGTGAACAGAGCAGATGCACTGAACTTGCCAATGTGTCCCATTCCTGGGTCCTAAGGAATAAAACAGCTGCTAGTAAAGCTGGTACCACCTTGTGTCATTTCCATACCTTGAACCCTCTCATGATGGAAATCTTGTTCCTGGTCTTGCCTTTGTTCTTTTTCCACTGGGCAGGGACTCTAGATCATTAGATTTTGAAATTAAATGTAGATTCTTAACTTTGGAACCACAACTTCTTTAGCAAGTCATTCTCTGAAATCAATACCAGGGTGAAGGTTTTTCCTAAATGTCTTGAGGTTATCTAATGAGAGATATAGCTGGTCATCTCTGGAATAGTACCTACTCCTTTGATTCAAAGTCAAATCTGAATTCTATACTCTTCAGTATGATTTCTAAAGCAAGTTTATGTTTGGTAATATAAGCCATGTAAGAATTTCTACTGAATGTGTTAATGAGGATTTTCAATTGATCCTCTATGAATTTGGTGCAACTACATCTACCATGTGTTTTTTAAAAGAATTAAGACTCAGTGTACTGAGAGAAGAAGTTACTTAGGAATGTCAAGGTTCCCAACAACTATCCTCACAGAAGAGATGGCTTCAATGTAGTGGGTTACTTTGTTAGTGCTTAGAGAGTTGTCCTTGGGCATGTTGAGAGACTCCTGGTGTCCAAGCATGTGACTAGGAACTTGGCTTTTGAAACATTTTCTAAGTGGTAAATTTATGCCTGCTATACTAGTGCACCTAGACAATTTGTACAAACAATATGATTATAGTGGAAGCCTCATTTCCTTCTAAGAGTCTGGAATTTTGGCAGGCAGAGGATGTCCGCAGGATTAACCCTCAAGAAGAATTCTGGACTCTGTATCAAAAGGACTTCCCTAAAGAAGATATACTACCCACGCAATATGTGTGTGGGGGCTGCTGGAGGAAGGATGCACTTGGTGTAGCCCCTTGCAGAAGGGAAAGTAAAGGAAGCTTACACATGGATTCCTACAGATCCTACTTGATATGGCTTTTTCCCTCATTGATCTGTCTGTGGATCCTTGCTGTGCTGCCATAACAAATCTTAGGTATAATATACCCATATGTTGAGTCTGCTGAGTCCTCTTAGTAAAGCACTGAACATGTATGTGGTCTTGGGGATCCCCAAAACAGAACCCAATCCAAAAAAGTAAGAACCTGTAGCTCAGAAAGTTAAGTAAATCATAGTATTTTAAGAAGAAAATTATGCCTGAAGTTTACATTTTTACCTTGGGTAGGGGACTGCCGCTGTTGCTTCCGAATGATAAAAAGAATGGGCTCTTGAGCATGTAAAAGGATGTATTCTACTCCAACCATTTGACTAAAAACAGAACACAGACATCCAGAGATCTATGAATGTTCTACAAACAATTGTGTAGAATAATGAGATTATTGTATAAAAGTAGAGCAACACTGTAAATCAAATTAAAACTACCTATGTTTGATATTAAAAACTGGCTGTCCAATAAAACTGGCTATTTTCCCAGGTAGGTAGAATATAAAGTAAGATTTTATTTTTAAACAACAAAGTTTCTCTACAAAAATCCACAATAAACTTAAAGCTGAGTATTTTCAGTCATGAAAGTACACTGAAGAGTGCACATTTCAAAAAAGACAACCAAAATACTGCAATGCTTCCTGAGATGTATACATACATGTAAAATCTAAAAATATATAATACATGAAGACCATTCACATCTTGACCATATATTTCAACTATATATTCTACTCAACAAGAAAACATCAAAAACCTTATCCTTGCCTCCAACAAATTTTTTGACCTGACAGATTGTTTAAAAGCAACAATAAGTTGTCTTAATAGTTGTAAATATTTGCCTCTTAAAAGCTATTTAAAATTACCTCAGAAATTTAATTTCAAGAACCCCTCTGATGTTTAGCTGACAAATGAAAAACTGTATTACACAATTGTTTCAGAAACTTCTGTAATAGCAATAAATTCTTAATTATTTAGCATCCAAAGTCTGAAGAATCTTACTTTGCAACTGTCAAGTTAAAATTCTGTCATATGAAGAAAAATCTGCTATAAGCCAGACTATGGCTTAAGACATTAAATTTCATGTAAAAGAGACAATGAGTTTGGTACCTGGTGGAGAACAATTGCATTGTTAAGATCACTAATCGGATCGGCATCTAAACCTCATAGCTATATTTTAACTGGACAGTAATATATGAAATTATACAGAAAAGCATTCCTAGGTTATAAGTGACTACTGATAACTCCTTTCCATGTCAAATTTGTACACCAGCCCCCCAAACTCTAGTTCTTCCAAAACTTCTACTCTGTACTTCACTACCATAGCTTGAGAGAACCATTCATTTCAAAATCTCTAACTGGTAAAGATGCAGTCTTCTTACAATAACTTACTTTAAGTGTTCTAATGTTAGCCTCTGCATTTTGACCACCTCATTATTACATGTCCTATCGTAAAAAGGATTGCTTCTTTCTGAAAAGTAATCCAGGACACTTCCGCTGTTCAAAATGGGGATCCAGGAACTGTCAACCCAAGAGATTCCCAGCAGATTATCTATAGGAAAGAAACAAAATGATAAAGGATGAGAAAAAAGAAAAAAAGCCAATCTAACATTATTATGCATCTAATGCAGGAGGCACTATAATGTAAGACTTGTATGGATCCTAACCTACATACTCTCACAGAAGAGATAAATGTGCAAAAGAGCAATAACAAGATGACATGGTAAGTGCTATAACAATGGTATGAATAAATGTGTTACCAGAGCACAGTGGAAGGAGAATCCCTTACCTGAGGAACAGGAATGATTTTTCACAGGGTGAGGAAGAGGTGGGTTTTGGCACATGTTAAAAAAATAAATGCACCCCAAAGAAAACACTCACAGCCACCAGTTTGAGACCTCCCAATTAGAGACAAAAATAAGTTAGGAAGCTATTAATATAGAGGAGATAATGATGCAAAAGTTACGAAGCAAGTGAGAAGTAGAATGCCTTTAATTACAGCCATATAGTTTCATATTTTGGAATAGAATTAACTCTTTAATATTTCAAAATGCAAAAAGAAAAAAAAAGACATGGTAAATAGAACTAGATAGCTTTATTAATGAGCTTTTATTGGCTACTGACTGCAATAATGTTCCGTATCACTGAAAGTACTAAATCCCATTAGGTGTAAGTTATGAACATCAAAATGCCTATTAATACTAGTTGAAAAAGGAAGAATTGAAAACTTTAACATCTCCTAAACTATAATTGCTTCTGGCACTTTTAAAGAAGTCAGACCTAATCGAAGGCAACAAGCAGTTCTAAGGGAAATTAATCAAATGAGAAAGAGTAATTTTATAAAGGTAAAATGTGCTGTGTATGTTGTAAAATAAAGGAAAAAACAGATGAAGTATGTGAATGATCAAATAATCAAAACAGACCATTAAAATGGTTCATCATAAATACATCATGCCATAACCAAATATCTAACCAAAAATCAAATGCCAGGAAATAACGTTTTCAGAAGACAGATTTTTTTTTTTTAATGAAAAGCAACTATGGATAATCATTACTTTCAGCTTTAAACACTAGAGTCCAGTTATTAAAGTAGTTTTGTTCAAAGCAACTTTCTTACACTTTTTTTAAAAATTTCCTTAGGAATAATTATATAAAAGCATTTATGGGTGCACCTGGGTGTTTCAGTTGGTTAAGTGTCTGCCATCAGCTCAGGTCATGATCGAGTCCCACATAGGTCTCCCTGCTCCACAAGGAGCCTGCTTCTCCCTCTGCCCTCTGCTACTCCCCCTGCTTGTGCTCTCTCTGTCAAATAAATAAATAAAAATCTTAAAAAAAAAGGATTTGACAATTACAGGTTTGTTTCTCACATAATAGGAACTATGTCTATATGGTGTCATAAGTTACTGATAATAAACTGTTATAATATTACAGATCATTTCAGCATAGGTAGAAGAATAATCTGCAGAACTGAATAAATATGTAATTATAGATTCTATCTACCAACAATTATGGAAATTCAACAGTTATGGGCATGAGGTGATGAGGACCTGGTGGAAGGCAATGGCAATGTACAGAAAAATAAGGACAAAATTGACATTTTTAGGGAGAAAACAGACAATTTCCTGAATGATCAATTATAAATCAGAGAACTTAGGAACCAATAACTCATTTAGTAAAGAAATGATAGTGACTTTGACTTGGATATATTGAGTTTTTTTTTAATGATTTTAAAATTTTTATTTATTTGCCAAAGAGAGAGAGAATATAAGCAAGGGGAGCAGCAGGCAGAGGGAGAGACAGGCTTCCCCCTGAGCAAGTCTCAGGGGGAACACTGTGTCCCGCCAATGTGGGACTTGATCCCAGGACCCTGGGATCATGACCTGAACCAAAGGCAGACGCTTAACCGACTGAGCCACCCAGATGTCCCTAGATATATTGAGTTTAAATATGGAATCAGACTCTTGGAATTTAGAAGGAATCATAAATGTCTTCTGCTCCAAGTGACTGTTCAGTGTATTTTCCCTACAATTTTCTTCACCAAGCTGTATTCTGATTAGCAGTTGTCACATTTTCCCCATTTTGTAAACTAATCAAAGATGAAAAATCAGGCAAGTATGGCCTATGAGACCAATACAAACACAAAGAATATTATTCACCACTTCTGAACACCAGGCACTATTTTAACCACACAATACCTCAAGAAGGTTGGTAATATATAGATAGTACATAGTATCTATGTGCTAGATTGTAAACGTGAAATGCTTTTAGCGCATTGTAATAATCCAGTAAATGTTAATTATGATGTTGGTGGCAGTGCCAGTAATCAATTTATCTTAAAATTTCAATGACCAAATTTATTTCTGGCTTAATCAAGGCTGTTCTAGTTTGCACCTCTCCCCCTACCTCCAGTTAATGCCTTTTTTAAAAATAGAGATCTCTTTCATTCTCAAAAAGATGTGCATTTAGCAGATAATTTAGTCACGCTAAGTTGACGCTACGAAGCCTTTCTCTGCTTTGCCAAGACAGAAATAATATGTCCTGACAGCATTTTTTATACTTTTATTAATACTCATCATATTTTAATACAGAAATACAAATGTGTTCCCATTAAATTTGACTTTTTAGACAACTGGGGCTGTGTCTTACTCATCAGGAACTTGCACAGGACCAGATTTAAGAGTCAGCAAATGTCTATTAATTTATGATTGAGGGCCAAGGACAAGTTACTCTACTGGACATAGATTAACACATACTCCAGAATCCAAGGATGTTCAGTTACAAAATGGTTAACTGAGATTATAAGGGTGGTATGCAGCTGAGAAATAAAATTATATCTGTCGCATTTGGGGACTACCTGTGACCACACCCCCATTAAGAGACTATACTACTAAGTCAAGCAGAATCCAACCATTTCTTACCACCTCCACTGTTACCACCCTAGTCCCAGCTACCTCCAAATTTCCTTGCGTTACACGAATGACCTCCTAATTGGTCTCCTGAATCCCATCCTTACCATCCTACACTGTTCTTAGCAGCCAAGCTGATCCTTAAAAACAGTAAGTCAGATTATGTTCATCCCCTTTGGTCAAAACCCTCCAGTGGCTCTCCACTTTACTCAGCGGAAAAGCCAAAGACCTTATCGTGGCCTGCATTCCCTACATGATCAAGTCACCAATTATCTCTCTGACCTCATCTCCTTCCCAGCTTCTCTGACTCTGCTTCAGCCACACTGACCTTACTTTTCTTCTAACACACCAGACACGCCTCCCCCTCCTTAAAGCCTTTGCAATGACAGAACCAAATCTAAGAAAAACACTGTGAAAGGTAAATAGTTGAAAACACTCTGATGGAGTAAATGTTCCTTTTTTTATTCAGTAGCAAGGGAACATGTTGACATAGCTTAAGTACAGCTTTCTATCAGCAAGTAATGAAATTAAGCACTTGAAACTCTCACACTGAAAAACAAACAAAAACACTGTACAGAAATGCTGAAGATAGGGTGGCTCAGTGGCTTAAAGCCTCTGCCTTCAGCTCTGGTCGTGATCTCAGGGTCCTGGGATCGAGCCCCACATCGGGCTCTCTGCTCAGCGGGAAGCCAGCATCCCCCCTCTCTTTCAGCCTGCCTCTCTGCCTATTTGTGATCTCTCTCTCTGTCTGTCAAATAAATAAATAAAATCTTTAAAAAAAAAAAAAAGAAATGCTGGAAGATCACCGGAAATTCTGAGTAAATATAAATAAGGCTATATTTTATTTCTAATATATTTCTATATATATCTAGATTCCAATTCGGTTAATATAGAAAAAGGCATCTCAAAACACTTCCCTTTAATAATCAGGTGTAAACAAACAAAAATAACCCTAGGTAAAAACGATTAGGAACTATTATAGTTAGACAACTTTTGAGGAAAGCCCTTTTTCCTTAAACTGCTGGGGTTGCGAGGTCTTGCATCTACGTACAAAAATTCACATTTCCTTTAAGGAAAAGTACACAAAGTTTCAAATGGAAATAAATACAGGTTGAGATTTTCATACAAGTCCAAGAAGTTTTGTGGGAGCCATCACAACATTAAAAAATAAAGATATTCATGGGCACTGTCTCTGTCTCATAAATTTTTCTCACTCTCATAAAAGGTTACTTCCAACCTGGAGGAACCTGGACAGTTTGGAACTAAGTTCTCACGCTTCATGCTGTATTTTAACCACCCTTCGTCCACTCTTTGGAATCCCAAAGCACAATTCCTAGACTTTTCCCCCCCAAAATTCACTGAAAAAGATGTATACTTGTGCTGAGAAGAGAATGTGTGGCCTAATTGGTACGAAGATCAAGTAGCTAAGGAACTGTGCCTCCCTGTATTTATTCATTGATTCAACAAATACCTGAGTACCTTTGCAATTCAGCTGTGAAAAAGGACCGAACTCTGCCCTCGTAATTGTTGGGTGTTCGATGGAAGGTGCTGCAGACTCAAAAATAAAACTTACAGAAGAAAATCAGGCATTCATGCCCAAGAACGCGAGGGGCGCAGGGTCAGGAATAAGGCAGCTCCCACGCGCCGTCCCATGAGATGAACCAAATCACGTCACCCCACCCCCATCTCTGCCCAAAGGTCGTTCCTTCACCCGGACAGAACAGCCCCAGTCTTGTTGTAGAGATACGTGTCTGCAACAATACTGCAAGTCTGAGGGCTCGAAGCCCAGAGCTTCTTCCAAACCTTTCCTTTTGAAGCTTCCAAGAGACCCCTGAGGAGCCGGGGAAAACGATTTTTCGCCGCATGAGAGCCCTGGGTTATCCACAGAAACCATTCATAAGCGCTTGAGAGTCATCACAAAAGAACCTGAATCTCGCCCCCGCGAGCTATAAACTCCCAAACAAGGCCCCAGCCAATCAGGAAACAAAGGGTAACAGCGCAAGTTACCTCGAATATCGACCGCCGCCATAATTCCAAAAGCGCTGGCAGGTTCTCCTTCCGGCGTGCCGTACACGTCACAACTCCGACGACGGAAGCGGCGCTCAGCGGACCGCAGGGTAGGTCAGGAAGGTAAGGAAGGGAAGAGACTGCACAGCCTGGGAGTGGCCTGGTGATGGGAAGTGGGAGGCCGGGGCGTGGAGGAGGGGGCGGGGCCGGGAGGAGGAGGAGGGGGCGGGTCTGGGAAAGAGAGGGGCGGGGCGGGCTGGAAGGTGAACTGGAAGCGAGGAGGTGAGAGCCGAGGCTGCGAGGTGGGAGAGGGGCGGGGCGGGAAGAAGGGAGCGGGGCCGGGAGGTGGAGGGGAAGAGGCAGGGAGTAAGCACTACGGGTAAAAGAAAATTTGGAGACTAGGAAAAAGAGACTGAGCGGAGTCCTGCCCCTTTCCCCCTCTCCCACCACTGAGAGATTGGAAAATTGGACCTGGATCTTTTGTGATCGTTAAAAAGAAAAAAAAATAGCATTCTGTTTATGCAGAGTTGCGGGGGAGCATTTTCCATTTTAAAACCTCCCTCAGGTGTATCCAAAGGGCTGTTAGATTTAGGAGCTACTCTGTTCTGTTTTTCATCCTGCCTCAAGTATGGGATGCTACGGAACTAAGCAGAAACAATTTGAGAGTCATTAGCTTTTAAGTGACTCAATCCATTAAAAGTCTAAACCCATTAAAGAAAGTGTTAGATGGGGGCGCCTGGGTGGCTCAGTGGGTTAAGCCTCTGCCTTCGGCTCAGGTCATGATCTCAGGGTCATGGAGTCGAGCCCCGCATCGGGCTCTCTGCTCAGCAGGGAGCCTGCTTCCCCCTCTCTCTGCCTACTTGTGATCTCTCTCTGTCAAATAAATAAATAAAATCTTAAAAAAAAAAAAATGAGACAAAAATTTCACAAGACAGGAAATGTTTCTGAAGTAAGATATTAACAAGATTAAAAGAAAGGGAACACTTCTGGGTCCCTGATTAAAGATTTAGTGTCTGCATTCCAGGTAATCTGGGGTAGGGAGCAAGCCGGCAGAGGGAATAATTCTGTGATATGGGGAAGCCATAGAAAGCCTCAGAAAGATTCTCAAGCTCCAGTGTGGCCCCATAAAAGCAAAATGATGAGGGTATCTACAAGCAAGACACTGATATGGAGAAGAGAACCTCCAAATCTGAAGGAGCCCTGTGTACAGGGATGTGGTGTGGGTGCCTACATCTTCTCCAAAACTCAGATATTATGAGGGTTCCCCCAGAATTTAACCACAAACCAGGGGCAAAGGGGGAGGACCTGAATTTACTGTGATTTTTTTTTTTAAAGATTTTATTTATTTATTTGACAGAGAGAGATCACAAGTAGGCAGAGAGGCAGGCAGAGAGAGAGGGGGAAGCAGGCTCCCCGCTGAGCAGAGAGCCAGACGTGGGGCTCGATCCCTGGACCCTGAGATCATGACCTGAGCAGAAGGCAGAGGCTTTAATCCACTGAGCCACCCAGGTGCCCCATGATTTTTCACCTCATATACTGGGAATTCAAAATTTTAAAATCTGAGTGGAATAAAAATATACTGTGTTGCTTTGTCACATTTCAATTTCTAACTGGGATTTTATACCTGAGGTGGTATGTGTCCCAACAGAAGAATGCACATGCACAGAGCAGAGTTTTAAAAAGACAGATTTTTCCCCCCCCTCAGGAGGAAATTTTCAGGAGGGACTGGTGGGGGGCTTGGTGGAAAGGGCATTCCAAAAAGGGGGAACATCATGTCCAACAAACAGAAGTGTGAAATATTAAGCTTTTTGTTTTGTTGGTTTTATTTTTTTGGATTTTTATTAGGAAAGGAGATTGGGGAAAAGAGCACCAGAACATGGATCTGCAGATTATAAAACACATGATAATCATGGTAAGCCAGACCTGAGAGCTCAGCCTTTATCTTGTCGACAGTGGGAGAAATGCATTTGGGCTTCCATCTTAAAATACTCAAGGAGTATGAGTTGGAGGCATTTATAAGACTCAAAGCAGAGAGTCCATTTAGGAGACAGTTGCAAACTAAATGCTGTCTACACTCACAAAAAGGCAGTGGTAGCTGAGGGAAGAGAAAGAATTACAGATATTTAGGAAATAGAATGGGAAGGGAATTAGTGACTAACTAATGAGCATGATGAGGGAGAGAGAGAAGACAAAAATGATTTCCAAGGTACTGATTTATAAGACTAGATGCCATTAATCAGATTAGGAATGACAAATAAAAAGTGAGTAGGTGAAAAAAGGGATAATGATTTATTTTTTAACATGTCCATATCAATGTTGTACATGAAGTCTCTGCAAGACATTCTGTACACTAGGGTTTCTCAGCCATTGCACTGTTGACATTTTGGGCCAGATAATTCTTTGCTGGATGTATGGAAAGCCATCCTATAGTTTGTAGGATGTTTAGCAGCTTCCCTATCTTCTAGTTTTTTCCTGGCTCCTCGGGGATCTCTTAGAAGCTTAAAGGGGCAAGAAGAAGCTCTGGGCTACAGTATTGTTCTATACACATATCTCTACAACAATGTGGGGGCTGTTCTATTTGGGTGAAGGGACAGCCTTTGGGCAGAGAGGGGGTGAGATGACATGATTGGGTTCATCTCTTGGGACTGGGTATGGAAGCTGCCTTACTCCTGATATTGTGGCCTACAAACTCCTGGGCATGCTTGTGAAATGGAAATGGATGTATGAGAAGTGACAAGAAAACTCCTTAAAATCTCTCTTGATCTTAGAACAATGTAGGCCAACTATTTCATTTATGCTAATGTTCTGGAACTCCACAGAATAAAAAGATAAACACATGATAATGTTTTGTACAGTATCCTATCAGAAAAGGGTTCTAACAAGTATTAAATGTGTGGATTTTTTTTCTCTCACTCTCCTATTTAGTGAAGAAAAAGCCAGCTACTTTATAATATAGACCAGGACAGAAAATTATCTCAGAATTCCTTAGGAAGTATTGAAAAGTTACCCTGGAACCTCTGAGAATGGCCCTTATGATCCAGGGAGAGATATGGTACCAAATATTTTGTAGTTTAAAGGTTATAAGAAAATCTACACCACCCTTCGTGGCAAAGACCAAAACTTGACCTGGGTTAGTACCTCTGAAGGCAGCAGTTCAAAAAAATCTGATTACTAAGAATTCAATCCTAGAATCCCAAACATAGAGCACAGATAAGCTTAACACAGAAGAAACAGAATCCTTGGGATACCTGGGTGGCTCAGTTGGTTAAGCTACTGCCTTCTGCTCAGATCATGATCCCAAGGTCCTGGGATTAAGTCCCACATCCACATTGGGCTCCTTGCTCAGTAAGGAGTCTGCTTCTCCCTCTGCCTACTGCTACCCCCTGTGTGCGCTCTCTCTCTCTCTCTGACAAATAAATAAAATCTTAAGGAGGGCATGTATTGCATGGAGCACTGGGTGTGGTGCATAAACAATGTATCTTGGAATACTGAAAAAATTAAATTAAATTTAAAAAAAAGAAAAAAAACAAAACAGAATCCTTCCAAGAACCTCTCCTTGGATTTGTATTCTCATTGCAGGACAGTGGCCATGTATCCATGAGATTTTGTAGCAATAAATCTCATAATACTCCATGCGGCATCGAAAAACAATAGCAAAGGTGGACTAAATTGATCAAATTCCAGTATGGCATTCGAAGACAGCTAACAATCCGCACACCTTTAGGTTGAGTATGCACGTGAGATGTCTGGCTAATTCTGGAACGAAGCATAGAAAGTATCCCAAGGAAGATCCTTGACTGATGACTGATACGGCAAGGAGGGCCCCAAAGGTGATGCTGAGAGTCAAATTGCTAAATCTCAAATGACAATTGCAGCAAATTTTGGGAGGAGGGTGGTTGTGGCAATAGCTTGGAAATCTGCTGGTAGATCTGACTTCCTAAAACATTTTTTTTTAAATTAAAGATCTTATTTTTATTTATTTGTCAGAGAGAGAGTGAGAGAGAGATCACAAGTAGGCAGAGAGGCAGGCAGAGGCAGAGGGAGAAGCAGGCTCCCTGCCGAGCAAGGAGCCCGATGTGGGACTTGATCCTAGGACCCCGGGATCATGACCTGACCCAAAGGCAGCCGCTTAACCAACTGAGCCACCCAGGCATCCCTAGATCTGACTTCCTAAACAAGATTACAGGGAAGAAGAAAATAGTAATTTCTAGATCTTATTAGTAATGAAATTGTTCATAGTGTTCTCATATTGTCTTTTTAATCTAGTCTATTTCAGCACATATGTCCCCATTTCTGCCAATTATTTTTTCTTTTCTCATGATTAACATCACAAAAGTTTATCTAATTTGTATTTTTTTAAAGAAAAGTTTTTAGTTTTATTGATTCCCTCTATGGTGTCTTTTTGTATTTCAGTTATTTCTGCTTATATTTTTATTCTTTCTTTTTATATTCTTCGGCTTTATTCTGTCGATCTTTTCCTAATTTATTGAGATAAACATTTAGCTCATTCATTTTCAGCCTCTATCCATTTCTTAAAGAAGCATGCAAAGCTATAAATTTTCCTTGGAGAAACATTTTCATTGTATACCTCAAGATTTGATATATAGTGTTTCATTATCATTTGCTCTAAGCATTCATTAAATTCTAATTCAATTTATTCTTTGACATACCGGTTTACTTATAAGTGTGTTTTCAACTTCCAAATATATAGAATTTTTAACCTATCTTCTTGTTATTAACTTCTAACTTAATTGCATTGTTCTCAGAGAATGTGTTCTACATAATACCTATTTTTAAATATTTGTTTAGATTGGCTTTATGCCTTATATGAATCATGTGTGCTTAAGAAGGATATATATCTGGGACGCCTGGGTGGCTCAGTCAGTTAAGTGTCTGCCTTTGGCTCAGGTCATGACCCGAGGATCCTGTGATTGAGTCTCGAATCCGGCTCCCTGCTCAGCGGGGAGCCTGCTTCTCCCTCTGCCTGCCACTCCCCCTGCTTGTGCTCTCTCTCTCTCTCTCTCTCTCTGACAAATAAATAAATGAAATCTAAGAAAAAAAAAGGATACGTATCCTTTAAGTGTTGGATACAGAATCTGGAAGCATGAACTACCCCAGCTTCTCAAAATTGTCTTTCCTGGTCTCCATGGCACTACCTGCTTCTAGTATCCTGCTGCTTCTCAGGATGTTCCTTTTTTATCTCTTACATTGGCTTCTCTTCCTTCGTTTTACCCACAGACTTTCTTTTTTTTTTTAAGATTTTTTTTTATTCATTTGAGACAGAGAGAGAGAGCGATCGAGCATGAGCAGGGGCAGAGGTAGAGGGAGAGGAAGAAGGCTCCCCACTAAAGAGGGAGCTGATGCAGGACTCGATTCCAGGACCCTGGGATCATGACCTGAGCCAAAGGCAGATGCTTAACCATCTGAGCCACCCAGGCGCCCCTACGCATAGGTTTTCTAATCCTTAGTTCCATGCCTCATCTTTTTTTCCTGCTTTTTACTCTCCTCTCTAGACTATCCAATTCATACTGTGTCTTCAGATTCCATCTGTGTCATCATGGGTTACAAAGTAGCCTAATCTTGACCTTTCGCCTGAGTTCCAGAAACATACTTGGAACCGCCAACTGAACAGCTCCAGCTGCCTGTTCTATGTCCCGGATTGCAAGATTTTCACTCTTGCCTGTATTCTTGCTCTTAGCTGAGAAGCCTTGCCACCCCTCTTCCTTACTGCCTGCGTCCAATCCAATGTAGCATCAAGTCCTGTCCATTCTTCTCAGGCTCCTGTCCTGTATGAGGCTCCTCCTTGGCATTGCTGCTGCTGCTTTCCTAATTCCAACACCTAATCTGTCTTGCCTGAACATTGTTGCTAGGGGAACTTTACTTTTAAAAGTGTTTTCTTGTTCTAAAATCTCTAATGACTCCCTGTTTTCTGCCCACAGGACATAAGTGCGCCCCAGGTTGCTTTTCAGCTTTATCTCTCAATTCCAAACTACCACCCAGTACAGTGAACCCCTACAACACTGGCCTTCTCCTAGATTCTGGAACTGCACAGGATGTCGATGTCTGAGCTCTTGGAAGTGGTTCCACCTGGAAACTTTGAATGCTATTATCTCTCTTCTCTCACACTCTAAGCTCAATATCCAGGAAAACAAATGCATATGCATACACACGCGCACGCGCACACACACACACACACGCACACACACACACACTTAGAAAGACCTACTCATGTGTAAGCAAGATGAGAATGAAGGGGAAAGTATTTTAAAGTTTATTGCTCTGCAGATGTTGACAATTAGGGACTAATGTGATTTTAGTTGGAGGAGAGCAGTAGAGAGAAGCCAGGGAATGGTTAATAATACCTTTATTGGCAAATCGTCCCCTTCTCTTCATTTTCTCTCTGCTGACTTGTTAGGAAATTTTCTTAAGTCCTCATGAAATGATAACACGTTCATTTCCACTTCTCCTCAAACACCTAATTGCCCAGACATTTAGATGATTGGATGACCTTATCTCCCAATCCACTTTCATGTTACTTTCTCTTGGGATTGGTTGCCTGGTAACTCTGATATCAGGCTTGCTTTCCTAATAATTATGCTTTTTTGTATTCTCCAATAATTATCTCCTGCTGAGTTTTCTTGCAGTTTACATTTTATTTCTAGATCTAAAAATGTGTGGACATAAAAAAATAATTTTATTTTCTTAGAACCACATATGGAGTATATTTATGTAATAACCCTTACCAAACATTCTTGGTAGGAAGAAAATTTCTGGGCTTTTTTCCTGCCAGATAAAGTGACCCTTTCCTTCACAGATCTCTGTCCTTGTGAGTATGGATTTATATGAACCTGACATATAATGTGAGATAATTCTTTACTTTCCTGTGGGTGCTCAAGTGTAAGCGTCAATGTCATTTCATAGATCCATATTAAAAGAAGATAAAAAATGGACTTTGAAAACAGAAAAAATGTTTGAAATGGCAGACTTTGTAATACAGTGCCTTTTCTTGTGTCACCAGTCCATGACATGAGTTCTTCCTAAATTACATGCACTTGAAGAGTATCAATGCATATACCATTTGGACATACAGTATACCCATGTAAAATGTAAAACCATGTCGTACATGTGCTAACATTAAGGGCTTTGTATTTTATTTTATTTTATTTTGTTGTTTTTTTAAGTATTAATATAAGATTTATTTGGACAGTGATACATATAGTCATCATTACCAAGCTTAATATGAGGTGTTAAATATTTGATCCAATTTTCTTTCCTGAATAAGTTTTTCTTTCCTATCTCTGTCAGTTTTGAAAACAATACATGGTGCATGAACGATGAATCTTGGAACACTGAAAAAATAAAATTAAATTAAATAAAAGAACCAGTACTAGAAGAGGAGTGGCCAAATTCCAAACTGAACTCCTCAGAATGAGGTCTTGGGAGTGGGTCTGAAAGTGGGGTAGATATTTGCTGATTTTGTGTGGGTCTAATGAATCAAGGCAGGATCTTCAATGAGCCCTTGGTGGTTGAGGTCATTGTACCAGAGCAGGTACTCCTGTTTAAGTTGGGATCTTAGGCCAACCATGGCCTTGCACCTTCCATAGTTTCCCGAGATTCGTCATATTCAGCTAGGTGGAGCGTATGGGGCAGGTGGCCAGGTGCAATGGTTTGTCAGGACTTTGCATTTTCATATGCCATCCACTAACCTGAGAATATCTGTCTGATGCATGGACAGATCACTCAAAGAAACAATTTGTCTTTTCAGTATTCGTTCATCTATTCATTTTTATTTATTCATTCACTTGTCAGTTGTGGATGGGCGCAGAATGGCCCTGTGAACCAATATTGTAATACAAAGTGAAAAGTGAGGTAATGCAAATTATCATAGGTTTGT
>CM052896.1:99791080-99840107 GCA_028534135.1 Potos flavus
CCGATTCCCCCAATTCACATTTCCTTTCCTTCTCCTAATGTCCTCCATGTTTTTCCTTATGCTCCACACGTAAGTGAAACCATATGATAATTGACTCTCTGCTTGACTTATTTCACTCAGCATAATCTCTTGTGCTAAGCACTTTAAAAGGTTGCTGCAATTGGCCCTCCCAACAACCTCATGTGCAGTAACTATTAAATCTCTAACTCACAGAACCAGAGGGTAGAATGATGGCCTCCAGGAGCTGAGGGAAATGGGGAGATGTTGGTCAAAGGGTATAAATTTTCAGTTGTGAGATGAATAAGTTCTGGGGATCCAATGGTTTATAGTTAATAATATTGTACTATATACTTGGAATTTGCTAAGAGAGTAGACCTTAAATGTCTTCACTACACACACACACGTAAAGGTAACTGTGAGGTGATAGGTGTGTTAACTTCATTGTGTAAACATTTCACAATGTATACATATATTAGATGATTATGTTCTACAGTATAAATATATTTAGTTTTTATTTGTCAATCATACTTCAGTAAAGCTGGGAGGGAAGGTTGTCAACTTACTTATGAGAGAACAGAAGCTTAAGGAAGGTAAACAAGTCACTCAAACTCAGTGATGAGTGGCAGAGCCCAAACTCCAGGTGCTTTTACTCTCTCCCACTTTGCTCTTCTGCCTTTAATGTATTGAACATAATAACTAAAATTTGAACTAGTATTAAAAGATAAGTACGATGGCTCCTAGAAGAGGAATGAGAATGGGTACTTTGCTTAGCTGGGGGAATCATTGGTGCAAAGACACAGAAGTGGAAGGGATTTTGTTCAAAGGAGAGCAGGGATATTATGCCTTGAGCATACGATGTGATGATGCTGGAAAATGAGATGGGAAGAGACACTTGGGCTCCCTTTGTTCCAGATCTTATTTGCTTAGGAGTTGTTTTGTTGTTGTTGTTTGTTTGTTTATTTTTTCACTTAGGAGTTTTGATTTGATCCTAAAGGCATTGGCTGGTCAATGGAGGCTTGTATTTGATAATGGGAACTCAGATGTCAATGTGGAGGGTGAATTGGATGCGTACGAAGCGGTAGTTCCTAATAATCCGGACAAGAGGTGATGCTGGACTAATCTATGTCAGGAACTATGAAAGTAATAAAGATAGGGACCTTGCAGGGGTAACAGAAATTTGCTCTTCTCTTCCCCCAGGCCCAGAGATGCAAGCACTTCAATTGACTATTGGCTCTGTGCAAAAATGGGAATGGTCAGCAAAGGAACGCTGTCCTGAGTTTTTCACACATCAGTAACGTTTCCCACTGTGGGTTCTTCTTTACCAATCCAGATGGGGAATCATCATTTATGGACTTCAGAGGGAAAGGTAATTATAAAATTCATTAGGCTTCCCGAATAAAGAAGTGTAATGTCTTCCAAGAAAATAATTAAACTACCATGGGCAAAGAGCCTCATCTGTGTAATTTAAAGCAATGTAGCAGGTCATTGTTTAGTGTCTCGAATCTACATGTAGCTAATTAGTCTACATGTAGCTAATTCATAATCATGCTCCATCTGGCCAAAATTAGTCACATTATTCTGTAGGCCAAGCAAAAATACTGTTTTCAGTTTTAGAGGTTTCAATATTCTATCTAATGTTGTCCAATGTGCATCTGGATTATCCATTCTCCTTTTTCAATATATTTGAATCTTGCTGGAGTGAAAAAAAAAATAGAATCTATAGCGTGTAGAATAAATAGCTCTTGTTTCAAGAGCCCAGAGCCCTTAGTAGAAGGACATTGGGATAGAATGTTCTTATACCTATTTAAAAGACAGGGAACCCAAACGGATGTGGGCCAAGCTGCCAGGTGTTGAGGTGGTCAGTTAGGATAACACGCCAAAATGGAAATAACAAGCAAAACTTTTTATTTACTTACTGTGACAGTGTGGGCGAGAGGGAAAAGAGAAGAGCACTAGCTCACTAGTGTTCCATTTCCCCCCATGGAGTGGCACTAGGCAGGGATCAAATGGAAGCACAGATGGGGATATCATCTCACTGCCAAGGAACCCTGAACAAAAACTCCTGCTTTTTTATGCACTTGCGGGGCCACAGGAAGGAAGAGGGGAAAGGGCTTGGTGTGGAAAGGTGCTGAGTCCAAGTGGAGAAAACTGCCTTGGCCAAGGTTTTGGTGGAAGTGCTTGAAAAGTGTCTCAACAAAAGCCCCTCCCACCCATAAAGAGATCTCCAAATAGAGATGCCTATAGGCTGGGAATGCAGATATGCATGTGAGTATGGCTGGCTCAAAAAGGGCCTGAGCCCTTGACTGCAATGCCCTCCAGATGAACTGGCTGTGCGCCAAATCTGGTGTGGGGAGGGCAGCTTCCCCCGGGGAGCCTGCCAGGCAAAGCCTTGTTATTGCCTGTGGTCAGACCTGACAGATCACACATAGGGTTTTTGTCTTGGAGCCACAGTCCTCAAGGTGCATCCAGGAGATGGCAGATCTGGTAGTAAATTGAAGTGGACTCAGCTGTCCAGCACACCAATCTGCCAAAAAACATAAATTGTGAACAGAGGGCATAAAGGAAATTTTCTGATCTAATGTCATGCAATTACTAAAGGAGTCGACGGTCTTGATCTTATATATCTGGGAATCCCAGGATCAAAGATTAGACCCAAGGCTTAGAGGAGAAACTGGCATTTTCCTTCTTGGTTCCCTGCTCCACTGGTTTCTCACTCGTCTGTAAATCCAACTTTGAAAAGAGAAGGGAAGGGAAAAGGAGTGGTGCTCTGAAAATGTTTGCTCTTCCTCAGTCCTGTGAGCACTCATTTCATAAGCCTCCATCACAGGAGAAGGCGACATCAGTACATACTGTGTAATTGCAGAACACTGGCAAGAGTCTCCCCATCTGGCCTGGATGCAACTTATATCTCAGATGTCTGTTAAATTTGTTCCCTAATTTCCATTCTCGCTGCCTCTCAGGCTATTGTAATAGACCTCTGATTACCGTTCCTGCTTTGGGCTTATTTTTCCCACTGGAATATCTAGGAAGCAATAAGGGACCCAGAATTGAAGCCTCTTCTGGAAGTTACTTCTGTAGAGGTGATCACTGAAGCCCATGGGCATGAACAAGCTCTCCTAGACAGTGATGTAGGATTAAGAAACAACCACCAAACTCTTCCACTAATGAATTAAGGAAAGAGCACACACCCATTTTTTTTTTCATTTATTCGATAAATAGTTAATTAAGAATATTTATTTTTATGCTGTTGCTATATGCTGGGGATTAAGAAATTCTTCCCTGGGGGCACCCGGGTGGCTCAGTCGTTAGGCGTCTGCCTTCAGCTCGGGTCATGGTCCCGGGGTCCTGGGATCGAGCCCCACATCCTGCTCGGCGGGAAGCCTGCTTCTCCCTCTCCCACTCCCCCTGCTTGTGTTCCCTCTCTCTCTGTCTCTCTCTCTGTCGAATAAAAAAATAAAATCTTTAAAAAAAAAAAGAAATTCTTCCCTGGAAATAATGAAGGCAATGGGGTGGAGTTTTCAGCAAAGGCTGACAGGCAAGATGAACAGGTTTTTCTGAATGGGGCAGAAAGGGGAAAAAGCGGAGGAGAAGGTAAGAGAAAGGAAGGGAAATGGAAATATGTAGACATGAAGAAGCATCCTGCCATATTCAAAGTTTTGCAAACATTTCCCTCTGTCTGGATATTGGGGCTTAAGTGGATAATCAGTAAGATGAATGAGTGTAAGATACAGCAAGAAGCAAATTGCAGTGCAGTAACTGGAGGGCTCATATTCCACTGGAGAAATCTAGTTATTTATGTGTTTATTTATATTTTTTTCAAGATTTTATTTATTTGAGAGAAAGAGAGTGCAGGAGCGGTGGGGGGGGCGGGGCAGAGGGAGAGGGAGAAGCAGACGCCCTACTGAGCAGGGCCCCCCCCCACGTGCCACCAGCTGATCCCAAGACCTTGAGATCATGACCTGAGCCAAAGTCAGATGCTTAACTGACTGAGCCACCCAGGCACCCTGAGGATTTTTTTTAAAGATTTATTTATTCGAGAGAGAGAGAGAGAGAGAAAGAGAGAGAGAGAGAGCTTGCACATGAGTGGGGGGAGAGGCAGAGGGAGGGAGAGAGAAGCAGACTCCCAGCTGAGTTCGGAGGCCCCTGTAATGCAGGGCTCAATCTCACAAATGAGACTGAGATCATGAGATCTCATGAGACTGAGATCATGACTAGAGCAGAAATCAAGAGTCAGATGCTTAACTGACTGAGCCACCCAGATGCCCCTGGAGAATTTTTTACTTAGAGTAATGAAAAGGGCAGATTCTGGCAGTTATATGAAAGACAGGTTGTAGGGTATAGTGACTGGAGACACTTCTGCCTACAGTCTAAGTGAAAGAGAACATGGGCCTGAATAGGGAAGATAGCAATGGCATTAAGAGGATGGACATCGGGTAGGGTATGTGTTGTGGTGAGTGCTGTGAATTGTGTAAGACTGATGGATCATAGACCTGTACCCCTGAAACAAATAATACATTATATGTTAATAATAAAAAAATTAAATAATAAAAAAATTAAAAAGAGGAAGGAATGGATGTGCTGGGCATCTGGTAGAATTTAAAGGACTTAGTGACTGAAAGGTTTCGGGAGTGAGAAAGTCCAAGGTGACTCCCAGTTATTCGACTTGAGTAAATGGGTGGTTATCATTCATATCTCTTTTGGGCCATTGAAATAGCCTCCTTATTGATCTTCGGTCTTTACCCTTTCCAGTTTATCCTTCACGTTCCCATCAGAATGATATTTCTAAAATACAATTTATATATATCCTATCACTTAAAACTTCTTGTTGCTACCTACAAGTCTGCAAAAGAAAATCTGTGCTGCTTACTTTGGGCTTCTTGGCAGAGAACAGTGCAGCCTCACTAAAAACACCTATTTTTTATAGCATACATCCTAAGGACATAACACTATACAGTTATTCCAAGGGTACCTTGGAAAGCGGTTCCCAAACCCATATGTATTTTGATTACTTTCTGGAAAGGCAATGACCAACAGTCAAAATCCTGAGCCCCCATATTCTTGACAAGTTGTCTTCTTCTCTCACCATAATGTCCCAGACACACCAAGAAAAGAATTGCCTTTTCTCACCAACTATGGATTTGGCCCCAAACCAACATACACACCCCCTAGAACAAGCAGCTCTCAAAACTCTAGATGAAACACAGATGAAGGGGCTTCTTTGGCTCCCTACTCCTAGACCTATTCTCTAGTCATTACTCTCAATTAGTTGTCCTCTTAGAAACAAACAACAACTAAAAGTGACCCAAGGAACAGAAGCTTCTCCCTGTCCCTAAGACATGAGCCAGAGATTTTACGTTGGCAGCTGCTAGGCCGAATTCTACTTGCAAACATCTTTTGCCAGCCGACACAGTTGTCCCGCAAAATGGTTTAAAAAATGGTTTAAAAAAAAAAAAGTAAAATCCTTGTCCCTTCCCTACTGTCAAAACGTGAAAAATGAATTTGCAGTAGGGGTAGGGGTGCTCAGTACATTTTGGCATTCCCCAATCAATAGGCGCTAGAACGGTATTCCTCTTTGGATGGAGTATTTGGCTTCCAATTCATCACCCCTGGCCCAGTTCCCTCATGTGGGTTAGACCGCTCGATCATTAATGTGCATCCAAATCACCTGGTAAATGTTGTTAAAATTCAGATTTTGATTCAGGAGTTCTGGGGTGAGGCCCAAGATTTGTTCTCAGGTAATACTAACACTGCTGGTCCAGGAGCCCTACTTTGGTGACAAGGAACTCGGTAGGTAGCGTGGTACTCAGGTGCTCTCCTTTGGAGCCAACAGTCTGGTTTTGGATTCTAGTTCATCCACTTACTAATTGAGCCACCCCGAGAGAAGTTCCTGCATTAAGTAGGCCTCAGCTTTCTCATTTACAAAAGGATGCTAATAATAGTCCTTAACTCAAAGGAGTTTAGAAAAGATTAAGTGAGTCATTGTACATGACAGGCCTCACAAGAGTGCGTGGCACACAATAAGAAATCAATGTTAATTGCTATGATTCGTTTTTGAAGTTACCATGGGTCACTCCCTTCCTTAAAATTATGGAATTGTTTTCCAGTGGCTTTGGCATGAATTCCAGACTCCTTGACATGGATTACAACGCCCTTCATGACCTGGCCCTTATTTCCCTCTCCAGCCTCATCTCTCTACCTTTTGTCCCTAGCAAGGCACTTTAATATCTCTCATCTTGATCCCTCTGCCCTAGGAATTCTCTTTACCTAGAATACTCTTCTGTTTCTTTATCCAGCCAACTCCTAAAAGCCCTACAACATTTAGTTGAATCAACTCGAGTTAGTTGAGGCGGAATTCTTCCCAGACCCTTCCCATCACCACTGTGAGTTATAACGGTAGCTCTCTTACAGGTCCCCATAGCATTGAGGGTCCATCTCTGCCACAACACTTTCCACATTATATTGTAATAGTCAGATTGTCTGTCTCTCTTCTTTGGGGAAACTCCTGTGCTCGTAAGCTTTCAATAAATGTCCATTGCGGAATTAACAAATGAATAAATGACCAAATATATTCTTGGTGCTTTTGTAGATCTCTGTTGGCCCAAATGCTTTTATGAGGCCTCTTCATTTATGGGTCACAGATCTTTGACCTTTAAGGATCCAGACAGGCTGCAGCCTCATTCTCTCCCTTCCCAGCGATGCGCACATACTCAGCACTGCCATGACCCCACCAAGTAACTGGTAACATAACAGCCCTGCGGGTAATACTCAGACATTGCAGTTCTTGCATTTTCAGATTCAAGAATACAGCCAATCAAGGTATGCATGTGGGGCTCAATTATTGGCTAAGCTACTAGCCCAGAACAGTGATTTTAAACCTACGTTCAGCAGACTCAATTCAAATGCTAGGTGCTTTGCTTAAACCATATTCACTTAACCTTCTTAACTCATTTTCTGGCCTCTGAGACCTCTTACAATCTAGCTCCAGTCTGCTTCTCCAACCAGATCTCACTGTCTTCACTGTGCTCCAGCCACACTAGCCTGCTTTTGGGTCCTGAGATACCAGTTACCGTCTGCAGGATCTAGTCCTGAGATACCAGTTACCGTCTGCAGCAGCTAGTTGCTTGACCTGAGATGCACACTCCTCCCACCCACTACTCCCATACACACAGACTCCAGACTGTCTCTCCCTCCTTTTCACCTCCAGAATGCAAGCTCCTTGAGGCCTAGACTTTGTTTTTTGTTTTTATTTTTGTTTTTTTTCCCCCACTGCTCTATTTCTACTACTTAGTGCCATAGCAAGAGCTCAATAGATATTTGTTGAATGTTGAGTAAATTAATACTTCCTATAAGGTCATTATTTAACTGTGACCCCCCATGCTCACCCATCTAAGGGCAGCCTCCCTCCCCCTGTAATTCTAGATGAGCTTCCTGCTGGGTTTGTTTGTTTATGACATCAATCACTGATTATACATATTTTCATTTGTTCACCTTTTTCTTCCCCTTGTGTTATCTCTGATAGACTCTTAAGAGGGAAGAAATGATATTAATTTTGTTCAGTGTTTGGCACCTAGTACTTAGTTGATAAATATTTTTTCTTTAGAGTTGTTCAGTGAAAATTAACTGGCCAAAGAAGAATAGTGGCACTATTATTTCAATTTATTTATCTGACGTACAAAATCCTACAAAAGTTTCAGGGCTGTTTGTAGCTTTAAACTAGGAAGAAACCACTAGTATTAACTTAAGAAAGTCAGAATGGGAAAAAGCCTCAGATGTCATGAGACCCATTTTCCTTGCTCTGCAGGTAAGTAAATCAGGGCACAGGAAAGGGAACGAATTGCACAGCTAGTTAGGAGCAAGACTGGAAATAAAGCCCAGGATTTCTCACTGTACATGATTCATCCATCAATGAGGAGTAATTTAAGTCTTGACTTATGTGCTCAAAATGAAGCTAGGCTTTGTGCAGTGGTTCTCAGCCCTGGTTGCACACTGCAGTCACCTGGAGAACTTTAAAAAGTACTGATGGCTGAGACCCAACCCCAGGGATTTTCATGTAATTAGGTGAAAAATCCTGATGCCCAGGTTCCAGTCCCAACCAATTAAATCAGAATCTCTGGGGATGGGACCTGGGCATCATCATTTTTAAAGATCCCTAGGTGATTCCAACATAGAGCTAGGATTGAGAAGCACAGTTTAAGAGGAAGAAAGGGATGAAACTATTTTGATTCATTTGAAAATGGAACTCAGGACTCCTGGCTAATATCAGTCTAACAGGTTTTCTTCCCTAATTATCAGTCGTTGGAAAAGTCATTTGTAAAGAACCATCCTCAACTTATCAGAATTTAGCCAACTATATATATCTGGATCAATTAATTTTGTAAGTAAGGACTTTTGAGATGATTTTCTTTTTTTTTTTTAAGATTTTATTTATTTATTTGACAGAGAGAGAGATCACAAGTAGGCAGAGAGGCAGGCAGAGAGAGAGGGGGAAGCAGGCTCCCTGCTGAGCAGAGAGCCTGATTTGGGGCTCGATCCCAGGACCCTGAGATCATGACCTGAGCTGAAGGCAGAGGCTTTAACCCACTGAGCCACTCAGGCGCCCTTGAGATGATTTTCATAGTCAAGTTCACAATAATCCAAGGTAGACAGAAGGCATGGTTGATTTCTTTTGATACTCTTTACCCAGAAGAAATTTCCAATGATTAAGAGGAACAAAACATAAACTTATAGGAAGAAAACAGCTACTATGTAAAAAAAAAAATCATAAAAGGGAAACCTACTGATATTTTAACACTTATTCAAAGTGTTATTTAAAGGAATAGGAATGTTTTTAAAACTTCAGATTACGGTTTATTTCAAAGGGATTTAAAACACTTAATAGACTACCGTCTTTTTCTTTCAAATTCATTATGTTATCCCAAACTGTTTCCAGGGTCTGGGAGTTTCGACTGCCAGATCTGATCACTCTTGTGTCATCTTCAGGTGCTCCACAGCGAAAGCAGGCAGGACACCTGAAACTTTTCAGTAGGTCCATTCAAAGGCAGCAGGAGGTAAAAGACAAGTCCAGGTTGCTACTTTTGAGGATCAGATTTTTCCATTTATAAAGTAGTATTTAAGCTTAGTCAGGAAAACTGCATTCACTTTTATTACGCTCATGAAGAGTTCACTTGTAGCCAGTTTCTGGAGGTGGTGGTAGTAATTAGACCAATTACACAAACACCTCATTTTGATAATAATGTATTGTCAACAAATGACTCACAGATTTAGTATCTGCAGCTGGTTAGGAAAATTCGGTGGAGACCTTGGCTCACGCCTCGTTGGTGTGGGCAGTGGAAACTGGTGGGGGTATAAAAAAGTCTTACTCTCTTTAGTTATAAAGCACAGCTATACATGCAGTCCATAAACAAGTATGTAATATATCAGCCCTGTTAAAATTTCATAGAGATCACGTACTATATGATTCCTTTTATATAAAGTGTCCAGAAAGGCAGATCTATAGAATTAGAAAGTACACTAGTGATTGTCCAGGACTGGGGGAAATGAGGGTGGAGGGCTAAGGGTAACAACTAGTGGGCACAGGATTTATGGTGGGGTTGATGAAATGTTCTAATATTGAATGAAGTGATAGTTGCACAACTCTGAATATTCTAAAAGCCATAGGTTTGTATACTTTAAATAGGTAATTGTACGGTATGTGAACCATATCACAATGAAGTTGTTAAAAAACGCTTTCCTCTAAAAAAAAAAATCAAAATCATGGGGGTGGTGACTAGGGGGAAAAAAAAACATCTAAAGAGGCTCCTTAAGGGGCCAACGATGAGAAAAAAAGTTTGGGGGGAAAAACTGCCTTCAGTCTCTATATTCCCAGCCCAAACATCAGCCATGACAGCTTGTCTCATTAGCCTGAGCAGTTCCTTATTTGATCCTACCCAAGCCAGGTAGTAACCCATATCTCTACCAATGGGTGGAGTCTGGAACTAGTTCTCCTGGCCAGAGTCTCTAATATTAGTTGGGCTGAGGAAAGGGGTTGGGGGAGGTATGCCTTATGGGGATCAGGCATCATGGTTGCCTTGCAGGGGTCACATTAGGAACACTTTCCTAAGAACTGGGATGCTTGAGACCACAAGAGGCTCTCTGAACACTTAGCTTTTGAACTTGCGTTGCAGGATGAAATTCTCAAGGATATAAACTCTGAGGTGGTTAGCAAACATGGCTTTTATTAGCGGATACTCTAAGAATCAACTCCTCTGGAAAAGAGGGGAAGGAAGCAGGGGTCAGTTGAGGGAAAAGTTGAGCTGTGATGGCAACCTGGAAATGGGCCCGGATAGAAGTGAGATAGCCCTCCAGAGTTGTCCCAACAGCTGAGCATAAGCCCTTCATTCCTGAAGGGATACCTGGGGGGTACATCACAGCATTCGTCTCATTCAACATTTCCCAGGGGTCAGAAGAACCCCAGCAGCGGCTCATGAGATATCCTGGTTGTGGTGACTAAGGCAGACTACAGAAAATGACCGCCAAGAGGAATCCATTCTTTCAGTCACAGAATCATAGAGAATGAATTTGTATAGCATCATAATGTAGATGCAATTAACATTAGCTAATATCACAAACTTATACTGATATTGACAAAATGGATGAACCAACTATCATCAAGGAAGCCACATCTGTCAATGTGGCTATTTAGTAAATGCTGCCAATGACGTGTATTTCAATACCATGCATCGGTGTGTTGTGTTATCTGACATGTAGTATCAGGTATGATACACCATATCTGTAAGTCAGATTGCCACATGATAATATAAAAAACTACATAAATATGTTTTGCCTTTTCATATATATTTAAGAATGTACTAAGATTTCCCATGTTCTGTCAGATGTAGTTTTGAGAAACCTTACTCTTTCAAAAGCTACTCCTATTCCTAAGCCTTCCATGCTGTGCTCCTACTAGGTCTTTCTGGCTGTGATTGCCCTTCTTCTAGAGAACCCTATATTTAGAAGGCATGAAGAACCCAGACTGTTTACAGAAGGGCTTTGGAGAGGCTGTGAATTCCCTAGAATTGAATGAGAAATGTGTGTGTCATGGTCTATGTACATTTTTCCAGGACAGGAGTCCATAACTCCCATAAGATTCTCAAAGGGGCCATTCCTTTGAGTTTATTAATCATTCCATCTTCCATGATGCTCTTTCTACTGTTTTCTTATATTCACTGTGTATATCTGTGTTCCGTCACGTGTTAGGAACCAGATCAATTTCCATATCTCTTCAGCGCTTTCACTGAGGCCTCTCCTTAAATATACTCTGAAGTTCCTCCTAAAAAAAACAAACAAAAAAACAAACACCCAACTTGTTATGGGTCCTTTTTGAACAGATAACTCTTAGCTGAAGGCATACATCAATATTCAGCCCCCGATAGTGAATATATCCCAAGTAGGTCCATTTCTAACACATCCAAGAAGCTCCCTAGAGTGGTTGGTATGACTATTCAAGATGAGAGCACATTCAGAGAGTTCCTTTCCTTGCCTCAATTTCCACATATACTCCCTGTCCTGCTCTGAAGAGAAATCCACTGGGCCTAGGAAATTATACAAGCAAAAAAAAAAAAAAAAAAGGCATTGAATTTTTGTCTTTTAGGTATAGCTATCATTTATTAGCACTTAGCCAAGGCAGTGGGCTAAGTGCTATATAAATAATTTCACTTAACTCATATAACAAGCCTATAAGGTGGATGTTATTGTTATTCTCATTTTACAAAGGAGGAAACAGAGGTTGAGCAAGGTTAGAGTGCTCAAAACCACACAGATGGTGAGTAGTGGAGTCACATTTGACTCCCAAGCTGATTAACTCCAAGGCTCACACTCTTGACCACTAATATTGACTATCCTGAACCATGAAGGCTGCCTTTCTAACCTTGTTCATTGGAGGGGAGGAATGTATGTGTGTGTGTGTGTGTGTGTATGTGTGTATATTAAAAAGTTACAAAGCTTATTAATAATTACAAAATGAATGCCATTTAACCACCACCTAGGTCAAGAAATAGAACATGGCTGCTCTTGTGTCTCTTCTTATCCCAACTCCCTCCCTCCTCACTGAAGGTAACCACAATCTTGACTTTTATGATAATGGCTTCCTTGCTTTCCTTTATATTTTTACCACCTAGCGATGCATACCTAAACATAATTGATTAGGTTTGCCTTTTTCTTTTTTTTGGCAGGGGGCAGTTATATGAATGAGATCATACAATATCTCTTCATATCTTGAGTTTTCATTTGCTCAACTTTATGTTTTAGATTGATCTAAGTGCTTATAGTTGTATTTTGCTCATTTTTATTCCCGAATAGTGTTCAGCGTGTTAATATGCCACAGTTTATTCTTTCTGTTGTCAGGAAACATTTAGATTGTTTTCATTTTGAGGCTATTTTGAAAAATGCTGCTATGAACACTCTTGAACCTGAGTCCTGGTGTGCATGTGCATGCATTCCTGTGGGATATAAACCTCCAGGTGGGATTCTGAGTCATGGGATATACATGAATTCAACTTCAGAAGAAAATACCAAATTGTTATCAAAGTGACTTACTACTCTACACTCCCACCTGCATGGTATGAGATTTCCCATTGCTTCCCATGATAAGTTTAAAATCACTTCCCATGATTTTTTAAAAGACAGACTGCAGCCTTGTTCCTTGTCTTCTTTGGGGAAGAATCTCAAGTCCTTTCAGCTGCCTGCCATTCTCTCTTACACAGGTCCACCAGGGCCGCTTTGGTTATTGAACTTCCATTTTCCAGCCACATTTCCTATTTCCACTTATATTCTGTCTCTTGGAAAAGAAAACACTTCTGAATTCTTATCAGAAATGAATTCAGTGGAACTCATAGGAGGAACAGGAAATAAAGGCCAATAATGGAAATTTCCTAGAAAGATATTCTCTATCAGTTTAGCTATGCTACACAAATGTCCCAGATACAGGAATAATTTTCCTTTTTCCAGGTTATTAGAAACCCAGTCCACCTGCTGACCAAACATACAAGTTTAACCAAGTGTTTCCCACAGATACTACATTATGATTAGTAATGAAGACTTAGCAGGTTTAGTTTGTCAGAGGATTAAGTAAGCCTCAAGAATGAAAACTCCTGAAAGGATTTTTGTCTGATGTTCAGAACAGAGTCTAGCACACAGTAGGTGTTTAACGAATATTTGTTGGTTGTTCAATGTAAGCTTTGTGTGTCAAATGTCATTCCTAAATATCTCAACAAGAAGTCCAGCAACTATATAGGTTCTTGAATCTGTAAGGGATGGAAACTTTTGACTATTACTGTAGTCAGCATTTCAACACTCTTGAATCAAGCACTTGGCTCACTCTCTCTTTTCTCTAGGCCACATGCACTGGACTGAGCATGTGATGGGATGAAAATTCCCAGTGATGGACTTGCCAAAGATGTGGATCAAGAGAGAACTTCAGGATCTTTCAATTTTCAATTACATGTTGATATCACCAACTATAGCTGATTTTACCTTAAGAGAGCTGCAGTATACAAAAATGGTATTTTTGTGTTATTAGTCATAATTCATTTAAAAATGTTTAGAATGTAACGGCCTATGCCAACCACTGTATGAGGTGACAGAGCAATAGCACCGAAGAAGATAGAGATGGTTTCAACATTTTGGTCTAGTGTGGACCTGGTAATCAAACTACGTTGGAATTAGAGCCATGATGGAGAAAACAAAGTAGTCTGAGAGCATGAAAAGAAGGTAAAAACACATGAGGGAAATGGGAGGAGGCTTCCTGGAGGAAGGGATATCTAAGCAGAGACAGCAAAGAGGAGTAGGAGTTCACCAACTGAACAAGAGAGGTAAGAAAATGAAAGGCAGAAAGAAGAGCATGAACCAAAGCCAAGAGGCAAGAGAGAACAAGAAAGTGAAAAATGTTTAGAATCACTGAAGCACAGAATATATGAGAAGATTGGGAGAGAGAAGACTAAAGCAGAAATCAGGAGCAAGATTATTGAAAACTACATCAAGGGGTTGAGAGCAGTGAGATACTAAACGAAGATTCTAAGGAGGCCAGTGACAAAGTCAGATTTGGATTTAGAAATTTGTTATCATAATCTAAGCCTGAAAAGTTGATGACCTATGCTAAGCAAATGATCGTAAGAAATGAACTATATGTAGGAGGTGTAATTGATAGGAATTGGTGAAGAGCCCAGGGTGAGGAGAGGGAGAATTCAAGAAACCTAGCTTGGCAGTTGGGTGAATGGTTTACTGAGATGGGAAACATATGGAAGAACAGTTTGGGGAACAGGGTAGAATAGCCGGGTTTTGTTTTAGTTGTGTTTGAAGTGCTGATGAATTACACAAGTGAAGTGGACAGGGCAGATAAAACTAAGGAAAATCTGTGAGTCTCATAGGCAAGCTTCGGCACTCTAGCAGCCACTGAGTATAGGGGCTGTGTCAAAATATTAAGGGAAACTGGTTTGGTGGATATTTTTTACTGTCCCATCATGGGCTTACGTTGATTTAATCTTCTGTCCTGGCTTCTCAGCCATGCTTGCTGAATAAGGACCTTAAAACCAGACGTTTATCATGAAGCAGATTCCAAGTGCTAAAACCCAGATCCTTTTCTTTCCAGGCAGCTCCCTGAGCTACATTTCAGAGAGGGGACTCGAAGACAGTGGTAATGGAGGTCACGTTATTTGTTGAAAACAACACAAACAATGACAACTAACTTTTTAAGTGTTTGGAAAAATGTGGTGCCTAACAGCCTTTATAGCTGCCACAGACACACAGTTCCACCGACTGCCTTCTCGAACACTAACTCATCCCTGCAAAGACCTAGGCGTTCTCCCAGGGAGGGCCCAGCCTAGACTAGAACAATGGTAGTTCTTGCCAAAACATAAGTATTAGGCCTTTGAATTCAAACCTTACTGAGCTTTTTGAAACCCCAACCTCTTCTACATCCCCTACTCCTTTTTAGATTACTATAGTGGTTTTCTAGTTTGACAACAAACTTCCCTGTATCCCAGTTGGTCAGATATTAAGCTAAGGAGAGACAACTTTTTTTTTTTTTTTTTTTTTGCACATAAACCTCACAATAATCCTGTGGGAGGATACTGGGGTTGAGAGAAGTTAAATAGCCTTCCCAAGGTCACAGAGCCCACATTCTTTAGCAACGCCATACTGGCTCCCATTTTCTACCTATTATCTTAACCTTGATGGTGACTATAATTACCACAAAAGTAACTAGCATGTCTCGAGCATTTATTATGCCCCCAAAACTCAGTGAAAACACTTTACATAGATTTCGGCATTTCATCTCCACAACAGTTTTACGAGTACCATTTTCTCCACTTTCAAGATGGGGATTCCGAAGCCCAGAGAAGTTATCACCTGCTGAACGCACACAGGGGACGAGTGGCAGAGCCAGGATTTGAACACAAAAGCCTGACCTCAGAATCCTCACTGTAATCACTACACTTCAGTTGGGGTAACCTCTTAGGTCCCTCTCCCACCACCCAACCCCCTGCTGCCACCTGTTCAAAGATTCAGTGATTTGTTTCTGTACCATGGGAGCCTTATCACATTATATTTCACATAAGTTACATCATTAAAAGTATGGTTTTGAATGGTTGTATTGAGTTCATCTGGTATAATAAGTTTTTGTCTAGCTTAAGCGTTGGAAGTAGCTAAGGAAGAAGTAGGTAGAGCCAGTCACACTTTGGCCCAAGGCCAATTGAGGTAGTGAGATTTATTTTTCAACCCTGAAGGTGCGAGAAAGGGCTGTCTTAGCTTCCCACGCCACAGCTTGGGAGAGCCTAGTGCTTTGCCATTAGTAGAAGACACCTTTGCCAGCAGGGGTCTCTGCTTCACAAAACAATATCTTATTGGCCCTTATGGATCCAGAAACAAGCGACCGGCTGGATTTTATTCTCAGTGCTCAGGAGGAACTCTAGAGTCCAGATGTACCAGGACAAAACAAACAAACAAAATAAGACAACATTTTACCTTTCTCTGGCTTTTTTTTTTTTTTTTTAACTGAGAGAGGATTAGTAACAGGCAACTGTAATACCAAAAAATTTTTAAATTGATCCTGAGAATGATGCCCCCCTCCCAATGTCTTCAAGCTAATGCACTAGACTTGGAAATGTACATTTGGCATGCTTTTTTGTACTTGTACCCTAGCTATCCGATCATCCTCCATTACCACAATACCTTTGTCCTGCCCTTCTAGCCCCTCTCCTGCCCCAATTCAGGTCTATCTCTTTTGATTCTGAACTCTTCTCCAGACCTTCTCTGTCTTCTGCCTCCTGCTAAGGGGGCTCTGTTAATGCTAGTACTTTGCCAATAATAGCCAACTCAAAATAACGTAGTACCTTGCCTTCTCAGCACAAAAAGATTCTCGATGACTGTCAAATATATCAACTATAATGCAACTTAGTGGCTGGCAAATAGAAGTAAAGGAAGATTGGAAGGAGAGAAAATGGAAAGTAGTGAAGAAAAAAGAGAAAGTGTTAATAAAGTCCTCTATATGGTTGATATGTGCTTTCACAGGTTTCTTTCCTAATATTAGACTTAAGAAGCTTCCTTAATCCCCACCAGGGAGCCTGAACTTTGATTTGCTGAGGAAGTTCAGAGAGCCTTGAATCTCTGGGCTCGATAAGCCAGATAGTTTACATTCCTAGTATATTATCTGGGAAACAAGTGTAAATGAAGCTGTATATTCATCCTCATTCTTTTTCTCCACCCTACCCACCCTATGTTCAAATACCTCCCTCCCAGGCTCTCACTTGAGCCCTGAATTTACTGACAAAGCCTCTGCAGCCTGTGAGTGGGAGAGCTGGGGCAGAATGTAAGAAAAGGAAATAAATAATGGATGATGGGTTTGGCTGGTGACATATTGTTGCAACAGCAGCGGAATCTGCAGGAGTTTAGATGCAATTCTGCAGATCTAAAGTGATCTTCAGTACAAGAGAAAGGAAGGAAACTCTGGCTGTCTTCAGCAGCTCCACAATTTTAAGCCCACACTTCACAGTTATCATAAGGTCCCACACATCCAAACGTTAATGGTGGTTGAAGGTGTGATCTGAAGTGCATGAAAACAGCTACCTGCTGAAAAAAAGTTCTCAGTTAGCCTGAAATACCCCATTCATTCATCGAAAATTGATAGTTCCTTAGTTCTAGCATCATGATGTCAGGTGAACAATAATGTATGAGTCAGGTACTCAAATTCAACTGATTTGAGTAAAAAAGAACTCATTAAACGCTGTGGGTGGAGAGAAAGACAACGACAGAATGAGGGACTAAGAAGCTATAGGCCATCCTTCTCCAGAGAGACACTCTGTTTTTTAACAATATACTGACAAGAATACCTCTGTGAGAACTCTAGAGACCAGTCAAGAAGCTGCAGCACTCAAGGCATGGTAAACCAAGAAAGGGTTCCAACAAAAAGGGTAGGAAAATTTGCAGTATTTGGCACATCCATCCCTGCCCTTCCCTCATGCAGAATAATGCTGAGCGACGGGGAGGAAATCCCTCAGACCATCACGATGGAAACAAAACAGTGAACCATGTGCCCATCATTCTAGTTTGTCTGGGGGTTGCCTGAGTGACTAGTTTCTATCTTGCCTCACTTGGACCATTTAAGAAACTGGTACCTGTTAGGAAGCCACTGAAAACAAGTGAGCAGGATGTCAGAGCTGCAGAACCACAGGTAAACACCAGGGGGAGCAATAGATCAGAAAAGGTTTGAGATGTCCTAGAATGCCGTGGAGCTGATTGGTGAAGGTCTTCCCCTGCACAAAGCTAATATGCAAAGACCAATACTGCTGGGAGAGGTGGTTGTTTCTTTAAATGCCCAAATCCCAGCAAAAGATTATAAGGCAAACAAGAAGCATGGACTAATCAAGGAACAAAAATAAAACCCCAGAAACTGACTCCTAAAAACAAAACAAAACAAAAACCAAAACCATGTATCTATGAGCTGTCTGACAAAGAATTTAAAATAACTGTCATGAAGCTGCCCAATGAGCTAAAAAGGAATACAGACAACTAAATGAAATCAGGAAAATGAATAAAATAAGAATATCAACAAAGAGACATAAAATATAAAAAATAACCAAATAGAAAATATGGAGCTTTAAAATACACTAATCGTACTGAAAAAAATCATTGAGGGAGTTCAACGGCCAACTTCATAAAGCAGAAGAATCAGTGAACTTGAAGACGAGTCATTTGAAATCATTGAGTCAGAGGAGTAAACAGAAAAAAAGAGTGAAGAAAAGCAAAGAAAACATAAGGTACTTATAGAGATCGAGAAAGGAGTTGAGAGCTTACCTGAAGAAATAATGGCACAAACTTCCCAACTATGAGGAAAGAAATGGACACACAGATTCTAGTAGTTTAAAGAGTCCAACTAAGAGGGGCGCCTGGGTGGTTCAGTTAAGTGTCTGACTCTTGATTTGGGCTCGGGTCATGATCTCAGGGTCGTGAGATGGAGTGGTGCATCGGGCTCCACTGAGCATGGAACCTGCTTGAGATTCTCTCTCTCCCTCTCTGCCCCTGCTCCCCCACTTGTGTGCACACCTGCTCTCTCTCTCTCTCAATAAATAAATAAAATCTTTTAAAAGTGGACTATGATAAAAAAAATAAAAGTGGACTATGATAAATCCAAAGAGAACCACCCTGAGACACATTACAATCAAACTGTTTAAAGTCAAAGACAAAGATGGAATATTGAAAGCAGCAATAGGAAAGTAATTTGTAACATACAAGGGAGCTTCCATAATGTTATCAATGGATTTCTCTGCAGACACTTTACAGGCAGGAACAGAGTGGCGTGATAAACCAGAATGCTAAAAGAAAAAAAAAAACCCAAAAAACAAAAAAAACCCACTGTTAGCCAAGAACACTGTATTCAGAAAAACTGTCTTTCAAAAATTAAGGAGAAATTAAAACTTTCTCTGATAAATAAAAGCTGAGGGGATTTATTAATTACTAGACCTGCTCTACGAGAACTATTAAAAGGGAGTCTTTGAGTTGAAATCAAAGGAGAGTAGACTGCAACACAAAGATGTATGGAAATATAAGATTCTCTGGTAAAGGTAAATACATGGACAAATATAGAAACCTGTACTACTGTAATTTTGGTCAAAGAATTTAAATAACAAAAAACATTAAAAAATAACTAAATGTATGTGAACAGGTATACAATACGTAAAAATAGAGAAGTTGTGACAAAAATAACAAAGTGGAGGGGTGGTGTTGTAAAAGAGTAGAATTTTTATATGCAATTGAAGTTATCAGTTTAAAATAGAATGCTGTAACTTTAAGATGTTTTATGTAATTGTCGTGGCCACAAAGAAAATATTCTGTGAGATAGCTAGTCAAATTCATAAAACTAAAAGTGCAAAGGTAGTTGCCAGGGGCTGGGAGGAGGGGGAGGTGAGTTTTTAAATGGGTACAGAGTTTCAGATTTGCAAGATGAGCAAGTTCTGGAGATCTGCCTCACAGCAATGTGAATATATTTAACACAACTGAACATAGACTTTAAAATGGTTAAGAGGGTATATTTCATGTGTTTGTTTGTTTGTTACCACAATAGAAAAAAAAAGGCTATTGGGGATGAGAGGAGAGTTAGTGTTTACTGAGAACAGAGTTTCAGTTTTGCAAGATGAAAGAGTTTGGGAGATGCATGGTGACAATGGTTGTATAACAATGTGCATGTATTTAATGCCACTGAAATGTATACGTACAAATAGTTAAGATGGTAGATTTCATGTTTTGTGTATTGTACCATGATTAAAAAAAAAACCCACTAAGTCCAAAATAACCAATGAGTGTGACTATATCAATGAATTCACTTCAAACTAAATTATGTTCCACTTTCCCTGGTGTACACATTCATAATCCATTACATAATATTTCCAAAGATTTGCCAATAGAAATAAGTGAAACACTGCCCAGAATCCTGGTATCGGTAGGTTACAGAATCACCAGGGCTAGATTCAGGAATACACAGGCAAGAACAATGCCCCCAGTTCATGCCATGAAATAAAAGCACAACGTGGGCAGCACGCTACCACCACAACACTGGACACTGCTACCTGACCCCTACCCCTAATTCTGTGACTGGCAACACTTGTCAAAGCAGTCCACAGCTTCTCCCCCCAGAAGACTAAGAACCAATGAATTATAAGGTAGCAATTGACAGAATAATTTTATGGAAACTTCCTATTAGCAGAGTAGTAGAGGGTAGCTAGGTACAATAAAAAAAAACAAAACATAATACCTATTTCTTGGGGTAGCCAGCCTCCAAAATGTTCCTTTAACATTTATACCCCTGTGTCGTCCCTGCCACCTTGTACCAGGGTTAGTCTGTGTGACCAACAGAATATGGCAGCCATGATGGTATATCACTTTTGCGATTAGATTTTAAAAGACTATGGATCTCTTAGGGATTCCTGGGTGGCTCAGTTGATTAAGCATCTGCCTTCAGCTCAGGTCATGATCCCGGAGTCGTGGGATCGAGTCCTGCATCCGGCTCCCTGCTCAGCAGGGAACTTGCTGCTCCCTCTCATGCTGTCTCCTTTCTCTCTCTGTCAAATAAATTAGAATCTTTAAAAAAAGGGTCCAGATTAGCTCCAAATAGCTTACCCTGCTAACCTGAAATTTTACCAGTAGAGATAAATTTCACTGGGTCTTATAGTAGATGGTCTTTGAGAGTCTCTTGAAAGGCATAACGTCTTAAAGTAGCATTTACAATAAGGTCATGACAGGAAACAAAAGCTAACTCTAATGATGCATCTAAAGAGACTTTTAACATGGAGACTATTTACAAAAGCGTAGGCATGGCTATAGGAACCAAGAAAGAATGTTGAAGCTTCCAGAGATTAGCAAGCTATGGAAGATATTTGGGCAAATGACAGAAATTGTTAGGAGAGTCCACTGACAGGTGGACCCCAGGAGTAGGGGGCGACCAGTCGTAACTATTGTAATAAAATATGGAAATGAAATGAAATGGACATAGCCACCCCCAGAAGCATGGTGTCAAAGCAGGGAGGGAATGGAAAAGAAATGTATTAAACCTCTCTCTGGCCCCATCCTCCAGGCTCATCATGTGGGTGCTTTCCTCTGGGCAAAGCTGAGCAGCAGCAAGAGAACAAAGGAGCCCACTTGGTGCAGGGGTCAATATCCCAGGGCACAAAGCCAGACAGAAAGGGGCAGAGAATAGATGGTGGGGTAGCACAGCATTAGAGCATTTCTGGATTCTTAAAGAACCTAAAAAATGATCTAAGATAGTCCACTGGTCTGTGTAAATCCTCTTTATTTCATCCCTAGCAGAAGTCCAAAAATGCCAAAGGCATAGCTTTTGAAGTCCAGCTGCCCTGCTCTGGCCTTCCAAGCTATGTGACCTTGGGCCAATTACCCAACCTTTGAAAATCTCAACTTTCTTTTTTATAAAGTGAGCATAATAACCTAATAGGGTTATGGTAAGAGTAAATAATATACACAGAGGTGAGGAGACTTATAATACTTATACTTTAATACAGATAGGTAGGTAGATAGACAAACTCTGGAGTGATGCATGAGAAACAAGCAACAGTAAATGCCCATTGGAAAGAATTTTGGAGGAATGAGTCCAGGGTAGAAGAAGAATTTAATTTTTATTATATGCTCTTTTTATAGAGAGTACTGCTGGAATTTATTTCTTGTATATGTACTATCTTTTTAAAAAATTCCCTTGACACCAACAGTCTCTCTAGTTGGTGTCTTGTATTCTGCTTCTTATTCCATTTATTCTGCAACTATTACTTACTAAATGCTTACTACTCTACTAGGTGTTGGAGCTACAAAAAAATTAAGATACCATCCCTGCTTTCCAGTAGCCAAAGTCTAGTTGCAGGGACAAAAAGCAGTAGATAAGCATTATGCAGTGTAGTTAAGTATGGCCTGTCTGATTTTTCTTACTTAAAATTTGAAGACACACACACACAATCCCCCTTAAACTACCCCCTTTTTGGTTGCACTTATCACATTCTAACATCCTATATAACTTAATTTATTTGTGGTGGTTATTGTCAGACTCCTTCTACTCCACAAAGATGAGAATTTTTGCCTATTCTGTTCATTGGTAGACTTCCAATGCTTGAAATGGTGAAGTTTTTCAGTAGATGTTTGTTGAATGAATAATTGCTATGTATAGAAAAGCATGAAAAAGGAACTGCCAGAACAAAGCATAAAGAACACTAAACTTGTATATGGAGGTCAGTAAGGCTTCCCAGGACAGGTGACACCTTGTGCTAAATCTTGAAGCAAATCTAGTGACTATGGCTGAAAGACCTAATGTTTTTAAAGCATGCAAATGAGAAATACAGAGATGAAACACAAAGGAAACTCGAGTCCAAAGGCATAGAGGTATAAGAGAGATTGGCACATATGGAAAATTGAATATATGGCAATAAATATCGGTTGCTGGTAATTATTTATGCTGGCTGGGTGATGGGTTCTTGAAGATTTGTTATACTGTTCTAAAATTTTCCATAATACAAAGTTAAGAATAAATGAATAAACTGTTTTAGTGAGTATAAAAGAATTTTTTAAATGAATGGTTCTAGGCAGGGGCCATGGTGATATTTACCAGCCACGTGTAATAGTAGCCAAACCCGGGTGGCAATAGGTGGGGGCGGGGTGGAGAAGAGGTAAATACCTGACAAGGAATACATAAATCAATAGGTTTCTAATTGTAAATGACAACTCAAACTAGCTCGAGTACAAAAAGGAATTCATCGGTTCACATACTAGGGAGTATAGGGTGTACCTGGCATTAAAAACTACTGGATCTAAGAACTTCATTGATACCACCAGAGTTCTGTCTTTCCTCATATCCTTTTTGCCTCTGTTCAAATTCACTTTTCAGGTACTCCTCCAGGTGGTGAGTGAGCTAGCCATTGATAGCCTCTACCTCATATCCTCCCATCTTAAAGAACTTTTCTCTCCCAATGACTGTGTGTAAATCTCATGGAAATCTGTGATTGGCTCTATTTGGGTCATGTGCTCCTCCCTGAACCAATCACTGTGGGACAGGGAGATGAAATAATATGATTGGCCAAGCCTGGAATAGGTGGTAGCAAGTAGGGGCTGGAGGGGGTGGGGAAGGACCTCAGACACCATGATTGACAGCTCCACCAGGACCACTTGGAATAGGGGAGGGAGAGGATGCTGGCTGATCCAAACAGCTGATGTCGTGGCTCCCATAGAGAGCCATAACTGATGTTGGACATGAGAAGGTTGTGGGGTGCAGAGTGGATTGAGTAGTAGGAAAGAGTAAGGATAGACAGAGAGGCCTTATTTTTCTAAATCAGGCCACACTGGACTAGACACTGGAATTATAGAGAAATTTGTTGTTGGGTTGGGGGTGAGTAGATAGATGTGGGAAGAATGAAAACATGAAGCTCACATTAGCCTCCTATGGCAAACACTACATCCGGGCATGAAGTGGTTAAACATCTCCCACGCTTCCATGGAGGGATGATTGAAGATTGAATATGGATAAAAACTGGTGATGGAAATGCTGTAATTTTCGCAGGTAAATTGTGAAGTTGAATGCAATTAGAAAAACATCCCCAAAATAGCTTTGGTTTGGTTGGCATGTGACCAAACCCTGAACAGCTTAGATTAGTATAAAAGAGATTCAAATATATGTCTTTTGCATATGCTTAGGAAACTGAGCTGAAGGAAGAGGAAAGCAGCTCATGCCATCTGTTTAGGAGGTATGCAAGCTTCCGAGGGACTTTGGAAAGAAAAGGGGCTTTAGTCTTTTAAGACCAGTAAGCAGTGAGAAAGGCACATGCTCAGAGAAACAGAAACAAGGTCAGAACGCAGGACAGACAGAGAGTCTGAGACCCGTAAAGCCAGCAGGAGCACTGTGCCTTCTGCTGTGCACCACACCAAGTCCTTGCCATCAGAATAGCTCCATATACATCTTCTCTAAGAAACCTCCCTGTGTATCTCAGCAGTAATGAGCCCTTCCATTGGTGGTAAGGTCATTCATAGGATTCACTGGCCTGCACCCAGAGTTTGCCTGTTAGGAGTGAGAGGAGAGGTTTTGATGACATTGAGCCAAAGGACGAGTGCTGGAGACCTACTGTGGCTCAGTCATCTTTCTCCCCTGTGAGGTTCTTGAGCACGCGATACATTCAAGAGCCATCAACAGAGGAGAAATCAAAATACTACTTTATTTTCACATGAACAGATGCTCAATTTCTTAGCGCAGAGCTCTCTTGTGAAAACAAGGTCAGAGCAAGCAGCCGACAATAAAGGCCTCCCCGAGCCTCTCCTTCCCCACTACACACCAAAATCTTCTCACCCTCCGTCCTGCCACATTGGACCAGAAATGGAAGCAATAAAAAGTATGCTCAGCTATGCACTGGAGAAAAAGAAAACAAGATGGCCAGATCCCAAGAGAAGGGCTTGGCTCAGCGTACCTATTCTGGCTGCATGAAGTAGAAGAAAAAGCAACATGGAGGATCCTAACCCCGCCCTTGTTAAATATGGCCCAGGTAATTTCGTGGAATTTGACCGATCTAATGAACATGTCCTCTCTGGGAAAAGGCAAAGGTCAGGAGAGAAGGGGAGACATGAAACTACCCTTTCCTCTAAATACTTGCTCCTCAAAATATGGGCCCTGGACCAGCAGCAGCATCACACAGCAGCTTGTTAGAAATGCACAATCTTGGGCCCCACCCTAGATGAAGGGAATCTGGGGGTTGCATTTTAATAAGATCTCCAAGGGATTCATATACACATTAAAGTTTGAGAAATACTGAGTTTCCAAATCCATGCCCAAACTGTCATTTCGATTTTTGCTTGGTTCCAAAAATAGTGCTCTGCATATGGTCAATAGTTAATGAAAGGATGTTTGAGAAATTCTCTTTGGCACCTATTTCATTCCATGTAAAGGGAGATCATTTCTGAGAAATCAGCACCCATTCACCAATGAGTGGCTTAGAGACAGAAGCGCACTGAAAACAACCAAACAAAACAGTTCTCGACATACACGCACAGCTCTACCGCGTAGGACAGATGGACATAGTAAATTTCCTCTCACTTCACCCCCCCCCATAACATTCCCCCCTTTCCTCACTCACGCTCTCCTTCATCCCAGCTACTATGAAGCTTTTGTGTTGGGCTCAGCTTCACACACAGGCTAGTACCCCCTGCATCACATGTCTCTTGCAGCCCTGTCCTCAGACCCAAAATTGAAGGAGGAGATAATGCACCACTAAGCCAGGACACCGTAGGCTAACAAAAAGCAATTTGTCACATCAGTATTTCTCCCCTTTAAACAGTTGTGACTGTCATGACCCAATTCATATCTTATCTCCGACAGTAGCAAAATCCCAGGCTTATCCAACAGTAGCAAAAGCCAACATTCGCCTGAGTAAGGAGTTAATGATAAAAACTCAGAGCACTCAACCCCCAATTTCTTCTCTTTGCTCTACCTGATATAATCTCTTACAGTAAAAAGGGCCACGGGCCGGCAAATATTTATGGATTAACAGGCATCTGCCATAATATTATTAGGGGATCCAGTAATAACAGGATTTAATGAGTAATGATTAAATTACCATCTGCTGAGCACTTATAATGTACTTGACAACAACCTTATGAAGGAAGTAGTATTCCCGTGTAATAAGTGAGGGAATTTGAAATTTTCAGAAATTGAATAACATCCAGGAAGCAGCCTAGATAGAAACCCAGGATACCTCTTAAGGACAAAGCCTCTCAACCACTACAATAATACGATGTTTCACTTGTCAGAAAACACTGCAAACTCCATGTGTGAGTAAAGAATCATTTTCCTTCTTTGGGGCTAATGTGAGGATTAAATGAGATTAAAGATGTTAACGCATTTACAAAAGTAAGATACTGCAACATAGAAGGTATCATTTAGTACCTTAAGATCACGTCCAAATAAAAGCCCTCTGTACTATACAAATGACAACTATACATGTGAAAAATGTTCACCCTTGTAATTAAAGATACCCCAGTTCATTCAATAGACAGTTCTCATTCATCAATTTAAAAAATACTTTTCAAAATTTAACCCTCAATGTTGGCAAGGATGTTGTGAAAACACTACATTGCTGATGGGAGTTCAAATTAGTACCTTTCTTAAAAAGCAAATAGATAATATGTTTCAAGACATTTTTAAAAATCGACATCATCTCTTGTAAGGAAAAATAAATTAGGACAAAAATTTAAGTACAAATACAGTTGCGAGCATATATTCTGAAGCCAGATCACTTGGATTTAAATCCCAGCTCCCCTACTTACTAGCAGTGTGACCATGGGAAAGTCTGTGTCACCTGGCATCCAAAATGGGGATAATAATGGTACCTATTTCACTGAGTTGTTATGAGAATTAAATGAATTATTATATGTAAAGTATTTAACCCAGTGCCTGGCACAAAGAAAGCATATATATATATATATATATATATATATATATACACACACACACACACACACACACACATATATATATATAATCTATTATTTTTATCTTAGCACTATTTATAATAACAAACAATTGGAATCATTCTGACTATAGAAAAATGGTTAAGTACACCATGGTACGGACATAAGATGAATATTATGAAGCCATCGAAAATGAGACTTTAAAAAGACTATTTAACCACATATAATGTAAAGTAAAAAGAGCAGGAAACTGTACCTATCACCCCCATACCATTCATGCTTGTTAAAAGGGCACTTTGTACAAATAAGGATGTGTAGAAAACAAAGGGTGGGGATTGCATCAAAATATCAACAAAGAGTATATCTGGGTGAAGGGGTAGGGTTGGGGGTTCCTTCTCTTAACTATCTGGACTTCACAAATCTAGGGCAGTCTATCTAAACCTAAATCTAAATCTCACAGTCTAGTATCTTTGTCCCTTAACACCAGCCAGTTCCCAGCAGACAACCGACACTCAGGCTGCCTGGCAGAGTGCGTGAAGGAATGGAACCTCTGGAGGAAGGGCACGGAACTGTCCTGTATATGGAAACTGGAACGCACGCCCGCCCAGCCTGATGACCTATAGTAACAGGTGTTTTCCATCTCCGATCTCGGTGATTCATTCTGCACAGCTGTCCGCACACACAGGTGTCAGCGGCTCCTAGACTACAACGCCCCACACGGGGAAGTGCACAGTGTTCCGGACGCCTGGGCGACCACACACGGAGACACACCTCGGCAACAACCTGGATCCACAAAAAAGAGGCCCTGCCACCTTAAATATATTAATGCCTGACTGCAAAGAACGAGAAGCTATGGCTTGTGCCTACGCCCCTTGCTCCCAACAGCACCTTTCTTTCTAGTTTTCAAGCAATCTATTGAGGGTGAGTTTGCTTGCGTCTCGTCGCTGGCGGACCCCCTCCCTAAACACACACACACACACACACACACACACACACACACACACACCCCTTCCCCCATTCGTCTCTTTCAGACTAGGCGCGTCTCCGAGGGTTGGGTTGAATGGGAAAGAACGAGGCCGTCTTTGTCATTAATCCTCCCCTCCTTCGGGCGAGCCAAGCTTCTTCCGGGTCAGCGACAGTCACCGCCACCCCAATCGGGCCCGCGGTGCCCCATCCCGCTAGCCTCGCGCCCGCGAGGGCCAGGTCGCCACCGCCCGCAGGTTGCGCGAGGGGAGGAGGGCGAGGAGAAGGGCGGGCGGCGCGAGGGAGGGAGGGAGGGAGGGGACGGCAATCCGAGGAGGAGGAGGAGGAGAAGAAGGAGGAGAGCAGCCTCCCGCAGCTGGCGAGGAGAATGGGAGTGCGGGGCGCCAGACCGCCGCGGGGTGTCACCGCCGTGGCCGAGCTTGCCGTGCGCGGAGCAGGCGCCCGCCGCTTTTAAACCCGGGAGGGCGCGGCGGCGGCGGCGGCGGGCGGATCGCGGCGCGCGCGAGGCGCCGGGCGGCGGCCGGATGGAGAGGAAGGGCTCAGCGGCTGCGGCCAAGGGGAACCCGAGCCTGCCCGCGGCCGGCGAGGCGCAGCGGCCGCCGCCGCCACTGTGCGTCCCGGGCGGCGGCGGCGGGGTCCCGGCGCGCGGCCAGGCTGGGGCGGCGGCCGAGCCCGCCGAGTTCATCCGGCGGGCTCACGAGTTCAAGAGCCAAGGGGCGCAGTGCTACAAGGACAAGAAATTCCGCGAGGCCATCGGCAAATACCACCGGGCGTTGTTGGAGCTGAAGGGGCTGCTGCCGGCGCCGGGGGAGCAGGAGCGGGACTCGCGCGCGGCCTCCCCGCCCGGGGCCCCCAACCCCGGCCGCCTCTCGGAGGAGCAGAGCAAGACAGTGGAAGCCATCGAGATCGACTGCTACAACAGCCTGGCAGGTGAGCTGCGCCGCGCCGCGCCCGGCCCCTCCTCCCCTGCCCGCCCGCCCCCCTCCCGGCGCCCCGCGAGGGACTCGGGCCCTCGGGTCCCAGGCGACCGCTGCGGCGCGCCCGCGCTGCCCACTTCCCCGCTGACACCGTACTGCCCCGGGAGGGAGGACTCGGGAGGAGGGCGCTTTGGAAAAAGTGACTTTTAGGATTATACCTCCCCAAACTCGTTGTTATCCCGTGTCCCTTCCCCCTCGTCCATCGTAAATCTCACCTAAAAATAACTGGACAGACAGAAAGGAGCCCCGGCTGGCCTGGTGGCGATTGCTGCTGCTACTGGTCACCAGTGGACCTGGGTCCGGATACGGGAAGTAGCGCCCAGCGTGGGCACCCGCACCCACCGCGTGCACAGTGGCCGCTCTCCTCAGGTATCACTGGCACCAGAGCTCGCCCTCACCTTGCCCTCAACTGACCGAAACCCCACGGGTAAGGTCCTTCCTGCCCCAAGTTCCCTTGGCCTCGGTAGCAAAGGGCAGTTTGCCACGATGCCTTCAGCATCTTGAGCAAAATGGATTCCAGAATGCCACTTTCTTCTCTCTGAGCTCAGCCGGGGCCCCCGGTTGCCAGGTGAAGGGAGTGATCTCAAAGGGAAGCTGGTTCATGGTTGGGCTTGAGCTGCGTGCAACATCCTCGCTCCCTGTAGCACTGGTCCTCTTCCAGCTAACTGCAGGGCCCAGGCAAAAGGGGAGCCCTTTCTGTTGGGATGAGAAAGTATATACATTTGGAATGAGAAAGGTATCTACATTCCAGAGTTCACTTTGGGGATTTGGGTCACTGTCAGGCATTAAAAAAAATTTAACTTTGCCACAAGAAATCAAAGTCTCTTTAAAAAAAGGAAGAGCGTGGGTCCTTCCAGGGCCTTCCTGTGAGAAGGTGGGAGATGTGGGCAGGCGCGATGGCCTTATATTTGGAGAGGCATTCTGTACTCCTCTCTCACCCCGTTTGGTGGGATTTGGGCATGGTCCAATGCCCAATCCAATGGCCAAATAAAAGGCCATTACTGCTAGTCCCTAACCCTTGAAGTTGCCTAAACTAGCTCCGGACAGCAGAGTAGCTTCGGGAGAGGGACTGGGTGTGGCCCCCCAGGGTGAATGTGTTTTGGGCACAGGAAGTCGGGGGATGAAAAAAAAAATCAATAATTCTGCTCTGTTCTGCTCTGTTCGGTTTGCGGTGGCTGGTGCCCGCCTGTCTCTGTGTTCCCATAATGCCATGCCCAATCACCTTCAATCAGGCAAAACCCAGCCACTTGATAAACTGTCGTTTACAAATGTAAGGGATTAATAGACTCACAGTAGTAGCAGTTGTAAAAATGGTGGTGCCCATAGCAGTCCTAGTAATAATGGCAGTAGGGAAAGTAGTCGTAGAGCAAAGATGGGCTATGTCAATCCATCATCATGTACAGCTTGATTCTCTTTATTTCCTGTGAACCTCTGGCATGCTTGCTTCTGCCTGATGAATAGTTAAAGGGCAGAGTGGCCGTGGGTGGAGGAAGAGGCAGTCTGGATCACTAATGCAGTGATTTCAGAGTGTGATGGAGTCTTATATTTAGTCTTATCCACGGGCATTCTAAGGTTGCCCCTCACCCCACGCTTTTGGCTGCTGGCCTGTGGCTAGGACTGCCTATCGCCAACCGGAGAGGCGGTTACATTTCCATGGTGAAACCAAAGATGTGTCCTTGGTCAGGCAAGCCCAGCCAGGGCGGGGCTGAGATCCCCGCCAGCTCCTTCACCTCCACCCCCACCCAGCAGGCACTCCGGAAAACTTCAGTGGTGAGAGAATGGAGAGTGGCAATAGCGGATTTCCCCTCTGCTGCCTTCTCCAGCCGCTCACCCCTTCTTGGTATTAATAATTTATCGTGTGCAATGTGCTAGTCACTCTACATACAATGCGCTTTTTAACCTTTAAAACAACTTGCTAAGACTGCAGAGGGGAAAAAAAACCAAAAACAAAAACCAACTCTGAGGTTCCAGAGCCATTCAACTCCAAAATCGATGTTCTTGCCGTCACACTTTGATGCGCAAAGTCACTGTCCTCTAGGCATCTGGCTCCCTGAATCCAGTCTCCGGTGGGCTTCTGTTTGAGCTCTGAGCCCTCGGAACCAGGAGAAAGAAATGCAGGACCTTAATTCAAAACTAGGTCTCTTCCGAAATATTTTCACGTTTCAATGAAAGAGAAAAGAAGAGTAATTACAAGCTGAACAGTCATGTCAAAGCCAAAGTCTATATCCTGTATAGAAAATTCAGGTGGGAGAAGGGATCCTAGAAGTCACCTAGAAAATAAGCAGAAGCCCGATGTTGGTTTCCTTTGGGATAATGCATAAAATCTCTTACTACTGTCTGAGAAATCCTAGCTAATAGGAAAGTATCCTTTCTTGTTGGACAACAAAAGTAATACACACCTTTAAGGTATATTTTCTTTTAGAAAACATCAAAAAGTTTGAAGAAGAAAATGCAAAATTACTCTGAACCCCACCGCCCAAAGACATCCCTTGTGATTTATTTCCTCCCTGTATTTTTTTCTATACATTCATGTAAACTGTTTTCAAAGCCAGGACCTCCTGTATCTGCTTTTATTCACATTTACCATTATTATCAGAAGCATGTTTACGTTTCATTAAATGTGGAGATTATTTGAAGTGGCGACATAAAGTTTTTAGCGTTTACGATTACCATTTAATGAAAAGGGAAGAAAAGATCACTGCTACTGTCGTCAGAGCCAACAGTGCAGTGTAAGCCCACAGGGTACCCTGTCCCCCCTCGTGCCTGCTGATAGGAAGGAGACAGCAGCTGCACATTCTTTCTGGCACAAAGACAACTGACCCTTCCATCCGGGCTGCAGTGGCGGCTGAGCAGGCAGCCAGCTCCTGGTGGGAGCAGTCTGAAGACGTTTGTGCTCTCAAAGATCTGTCCTTCTACACAGCTGTCCATAGAGAGAGACGTTTGGGGTTTAGAAGGAACGTGGACCAGCCAGAAGTGCCCGGAGGATTAGGCTATGTTGCTAAGGGCATCTTGGCACCTAACAAAAGGCTGTTGTGAGGCTTCTGGAAGAAACCTAGGTCTGGTTGGACCCTGGTACTCTTCATGGAAGGCTCCAAGAGAATAGTAAGGGGGCAGTGAGGATGTGCAATGTACTAAGAGATGTTAGTCTAAAAATCCACTTTGATGACTTGAGGGGGTCACGTGGAGGGTGTGCAGACAGTTGTCAAAGTGCCCATGGTTGTGGTTTGTTCTGGCTTGGAGTTCCTCCTGATTAGGAGGGATCTGACCGGTACTGCAAGACCCCTGCCTTGATTTTAACTGTCTTATTCTTTAAGGAATTAAAAAAAAAAAAAAGATGGGACGTATCCCATTCTTTCAGAATTTTGAATGACATTGATACAGTGATTGAAAAGCTATTCTGACCTAACTAGGGCAATGTAGGACTCTACTCCTTATCAAAGCTGCAGAGGAAGCATGTGTTGGCCTGTCGATTGACTCCTATTGACCTTGAACAAGACACAGGACTCCCCTGGGGCCTTGGAATGTTTCGTGCAGAGTCTCTTGAAAGGCAGAGTCTTTTGCTCCCCATGGTTCCTGTGGGGCAGAGGTGGCCCCAGCTAGGTGTGATCAAAAGACTGCAACATGTAGTGACTTTATTGGTATTTTCAAATGACATTCAAGACTCAAATGCCCGCAGTGTAGATGAGCGCCGACAGGCCGTGGCATTGGATCTAGACGTAAGTCAGCTTGTGCCTCTATCCCTGGCATATCCTGTGACTTTGGTTAAGCCCCTACCATGTCATTTTACCCATTTCCCCATCCAATTAGAGCTACATTTAAGAGATTTTTTGTTGTTTATTTTACCAAAGGGACAGATAGTGTCCACCGATCCTATATGAAGCCCCAGGACAGGGGTATGACAAGGCCTAGAGAGGTCATACTGGGAAAAGGCCTGGGATGGACATGTCTTAAAGCCATGGGATCAGGGCTGGCTACATAATTTGTGCAGCCCAGTGCAAATTTAAAATGGGGAACTCCTTATTCAAAAAGTGTTTGGGATGGGTGGGGAAGTATCATTAAATGTGTTAAAAGGTAAAGCTTTTTTCCTTTCCTTCATGATCTCTCTCTCTCTCTCTCTCAATTTGACATGGTGCTTTTATTTGCTATTTAATGTCATTATAAAAAAATTAAAATTTTAAGTTATTGTCATGAATTTTACTGTTCATCTTTATATTTTACGATGCTACTTTTAAATGGAAACGGGAAAGCACTACCTTTTTTGTGAAATCATGTAAATTACACAATTCACATTTTGTAGCTTCTACATGCATATGTAGTTTATTCTTCCTAGAGCAGTGGAAATGCTGACAGGACAATCTCAACTATTTTTATTTCGTTTCTTTACATGCATTCTTTATGTGGCACTTTCCACCAAGTTTGGCTTTCTACCAAGTAAGGAAAGGAAAAGGAACTATTCCCTACTCTTACCCTCCTCTTTCCTTTTATGTCATCATTTTCAGCAGAAGTGGTTGGCTAGTGCAGGGTAGAAATATAAATAAGAAAGGATATGATGGGGCTTTCAGTCATCTGTGCTTCTTATTGCTTACTTTCTGTATTTGAAGCAATTTCTGGGTTGAATGGGAAGCATGCCTCCTGGGGCTGTCAGCATGGCCTGCCTGCTTACCTAGTTACAGACCTGACAGTCTCACCTCGTACTCAAGCTGAGTCTTGCTGAATTCTCACGCATTGTGGGTCCACCGGAATTCTGTGCTCATGGGGCATCCCGAATGCTATGTGCAAGTGGGGCTGCAAAGAATGGTTGTGCCTCTCTCCTCTGCTCATGTTTGTGCTCCATTGTCCCATCAAACTTCACTTGCAAAACACAGCTCCAAAGATAAAATTGTTAGGAATTTCAAGGAAGCAATAACAGAGCATTAAACCAAATACAGGGCCCTTCTGACTGCATAAGCCACCCACCCTTGAAGTCACCCTCCATGGGACACCAGAGCCGACCGGGCGGATATATCTAGGGTGGACAAAATTAGATATAGACTCTGAGGCAGGTTCTAAGACAAAGGGTACTCAACAGGAATGGGTGTGGAACCAGAGAACCAAGCATAAAGACGGATGAATTGCAAATGCAAGAACTCAGTGGTAAAAAAGAGATGAAGACTAGGGACAACTGGTAACCCAGGAGCTAGAAGATAAGTTTTGGGGATAAGAATTGGTCAAAGAAGGAGAAAGAGAGGGGCTCCATGCTAAGATGCTCAGCCAAGAGCTTGCCATCTGGGCGGGAGAGCTTGACTGGCCAGGCCGTTGTTGATCCAAGCTCTTCCTTGGGCAGCACCTTTGCCAAGAAATCTCTGCCTGTAAATGTGGCCTCTAGGATCATTTTCCAAGAAATGATGTGAGAATTGAAACTTGTCGGATGCTTTCTAGGAAAGAACATTCTGAACGTAGACTTTGGGCTGAGTTTCTAAAGTAGATTCTGAAGGTCCTTAGTCTACCTGCAAGGGAAGTAAATTGGGTGGTTCTTAGCCAGAAACTCTTTAGGATGTCTTACAGTCAGAGTCCCTATAGCCACAATACATGGGAGTGTCCCATCCAAGACAAGGGGACTCGGCTGCAGTGAGGACAGGAAGGCCAAGATCTGGAGCAGCCAAAAGCTGCTCCCAGAGCTTTGCAAGTTGGGAGTGACCCCCAGAAAGGACAGTCTCTTCTTATAGCTGTTCTCTTTTACCCCCAGGCTGTGCCTTCTCTGGATATCTAGGCTGAAAATCAAATGTTTCAACCTACCAACCATCTCAAGTGCCTAATTCCCAGGTGACTTTGGGAAGTCAGAGGTTCAGCTGGGAACAGAGTTTTCTGTTTTCACCAAGATAATTCGTCCTGCCCCAACCACATAGCAGAAACCTCTAGCACTAACCGTGGTATCAGACATAAAAAAGCCAAAGATAATGCTATCGAAGATGAAAGGAGTTTAGCTCCTAGTGGTATTCATGTGGCCTTGAAATCATTCATTAGCAATGTAAACCTCATTACCTTTCCCTTGTATGTATATATTTTCATCTCAGCCATAAAATGGTGCCATGTTTAGTAGGACCCAAACCAACAGTTCCCAAATATTTTTGAAAAGGAGCCGGGATGTGTAGTGCCAAGGAAGGTTGACTTGAACTAGAAGAATCTCAGGTTGAAATGTATCCAAGTGGATCATCCCTTCCCTTTCTGCCAAAAAGACTTTCAAAGAACACTTGAATTATAGACGAGCTTTACATGGAGGAAGCTCAGGGGCAAAGGTTTCCCTTCCATGGTGTTTCTGTGTGTAAAGAACAAAGGTGAGAAGTGGTGCCAACTAGCTGTCCCGAGAGTTATGTAATCAGAGTTAGGATTTCAGATTTGGATGTGACCTCAAACTTCACACAGATGTGTCAGTTTCCTTGTTAACATTACCAGATTGGCATCTAGCATAAGCTTAGGCACCTAAAATGACCCATTTAACAACCACCACCACAAAACAACAACTATAATAATAACAATTATAGGAACAATAATGGCAGTAAAGACCACCATGCCAAGCCCCGTTCCTGGCACCCAGTCGATGTTTCAAGAATGTGTTAGAAATGAGTGAAAATGCTTATTCCATGGGGCGCCTGGGTGACTCAGCCGTTAAGCGGCTGCCTTCGGCTCAGGTCATGATCCCAGGGTCCTGGGATCGAGCCCCGAATCGGGCTCCTTGCTCAGCGGGAAGCCTGCTTCTCCCTCTCCCACTCCCCCTGCTTGTGTTCCCTCTCTCGCTGTTCACTGTGTCTCTCTGTCAAATAAATAAATAAAATCTTTTTTTTTTTAATAAATAAAATCTTTAAAAAAAAAAAGAAAATGCTTATTCCAGCAGCTGTCTCATATTAAGGATCCAGTAAATCCAATCATTCCATTAATATTAATTGTGCATTTAATACATGCTAGACGCTGGACGTGGGGCCTGAGTATACAGGAGTAAACATGAAGGACAAGGTCCCTACCCTTGATGAATACACACACACACACATACTACATATATGTATATGAATATATAAAATTATATATAATTTATACATATAAATAAATATACTTAATATAAATAATTTCACTTGCTCTTACTTTGTGAGACAGAAAACTTAAGCTTGGAGCAGTTAAGTCACTCACCCGTGGTCACGTAGCTGTATGTGGCAAGCTGGGATTTCTCATCTGCCACTCTGTAATTCCAAAGCCTATAGTCCTAACCATTCACCTCGCAGCCTCCATTTTTAGGAGTTTCTTCCTTAAATACTAAAATTTGCCTCCTTGAAGTTTCTATTGATCCATCCATATTCTTTTTTTAAAGACATTTTAATTATTTGAGAGAGAGCGAGAGAGCATGTGCAGGGGCGGGGGAGGAGGGGAGGGAGAGGGACTAGCAGACTCTATGCTGAGTGGAGAGCCCAACGTGGGGCTCGATCTCAGGACCCTGAGATCATGACCTGAGCTGAAATCAAAAGCTGGATGCTTAATCACCTGAACCACCCAAGTGCCCCTGATCTAGTCATATTCTATCTACCCTTTGAGGCAGCACAGACTACATCTCATCTCACAGACTACCTTTCACCACCCTTGTAACAAGGACAAGCCTTGGCATTTTTAGGGCAACTCAGTTGCCCCTCTTCCAGTCTTATATTCTGTAGGTCAAACATCCTTTTACTGGGATTGCGCCTTGTGCGATTAAGAGTCCTATTCCATGACCATTCGGGTGGTTAAGAGGCAAATGTCCTGTGTTCTGTAACCAGGTCAGAATTTCCCTTTTGTCACTAGGAAGGTGACCTGAATTTGTATGGGCAGAGAGGTGTGAGGAGCTGGTGAGTCATAATTCCCAGTGAGCCTAGAGGCTCCAGGAGCCCCACCCATCCTTCCTCCTCCTTTCTGTCCCCCTTGCTTCAGAGCATGTGAATTCCAGTTAGGAGGTCCTGAGAAATTTGGGTGGAAGTGTTAAGAGCAGAAATTCCCTTCAGCCATTACTGTCTCAATAATCACTTCGCGGACACAGCGAGGAGAAACGACCCACTAGATGAATGACATCTGGAATTGTCCAAATGCATGACTCTAGACTGGGTCGGTTTCAGTGTCATGAGAGTGAGGATGCCATCATTTAAAACATGGTTCGGTTTTAATGCCAAATGAAGTTGGACACATTATTAGTCTGGGTAGTGTGGAACATTTGCTCTCCCAACATCCTGGAAAGTGATATTTACGTTTTCGTTTGTGTTTTTATGACTGGCTGGTACTAGGTTCTGGCTTTGTGGGCCAAACCTCATCTCTCAAGAAACAAAAACAAGGAGTCCCCAAAGCCAGCACCAAAGAGAACAGCTGGCCCTGTGGCTAGAGGAATACTGACCGAGGTAGACTCACATGACCGCTGGTGGCATATTCACCATCCGGGAACTTAATCTGACCTTGGTTTTCCCCTCTTATTAAATGGGTATAATCATGCCAGCTTGACTCACAGGGTGAGGGCGAGGAGCAATGTGAGTGTATTTCCTAAACCGTAAAGCATTAGAAGTATAAATTAGCATTTTAAGTGGGTAGGGATGTGTAGGAGGAAAGAAAAAATAGAGGAGAAATAAAAAGTGAGACCTGCCCAATGAAGGAAAATGCTCATCTTCAATTTTAACAATTTTAGGATAAAAGGGTTACTTGGATAGTATTCACTAGGAAAACTCTCTTGATGCCCTGTTTCTGTATTAAATATCTATCCACACTGACTCTTCCATAGTGGTTTTTTTTTTTTTTTTTTTAAGATTTTATTTATTTATTTATCCGACAGGGAGACACAGTGAGAGAGGGAACACAAGCAGGGGGAGTGGGAGAGGGAGAAGCAGGCCTCCCCGCCAAGCAGGGAGCCCGACGCGGGGCTCGATCCCAGGACCTGAGATCGTGACCTGAGCTGAAGGCAGACGCTTAACAACTCAGCCACTCAGGCACCCGCTAACATAGTGTTTCAAACACACATACTAAAACAGTCCCCCAAATGCTGGTTTCTTCACAGTCCACACACAAAAAACACTTGCTTTAAAAAATCGTCTAATGAGAATGCGAGGGGTGTTCTCTGAAGGCTAAGATTTCCCTGCTTCTCTTCTGACATCCCTGCCTTTGAGAACACAATGGAAGCGTGACTCGGTGAACAAGGACTTGGACTCCCAGTTCTCCATGTGCTGGTGACTTGTGTCAAGGACTCTTCTCTTTTGGGCTGTAGTCTTCTTATTTGCAAAGACTAGGATTGGATTCCAAGATCTCCAAGGTCTTTTCCAGCTCTTCCAAAAGGTTGCCTTCATGCCATTCTTCCTGAACTGTGTGGTCATTATACAAAATGGGGTCGTTCTGTGTGTGCAGATACAAACCAGTCTCCAAAAGCTGTTATGACCTGAAAAGGCAGAAGGCAGGACACTCTTTAATACGAGTCCCTTGTGTGAGAAAAGATATAAATTAGCATAAACGTATCTGTGTCAAGAAGATCATCTGAAATCATTCAAGTGAACCTGTTAACCTCACTTGAAAAGGGGACTGGGCAGAGGAATTAGAGAGACTTTAACTTTTTCTTTTTTTAATTATTAAGACTTTATTGTTTGTAAGGCAGTTTTCACAGCAAAACGGAGGGGAAAGTACAGAGATTTCCTCTACGGCCCCTGCCCCCACTCGTGCACCGCCTCCCCCATTGTCAGCCTCCCCCACCTGAGTGGGACATTTGTTACAAAGGATGAACGTACACTGACACATTGTAATGACCCAAAGTCCGTAGTTTACATGAGAGTTCCCTCTTGGTGTTGTGCATTGGATGGCTTTGGGCAAATGTATAGTGACATGTATCCACTATTAGGGTATCATACAGAGTGTTTTCACTGCCCTAAAAATCCTCTGTGCTCTGCCCATTCATCCTTACACCCTACCCCACAACCCCTGCAACCCCTGAGCTTTCTACGGCTCCGTAGTTTTGCCTTTTCCAGAATGTCATGGAGTTGGCCTCATACAGTATGTGGCCTTTTCAGATTGGCTTCTTTTACTTAACAATACACGCTTAAGGTTCCTTCATGTCCTTTTTAACTTTTTAATTTTAAACCTTTCTGTAGTATTTGACTTTTCCAACTATCCGCATGATTGCTTTTATTTTTTAAGTAAAATGATGACAGGGTTATCGGTTAGAGAAGTCATGGGTAGTTTCGCTTTCTTCTTTTTATTTCCCTGAAGAAAAGCCACCTTATAAACATGATTTTTAGTGCCATTCTGGGTATTTTCTGTGTCTCATCTAGCCTTGTCAGGCAGTGACACCAAAGATGTCAAGCAAAATTATCCCAAGCCCCCCAAATTTCTCTCAATATCCCACAGTAGGATTCATCCCCATTCTGCAGTGCCTGCCACCCCAATCCACACACAGAGCTAGATCCCGACAGCATGGAACCCCCAGTAGGAGAATGCCCCTCAGTAGTACGTTTAATGACAGTTTGAATCCGCCAGTGAGGCAGGGAGGAGAGTTCAGTCAGGTCTTGTGATAAGATGTGCCTCTGGTGTTGAGGAAGGGGTGCCATGTGTCATCAGTGTCCAAGATTCTTATTGGCTCCTGAATTTTGAAATCCTGGCCATTGGTACCTCAGATACAGCAGCCTGAGCACAGGAAGGCAACTCACTTATTCGCTGAATCTTTACTGTGCACGTGCCTTGGCTCCTTACAGCCCAAACCTAAACCTTCTCTGTTCTCCTCAAAACATGGCACGGGGGTAGTGGGAACTGGGGTTCTAGTCCAGAATCTGCTGCTAACTTGCTCTGTGACTTTGGACAAGTCACATCACTCTGAGCCTCAGTTTTCCCAAATGTAAACAGTGGGGATTGGGTCAGTGCCCTCCAAGTGTCCTCTCACAAGGGCTGAACTGTCTAGGGTTTTGAAGGCCTTCTAGCTACCCACTCCCCCAGCCTCTCTTTCTGGGAGCAGCTGGATTTAGGAAAGAGACAAGAAACAAGCTCTCTTTTATTCTAGTTTACTGGTATGTGCTGACGAATAATCGTTAAAACATCCCAGCTAAGATTTCCAAGGCAACCCTTGCAAATAGGGGGGTCAAGCAAAATAAGGGACCCCACAGCCTCCCAGAATGATAGATTCAGACAGAGCATCTCTGAAAGAAACCAGGGTACGGGTTAGAGGGCTATTTAAAATATTATCTGGGCTCTGGAATCTAAAGTGATGTCACCAAATATTACCTATTACTGCTAAATATTTCCAGATTATTCCAAAATTCAGACTTTGGTTCTGAGCAGGCAGTCATTCACCATAAGAAACCTGGCAGTGGTGGTTATACTAGGCTAGGAAGTCCCGATGGCAAGAAAAATAAGAGTTTTTAACAAACAGTCAGGATGCCTGGGTGGCTCAGTCAGTTAAGCGTCCGACTCTTGGTTTCGGCTCAGGTTGTGATCTCAGGGTCGTGAGATCGAGCCCATTGGTCTCCATGCTCAGCATGGAGTCTGCCTGAGATTCTCTCTCTCCCTCTGCCCCTCTCCCCACTCTCTCTAAAAATAAATAAATAAATCTTTAAAAAGAGAGAGAGAGAGAAAGAAAGGGAGGGAGGGAGGGAGGGAGAAAAAGAGAGAGAAAGAAAGAAACAGACTGTCAAGGCCAAAAGTTATAGGCAACAGGTGCTGGCTAAGTTATAGTGTCTCAGACAGTTGCCACCCTTGGCCCAAAGCTAAAGATCCCTCAGGAGTCTGGGCCACATCCAAGCATTTAGGGATGTGATTCTGGGCCTTTTGCTCACCCCGAGTCAGAACTGAGCTCCTTGCTGTAATGGGCCTGCGCCCTCAGGCTGTGGAGGGCACTGGGTCATTGGGAACATGTGTGGACCCATCCCTGACACCTAGATGGTGAGAAGGCCTGTCCCCCCGAGTTTGCCAATGAGGATGGGAGGGAAGAAAGAAAACACAGAGGAATAGACAGAAAACCTGCAGGGCAATGTGGCCTAATGACAGAGAACTTTACTTAGCATAAGTAGATCTGGGTTTGAATCCTGACTTCCCGTTGACTCCACCATTAACCTTGGACAGGTCCCAATCACTCTGAGCTTGTTTCCATTAAGGGGTGGGAGCAATGATACCCACCTCACAGGATTGTGATGGTAATTGACATGAAATGTTACACGCACACACGTGCCTAGCACAGGGCCTGGCACACAGGAGACACTTCATAAATGATGGTTTCCGTAAATCTAATACCCACTCCAGGAGGTACTAAGACAAAGTATGTGAGAGGGGAGGAAAAAGGACTCAGCAAAGGAGGTTATGGGGGAATAAGAGAAGCAAGGGAACAAACGGACGAGGACAAAAGAGCGGTCAGTGGCTCCAGGGCAGGGGAGGGGAGCAAGGGGTAACTCAGCAGCCTTCGGTGTGGGTGTTTCCCACCGGGTGTGTTCAGTTGGGTTCCCTGGGGAGCCTCACAAGCAAGCAAGCTTCCTGGTGGGAAGCGGCAATGGAGGAAGGCAAGGCCTCTGTGAGAGGGAGACGTCCAAGGGAGAGGCCGTGAGGCTGGCAGCCTTGTGCCTGCCCCGCCTGCCCCGTTGTGCTGCATGCCGGGGGTGCCAACTTCCTGCACCTCCTCCCTGGTGTCGGATGAGGAGAGCCTTTGGCTTGCTCGGGCATCCTGAGAGCGAGAGCACCAGCAGGTGTGTCCCTTGGACCCTCCTCGTAAATCCTGCCCTTGCAGGTACGCCTCTGCCAAGATGCCCAGGACTCTGTCAGGTCCCCAGGTCTTCCCAAGGCAGGGGCCCCAGGAACAGGCAATGCTTTCTGCTTCAGCCTTCTCTGGACCCCTAATGCTGAGTTCCATCCACCCCTGCTCTCTTTAAAGATGTAATGGGTGGAGGGGATTTTTAACATAGTTTTTTAATTACAGAGGTAAGATGTTGTAACTGTAGATGATATTGCAAATAAAAGAAATTCAAAGGAGGGGAGCCAGGGTGGCTCGGTCGTTAAGCGTCTGCCTTTGGCTCAGGTCATGATCACAGGGTCCTGGGATCGAGCCCCACATCAGGCTCCCTGCTCAGTGGGGAGCCTGCTTCTCCCTCTCCCACTCCCCCTGCTTGTGTTCCCTTTCTCACTGTTTCTCTCTCTGTCAAATAAATAAACAAAATCTTTTAAAAAAATTAAAGGAGAAACTAGAACTCACTTGTCATCCAGCCATTTAGCCAACCCTTCCCTGTTTGGGTTTATTTCCTTCCAGTCTTTCTTCTGTGTCCATATAAACAGGTATCTGCTAGCCCACTTCAAGGTCTACCTTTCTCCAGTTTATTAGGAAACAAGGAGTTTGGGTCCATTGTGCTGGGGCACCATGAGGACCCCCTATCCCTACTAGGATAACCATAGACTCTCGATGGAATTGGAGATGCTGGTGGGTTTAGAATTTAGAAAAAAAAAAAGGCCTTGGTGGAAACCCTGCACTTGGTTTTGTTTCCCTCTTTGATGCAGAGAAACAAGCAGGGTGGAGAGTCCTAGAGAGTTATACAGGAAGCTTCCAGATGAGAAGTATACATGTGAAGTGAGCACAGTGTGGCCCTGTTAGTGCCTCACACTTACGCCGCACGAGAAGCAGGACTCATGCCTCGAATCTGTCCAGTGAAGGAGATGAGTTAACATGCATTCTAGGCTGTTGAGCATCCTAGGAGGGCAGTGGGTACAATGCTTAGGAGCACAGTTGCAGGTGCCGGATGGCTTAGGTTCAAATCCTAACCCAAATGCTTAGTCGCTTTGTGACCTTGAGCAAGTGACTAAACTTCCTTAGGCCTCCGTTTCCCCATCTAGAAAATGGGTGAGATACTAGAGCCTACCTCTTAGGTTGTTATCAAGTTGAAATGAGTTAGTGCTTAGACTAGCGCCTGGCCCATTTAGGATTAATGAAAGTTATCTGCTCTTACTCTTCTGGAAGGATGGATGAGCACTGCCTACAGGACGAGATTCTCTTGAGCTCATCAGGGAGCATCTCGGCCTTCTGCCTGGGCTCCTGTTCCCCAGGCAGAAGGCTCTAATCACTAAGAAGAGAAAAACCCGAAATGTCACAAGCTGATCATCCGTCTGAGAACAGTCATTTTCCCACATGTGCAGATTTTTTCCAGCTCTAGGACTTGGCCCTGTGGGGCCGGTTTGGCCTTGTGGGTAATCCTGAAGCTGCTCACGGCTATCCTGAGCTCTCAAGGTTTAACCAACTGCGTGGCCCTTAAAAAACCTATATCCAAAATGCTAGAATCTGAAGTACCAGCTCAGGAGGTGAGGGCTCCCTACAGGTTCTCACTGGGGACTTCTTAAAAATGTGTATTACTGGCCTCCACCCTGGCCCTTTGGAATCCTCATCACTGGCCATGGGGTCTAGGAGCTCTATGTTAAACAAGTTTCCATGGATGATGTAATGTGAAACATTTGTCTGTAAGGTTCTCACCAGATGTCAGACTCTTTGCGTCCTGCCAGCAAGCCCTTCAAGGAAAAAGTAGATAGCCACCATAATTAGCTTTATGTTTATGCACTTGAAAGTTGAAACCCAGAGAGGTGCGGTGTTTTAAGCCAAGGACACATGCATGAATGCCAATGCCAGGGACATTGTCTTGAATCAACTAGTTCGGAGGCACCGAAACTGGCCAGCAACTTCTCTGCTAAAAATACTTCCCTCTTTCCTCCCAGACTCTCTAAAGCCCTACAGAGTCAGCAACCAGGCCTGTTCATTTTCCTGCCACCGCTGGCATTTCGAGCTCCTAGCTCTCCTGAATTATTAGGACCCCCGAGGAGCTCAGCTACGTTGGGTCCATCCCCTCCCCATCCATAAAACTGTCAGCCAGATGCTGCCTGGGGAACCTGTCCCTCTGGGGGGCAGCGAGAGAGCAGGTGCAGGCAGCACTCCCGTTTGCTGTTTGGGGGTGTAGAGGGCTTGAGGGTAGAACCACTTGTTGACTCAGAGGTTGGCTCGTGTGAAAGTGAGAAGAAAATAGCCTCCGAGCCCCACTGCATTCTTTCCTTTAAGCCCCCTTTTCTGGCTGCAAAGCTCCTTTTGTAATGGTCTCTGCATCTACGCAGCTGCTCCCAGTAGAGAAAACACACCTTCGAAAGGAAAACGGACAGGTAAAACCAAGCATCAAACCTAGGTTTGGGAAACACTCGGAGCAAGTGTGAGTTTATGTACATCCCCGACCATGAAACAAAAAAGAGAAATCAAAAGAAGAGAGTTGTTTTCAGAACTCTGAACGCAAGCATTTGTGTACGTAGAGGAGGAAATCAGCACTTTCAGGGAAAGGTGGAACGGGGCGGGTCATGGCAGAGCTGGACAGGGAGCCTCGGGAGTAAGATTCCGATCCTCTCGCTGCCCGGGCCACATTCCCATTGCTCTGCTACAGAAAGAGTCTCTAGATCACCCTCCACAATGTCTCTGACCTAGTCTTGAAAATCGGCTTGAAACCAAGCTCTAGCTCCGTGTATGTGTCATAGACTGTGTGTAGGACTCAAAATGGAAATTTTCTCTGGTGCACGTACGTGTTGCTAGGGAAACCATATTTGACACATGGTTTCCTAAAGAGCTAGCATTTATGAGAACCCGTTTCTGTGCCCAGCACTGTGTGAAGCACAGAACATACATTCATTATCTCATTTTATCATCACAAGCGTTCCCGCAGAATAGGTATTATTATGTCCATTTAATACACGAGAAGAGTGAGGCCGAGGGAGACGAAGCAACATGCCCAAGGGTAGGTGGCAGAGCTTGGACGGTGGCCTGAGACTGTATCTCCAGACCCAACAATTGAAGTTCAGCCAGGACGCTCCGGAGCTGGCCCGATACTCTATGCCTCTTCGGTTTGGCTATGACCTATCCCAGTGGTTAAATGTGCCCAGCATCACCTCTGCCCAGATCCCAACTCCGTCCACTTTACTACTATGCCATTGCCTCTTAAATCTGAAAAACAAATAATTTTGTCCCCTTTGGGGAAATTTTCCCCCCATAATGTGATAGACACTTGCCAAGCCCACCTCACAAAGGAATGACGAGCAAGGTGTGTTAGTTTCCTAAGGTTGCCGTAATAAAGCACCGCAAACTGTGGCTTAAAATACTAGCAGTCTGCTGTCACAGTTCTGGAGGCTAGGAGTCCAAGGTCAAGGTATGGGTAGGGTTGGTTCCTTCTGCGAGCTGTGAGGAAGAGTCTGTTCCATGTCTCTCTCCGAGTTTCTGGTGGCCTGGGGTTCTTCCTTAGCTTATAGATGGCTGCCTTCTCCCTGTGTCTTTTCACATCATCTTTCCTATGTGCATGTCCATCTCTGTGTCCAAATTTCTCCTTTTTATAAAGACACCAGCTGTATTGAATTTAGGCCCCATCCTTGTGACCTCATGTTGACTTCATGACCTTTGCAAAGACCCTTTCTCCAAATAGGATCAAATTCTAAGATACTGAGGATGAGGATGTCAACATCTCTTTTGAGGAGGACACAATTCAACCCATAAAGTGAGGCAACCTCCTTCTCCTCACTCCTGGCCCCAATCTGGTCTTTCCTTCTCTCCCATCCATCCCATGCTTCCCTTCTGGGCAGCCGGTACCCGCAGACCATAGTGAACCAGTTGTAAGAAGAAAACCAGTGGTTGCATGAACTTGTTCTCCTCCTCTCCTCCAGCTTCCCTCCATCTCCTGCCAGCGAGTGGCACTTTGCCCAGGCAGTCACTATGCCCTGCGTGCACCAGGAAAAACAAAAACAGAACAGGTTTGAGAGCCAGTAGAACCTGACACGTTTTAGCCTGAGGGCTCAGTGTGGTTGCTTTGGGGAACATCCAACATAGGATTTCCACTGTTCCGAGCGCACGTCCGTGCAGTGGGATTCTTTCAGTTGCTGATTCTCTACCTTTTTCCTACCACAGACCCCTTTGCGGAGCTAAGAAAGCCTGCCGGCTCCTTTTATAAAACCGTACCCTAACCTCCCAAGGCTGACCGTGGAAGGGGAATCTCTACGTAGAAGGATGGTTGGACATTGACAGCCCAATTCTGGTCCCCCAATGTACCTTTCTCTTGTAACTTGCACTGTCCACCACTTCTGTCACCACTGTAGGATTGGGGAAGGCTTTTCTCGTCTAGTACTTCTTCCCAGCCATTACTAGAAGCCTGTCTGAATCCTCACTGGCGTGGCTGATTTCAGGCTATAGTGTTTATTTAAACAGTCAGAAGACCCAGAGACCAGAAGGTTAATAACATTTCTCTCAAAAGGGCTTCCGGGCATGGTTGTCCGGGAGCCCAGGCCCATCTTCACATGTCCATTGTGGACATGTCTCCCCACTTTTTAGCCTTCTGCCACCCAATGAAATCCAAATATATACCCAGAGTCAAGGCCACGGACGGGAACAAGCTCCCTCTCCATCTAGCGTGAGACCTGCCTTCCTGAGTTCTCAGCCTTCCCTGCTGAAACTGACTGACAGAGGCAGACCTTACTCCCTTCAGGGAAGATCTTGCCCTAGAGCCTGGCCTTGGGGAGACCACAGAATCCAAATCTGTGCAAAAAAAAAAAGGCTCTATGAGACAGAAAGTTGTCTTACAGAAGCCCTTTTGATCACTGCCCTACAAGTTCTGAGTGTCACCTCCAACAGAAGATGCCTCACCATAAGTAGTAGGGAGAACAGAGATCCTTTTGAAGAGGAACCAGTGAAACAATGTTGTCCTTCTATTAAGTGGCCAACAATTATATTCATAGGCTGTTCGGTAAATGGAGAGTAGAGATTATTCAGCCAAGTGAAGGTCCTTCCTTTTTCAGAAAGGAAACTAAGGCCCAGAAAGGGAAAGTGATTTTCATACTAGTGGCAAAGGTGGGACTAGAATCTAGCTCTTCTGATTCCCAGCCCAGTACTCTTTAGAATATTGATCTATTCCATATAGCAGAGCACATAGACCGCCATATTATAGACCTTAATTCCAATTCAGACCAGGTTACAACAATGTGGAAGAAATTTCTGAATCATCAGTGAATCCAAAATGGCAATCTAAGCCCTCCTGGATGAAGGGCTCCAACCACATAAGTGTAACAGGAGAGGGAAAATATTTCAGAGGTTTCCTAATGCTAGTCAGTTCTGTCTCCCAGATGCTTCTTAAACTGATCCCTCTCCCCTTTCTGCCTCCACTTGAATCAGCCTAGTCAAACCGTTTCATCATCCCACCGTGACTAAGAATAAAGTCCCAGATCTTCAACATGGACCAGAAGGGTGTAGGTGTCCGGGTTTCCTCTTGCTTTTCCACCTTCCCTTCTTCACCCTTCCCTACAGTCTGTCTGCTCCAGCCAGGCATAGTTCCTCAAAACTCCTCAAATAAGTCAACCTCTCCCTCCCCGCCTTCTTGATCTCTTTCTCTGTTGGTTCTGCCTAGAAAGTGTTTTCTCCTTTCCACTAGATCACTGGTTCTCAAACACGGGGGATTTTACCTCCCCCTCCAGGACATTTTGCAATATCTGGAGACGTATTTTTGGCTGTCACAACTGGCATCTAGTGGGTAGAAGCCAGGGATGTTGCTAAACACCATACAATGCACAGGACATCCTCCTATGACAAAAAATTATCCATCCTAAATGTTTATAGTGGGGGCGCCTGGGTGGATCGGTTGGTTAAGTGGCTGCCTTTGGGTCAGGTCATGATCCCAGGGTCCTGGGATCGAGCCCCGTGTCGGGCTCCCTGCTCAGCGGAGAGCCTGCTTTTCCCTCTCCCTCTGCCTGCCACTCGGCCTACTTACGCTCTCTCTCTCTCTCTCTCTCTATCAAATAAATAAATAAAATGTTTATAGTGCGAAGGTTGAGAAACACTCAGAGCACTGCTTAAATACCACTTCTTCCATGAAGCCCTCCCATGATACTTTGTATTGGCGGAGGGCCCCCCTCCCTCAGTGCGCTCCCTCTCTTCCCTTCTCCTTCTCAGCGTTGGCACATGGGAGTATTCAAGATAATGGAACATCTGCCTTCCCCACCAGCCCATTTGTTCCAGGATGGAATGGAGGGTTTGGTTCACGACTGATCCCAGTGCCCTGTACAGTGCCCAGTGAAGTTAGGCATTGCTTTTTGCCTTGTTGCCCCTTGAGCACAGAGAAAGGTAGTTTACACAGGCGATGTGACTTTTACCACAGGTTACATGGGTTTGGGAAGGCTTCAAGCAGACCCACAGAGACCCATGGTCAGGAGCACAGTCTGGAGATCCTGGCAGAAGTGGGTGGATATCATACTTCTACCACCTCCTAGTTGAGTGACTTTGAGCAAGTTACTTAATTTCTCTGGAATGGGTTTCATCGTCGGCAAAAGAAGCATCAATATCGAACCTGTTTCATACGTACCATGAACATGAAAAGACATAGCATGCATAAGGTACCGAGTGCCACCTCTGACGCAGGGTAAGGGATTAACCGCAGAGAGGAAGCAAGGGCACTGGGATGCTGTGACCGCACCCCATAGGCCCTGCGTCGTGGCCATAGCAATGCGGCAGGAACATCAGGAGACTGCTGGTCAACCTCTTCTTCTGAACTTTCTCTACTCTAAGGATGTAGACATCTCTACAAACATCCCATCTTACCTCTTCCCTGGGCTTGTTATGTGAACCCCAAATAGCTCCCCACTCCAACTACAGGGATGCCTAAAAATCACCTACAGGTAGGGCTGAGGTTAGCTTTCCAGACTCTCACTTACCTCCTCTACCCCAGACCCCCTTAAGAGCTCTGGCTGACACCCCAGGTTTCTTGCCTGCCCCCCCCAGCTCCGGCCCCCCGCCCAGCCTTCAGGACGGCAGCCCATTTGGACCCCACTGACTCTAGATTGCTCTATCTTCCTGGGCTCTCCCTGTGGGGCCAGCAGGGGCCCCACACCCTATAACCTGCCCGCCCCTACCTCACACGGGGTCTGAAACCCAGTCGGCCACCAGGTAGCCCAGTTCCCACTGGATCTGGAGCCGAAGGGGAATTCGCAACATTTTCAATGAAGGATTCTCAGAATTTGATGGCTAGCCTTCCTTCTCCCCTGGGGGAGAAGGAGGATCTGTTTCCATTTCCAGGCCTTTTTGCTTCCTTTCCCCACCACCCCACCCTCACTTTGAGCTCTCAAAAGCTGTTTTTAAAAAGAGACAAAGGCCCACTGCCTACACTGCTCAGGTCCGCCAACAGAAGTGTCTGTCCAAAGACGGGCGGGAAGAGGTCTGCCCGCCTGGGCAGAGAGGACACCAGATGAGGCACGTGGGAGCCCGGACAGGAAATCCTCTAGCGCTGGGAGCGGGTGTTGGAGCCGAGACCCACACAGGTAGCCCGGGAGGTCCGTGCACAGGAACCTCTGGACAGGAACGCTCCCCGTCCGTGGAGCTGTGTGAGCACCAGGGCGGGCTCCAGCAGCATGGGGGGTGGCAAGGGGTCCCCACAGCCGAGGGAGGAGAGGAGAGGGAGCTGGTGGCATCCGCTCAGCCCAGCATCCTGGTTTTCTGTGATTGCAGCCACCCACGCCCAAGGGGGTAGCAGCCCCTCACTTCTGTCTCCTCCCTTGGCTTTCTGCCCTGGGGCCTGTGAAACCTGATGGGTCAGTTTCTAGATCTGGGCTGATTCTCTTCC
>CM052896.1:99840607-99936002 GCA_028534135.1 Potos flavus
AAAAAAAAAAGATTTTTATTTATTTGAGAGGGAGAGTGAGTGTGAGCAGGGGGAGGGGCAGAGGGAGAAGCAGGCTCCCTGCCGAGCAAGGAGCCTAGTGCAGGGCTCCATCCCAGGACCCTGAGCCAAAGGCAGACGCTTAACCCACTGAGCCAGCCAGGTACCCCTGCCTCCTACATCTCTTTTTATTCACTTCAAAGAATCAGAGAGATGCCTTTCCCTGCCCCTTCGCCTCCCCCTTTCTGGTAATCCCTCCAACGTGTATAACGTGATTTTTGCTCAGTGCCTATGAAACATTTGTGTGATCGCATGGAGGGCGGGGAGTTGGGTGAGGGAGGGGAGGCCACTGGGCACCCAAGAAAAGGGAGCATCACTCTCCAGGGTCTCGCGAGCTTCCTTGCCTTGGCTCTGGCCCTGCAGCTGATGGGAGGGAGAGGTAGCTTCTTCCAGGAGAGACAGTTTACTCAGAGATGGCTGAGGGACAATAGGAAGGGGCCCCACCACGGGCACCTGCCAGCCTCAGCTTCTTCTTGCCTGGAACACGGGGCCTCACGGGTCCTGAGGTCTGCTCTGCACGGGCTGAGCAGTGGCCCATCAGAAGGCCCCTGGTCCCAGGAACTGCAGAGACAAACTCGCATGAATGAGAACTTGAAGAAAATCAGAGGCAGTTGTCACGGCACAGGCGCAGGGTTGAAAAGAATTGTAATAATATTAAATGATACTTGGGGTGACTTACTCTGTGCCAAGCCCTGTGTTAAATACTTCATGGCCATTATTTTAGGAAATCCCCTCAACAACTCGATAAAGAACTTGGGCACTGGAGCCAGGCAGCTTTGATTTAAATCCCAGCCTTGGGACGCCTGGGTGGCTCAGCTGGTTAAACGTCTGCCTTCGGCTCCGGTCATGACCGATCCCCACATCAGGCTCCCTGCTCAGCAGGGAGCTTGCTTCTCCCTCTGCCTCTCCTCTCTGCTTGTGCTCTCTCTCTCTCTCTGACTAATAAATAAATAATCTTTTAAAAAGCAATCCATCCCGTCCATCCATCCATCCATCCCAGCCTTGGCTCTGTCATGTTGTGTGCCCTTGGGAAATGACCTAATCTTTCTCGGCCTCAGTTTCCTCATCTGTAAAATGGGAATAACGGTAGGCCCTACATCGTGGTGTTCTGAGGATTATGTCAGGGAATACAAGTAGAGCGATGACACGAGCAGCCTGCGCCAGGCGGGCACTCGACAAGTATTAGGCACAGGTAGCATTGTTAGGGCCTCTTGTAGCTTATTTCTAGGGCCACCACAGCGTAAGTCTCATAAACTGGCAGCTTGAACAATAGAAATGTATTGCCTCATCGTTCTGGAAAGTAGGAGTCCAAGATGGAGGTGTTGGTAGATTCGGTTCCTTCAGAGGGCTGTGAGGGAGAATCCATTCCATGCTTCTCTCTCACCTCGTGGGGGCCTCAGGTGTTCCTCAGCTTATAGATGGCCGGCCATCTTCTTCCTGTGTTTCTTCACCTCGTCTCACCTCTGTGTGCTCCTGTCTCTGTGTCCAAACTTCCCATTTGTGTTTGTCCGTTTGGGCTGCTGTGACAATGGCATAGACTAGGCGGCTCAAACCACACAATTTATTTCTCACAGTTCTGAAGACTGGGAAGGCCAAGATCAAGTAGTAGTAGATTCGGCGTCTGGTGAGAGTCTGCTTCCTGGTTCATAGTCAGCCGTCTTCCCACCATGTCCTCATGGCAGAAGGCAAAGGGAGCTTGCTAAGGTCTCCCTCATAAGAGCACTAATCCCAGTCACGTGGGTTCATGACCTCGTCGCCTCCCAAAGAGCCCACCTCCAAGTACCGTCACACTGGGGATTGGTTTTCAAAATATGAATTTTTCGGGGAGCATAAACATTCAGTCTATAGTGTACGGGTTTTTTTCTTATTAAAACAATTTTTTTTTAATTTATTCATTTGAGAGAGAGAGAGTGAACAAGAGCAGTGGGGAGGGCTAGAGGGAGAGGGAGAAGAAGACTCCCCACTGAGCTCAGAGCCCAGTGACACAGGCCCGATCCCAGGACCCCGAGATCATGACCTGAGCGGAAGGCAGACCCTAACTGACTGAGCCACCCAGGTGCCCCTATAGTATGCATTTTTATAAAGACATCAGTCATATTGTATCAGGACCCATTCTGACAATCTTACTTGAACTTGATTACCTTTTTTGTAAAGATCCTATTTCTATATAATGTCACATTCTGATGTACCAGGAGTTAGGACTCCAACATATCTTTTTGGAGGAGACACAATTCAACACATAACACAAGGCTAAGTAACTCACTCAAGGTCACACAGCTTGCTGGTGATGAAGGTGGGTCCTAGAACCCCAGATCATTTGATGACGAATCCCATAGCAATACACCCCAGCATAAAGCCCCAACACTACTCCACCTTTTCTGGACAGAGAAAGAACCAAAGAGAGACATTCAGAGTCTGCTATATGATAGCCTTTTTCCTTCTCTCTCCCTTTCTCCACAGCCTGCCTGCTCCAGGCTGAGCTGGTGAACTACGAGCGGGTCAAGGAGTATTGCCTCAAGGTCCTGAAGAAGGAAGGAGAGAACTTCAAGGCCCTTTACCGGTCTGGTGTGGCCTTCTACCACCTTGGAGACTATGACAAAGCACTCTACTACCTGAAAGAAGCAAGGACCCGACAGCCAACAGGTAAGGTGGGAGGTACTGTTTTCTTACTGTCCATCCCCTCTGGCAGCTCCGGAGGCCTCCCCATCATGGCGCACAGCGGTCATGGCAGGCGGGGCCACGTGTGGGCCACGTGTGGACCAGGACCTGAACTGAGGAGCACAAACAGTCCATGCATTTGCCCAGGGTCTTGGTTCCAGGGAGCTCGGGCACCTCTTTTCAAATAGAATATGGAATTCTTTGGGGTTTTTTCCAATCCAGAAGCCAACTCTTTCCACTTAATAAATACATACTGAATTCTTAGTTATGTGCCACGATTCGTGCTGGGCGCCAGGGATGTAGATGAGAAGCTGCAGTCCCGGCTTGTGAGGACCTCACACTCCAGTCGGCGAGACAGACCACGAATGGACACTCTTGGTGCTGAGCTCAGCATCTTCCGGGAAGCGTGCTCTGACTTCTCTGGGCAACTCCCATTTCTTTCTCTGGTCTTCTCCCAGTTCTACATTACCTGGACCATTTGCTCAAATTCATATCCACCAGCTCAGCCGCTCATTCATTCCACAGACATTGAGCAGGGACAGTGGGTCGGGATCTGTTCTAGGTGCTGGGTAGACAGCGGTGAACCAAAGGAAGCTGCTACCTTCCAGGGGTTGATGTTATAATGGAGGAGGATGGACAGTAAACAAATAGACAGACAGATAATACAATATTTAGTTGTGGTAAGTGCCAGGAAGAAAATAAGGCAGAGTAAAAGAATGAGGAGTGAGGGGGTGCTGTTTTACACCGCAGGGTCAGGAAGAGCCTCTCTGAGGAGATAACACTTAAACGAGTTTGAACTTGCTGTTACCATTGTTGTTCACGTGGCTGATTTTCTAAAAAGTGCAACTCTCCTTCTAGGAAGAATTTAAGAGCTTCAGGCTCAGTCTGCAAATGCCAAATGTATACTTTTTTTCTGTATTCTTAAAGAATGCCCATATCTTTATTTTTATGTGTCACTGTTTTGTGGGTTGTTTTTTTTTCTCTGTATATAAATGTGTTCTAGACTCGAAACAACTTGAGGACTAAGAACTGGGCTCACTTAACAGAATTTTCTTGAACGCCTCCTATCTGCCAGCACTGCTGGATGCTACACCTGGCATTTTTGAGTATTAGACAGTATTCGTTTCTGCTTCCTGAAGTATAACGTCCCGGGCAGCCCCCGAAACCCTTGCCTTCGGCTGGGGCCGAGCTAGGCAGCTGTGCTGTATGCCCCGGCCTGCTCACTCCTTTAACACCTTAGAGTTGGGGGAAGTGCCCCCATTTCTGGGGAGGCGGTTGCCTGACCTTACTTACAAGGACCAAAGTAAGATAGTGAAGCAAGGTCATTTTAAACTCTTCAACTTAAAAAATTTATATTCAATTAATATTTATTGCTCACTGGATGAAGCACTTTTAGACTTCTCTATTTTGGTCCTCCCAGCAATTGTATGAAGAAGGTACCACGCTCCCCGGGGAAGGCAGGCTGCCGAGGCAGGTGCACCCCCTTAACCTCAGGGTTCCCTGGGCCTCTTCCTCTCTCCAGGGGCTCAGTTCTCCCTTTTGTCACAGCGAGGACGGATGAGGACTCAGACTCGGCATGATTGTAATGAGGTGGAAATAGATGATGACGTCACGAGTGTGGCCCTAAGCAGGATTCCGTGTAGACCCGACCGTTTCCCCCCTGCCAGGTGTTCCCTACGGTGTGTTTCTCTCCTCGCAGACACCAACGTGATTCGGTACATCCAGCTGACGGAGATGAAGCTCAGCCGATGCTCCCAGAGAGAGAAGGAAGCCATGTGACAGCAGCAGCCGCCCCAGAACGGACTCCCAGGCTGCCCCGGCGAAGGGCCCCTTCTGGGTTTTGCTCCCTTCTCCCCACTTCTGCCGGCTCCCTCTTCTTCCTCCTGCTGCCCCCCCCAACAATCTGTCTGCTCCCCGCGTGAAAGGAAGGAGACAGGCAGATTTGGAACCTGGTGGATCGCCTGCCATGGAGACGCCCCTTCTCTAGCGGGCCCGCTACGGGGAGGGACCTCCCTTCTCCGGGGACAGCTGGAGAGGACTCTTACAGGGCCCAGGACGCTGATGCAGCTTTGACTTTGGCCAGTGCTCCTGACAGAGGCAGAGCCTGGTAGGTGCGCCGTAGCAGGCACAGAGCCCACGGGCTGGACCCCTCCACACTTTTCCGGACAGACCAGAGCATCTCAAGGCAACCGTGACCAATCCAGGGATGAGACAAACACCGGAAGCATCGGGTTAAGCCAACAGACCGTGCATTTTGTACACTGGATTCCCCACCCCCTCCCCCAGCCACCTCAGCCCCTGCCCCCCCTCCCTCCACTTGTTGTCTGGGCTTGGCTTTCTTCTCTCCGCCCTCGGGGATCTGAGACTGCCAGGATTCACATGCCTCGGAAGCCCACTCTCGGTGCCCTCGAGTGACCACACGTACCATTCTCCCGTACCCCCACCCAGCAGGCAGCTGTGACAGCGGAGGGACGGGGCGAGGTGGGCCAAGGGCTGAGCACGTAGGTGATGGGGGGAGGGGAGATGACCTGCGGCATTGAACTGTGGACTCAGTAAGTGTAAATAAAAATGAATTAACAGGCAGCAGTTCCTGTCATTTCTGTTGGAACCAGCCCACTCCCTCGCTGTCACTCCCTCCGCCAACGCTGAGTCAGAGCTACTTACAGCTTCCCCGAAAGCAAGGGCCCATTTGTCCAGTGGCGAACAATGTTGGCTGCCGCCTTTGTGCATTAGAGTGGGCTGGCCTTGCAGAGACTGCCCAGGGACTTGGCTTTGTGGGAACTTGTATAGCGTCCTCTTGATGAAATTATCTGGACTCAATATCTAGCACATAGAATGTTCAACAAATATTTGTCGAATGAATAAATTATGACTGCAGACTGGCTCTCCTGCCTTAAACTAATTTTAGCCCAGCCCTGTCTCCTGGTATCTATGCTCTTTACGCTCTGCCGTGTTGCTTTAGTCAAATAAGAAACATTTACTGAGGGCTTATTGTTTGCCTACCGTTGTGCAATACGCCGTGGGACAGAGGACGTAGTCCCGGTCTTTAAGGAGATGGAAGAGTTGAGAAATACTCGAATGAGATTATCACCAATGACACCTTTAATTTATATGATGCTTTAAATTTTTCAAAGCACTTTCGTGTATTTTTTGTGTGATTAGTGAGACAATATTGTACAAATTAAAATATATACAGATGCAATAATGTTAATAGTTAGCATTTATTAAATGCACTATCCTCAGAGCTTTACATGTATAATCTCATTTCTTTCCTGCAATTACCCTATGAGATACTATTCCCGTTAGGTGGGTAAGGAAACTTAAAATCCAGAAACATTCACTCTCCCAAGGTGATATGGCCTTAAGTGACACAGCTAGGATCTGAACCAGGTCTGTCTGACCCCAGAGCGCTAGCCGCTAACTAGCCTATAGTTAGTTGCTGCTCTGCAAAGTATTCTATTGAGCGATTACAACCATTAGGGAGCAAGACAGTGCGTATTCAGTTGAAAAGCCTTACTATGCCAATGATGGTATGTGGGCTGCCTCTGTATTTAGCCCAAAGTTAAAAAAGTTCCCTAACGCCAGACTCCCTAGTGGTCAGGGCAGTGACCGGCCCAGAAAAGCCAGCTGAGACCTAGCAGTTACTTCTGTGTATGATTCATTCTACTTTCTGATGTCAGCGCATATCCAAACCCACCTAGCGTTCCCCCAGCATTGGGGAAGGTTCACAATTATAGGTAGAGATCGAAAGGAAACACAAAGTTAATTATGGGTTCCTTGTGTAATCGGAGGCTCCACCCCTGCAGGATCCAATCACTGCTGAGGGGCCCAGAAACCAGGAGTCCAGGTTACGGTCACATACCTCCTGAAAGGCTTCCAACGGGGGCGTTAAGAAGGTGCTAGAAATACGCAGGGGCCCGCAGTTGCTTGTCTATAGCTCACTTATGGGGAAGAGGAAAAGGAAAATGCTGGTATCGCTACCACATTCTCCCCCCACTCCTACCAGATCCTTCCCTCTGCCCTCTTCTTCCAGAACGGCTTCACATTTCCCCAACTCAGAACCATCCTGCGTCAGACACGGCACAGGCATATGTGCACATCACCCCCATTCCCAAGGCCTCCAGCCCAGAAAGCTCGCGAGTTGGCAAATCGCATGTCACAGTCTGAAGGATGAGAAGGAGTTCAGAGGTGGACAGCAGAACAAGTTCAAACCAGCAGGGTCTTCCTCTGGTCTTCATGCCATCAGGAAGGACTCAGACTAACTACCCCAAACCAGAGCAGGAGAGAGGTCTTGCCTCGATGAGTAAGTTGAGGCAGAGCTGGACAGATGGGGATAAGACTGTTGCCATTCTTCTAAAGAGGAAGGTGGAAAACCGGAACTAGATGGGGACCGCCTGGGGCACAGACCACCCGCCTGTCTGGTGGTTCGCATAGACTTGCTTACAGGAATCCATTCACTGTGACCCCAAGTTAAGTGATCCCAAAGTAAAAAGTTGCCTGGGGGTGTTGTCTGATGTTTCGGGTGGAGGGATTGAACTTGCTGTGCATTTCGTCCAACAGAGACTTCAGAAAGCTGTTAAGCAAGATCAGGTCTATTCACCTTAGCTATTCACCTTCGGCTTCCTGCTCCCCATCGCTCCTCGAAACAGGGACTGTGATTTAATGACACCCTTTGTTTGCAGATGTCACTGCAGAACTCGACTTGGAGCACTAATCCTGGATCTGACCTGCTTTGTCATCTCCTGCTTGGACTTTTGTAATAGACTCTTTGGGGGAAAAAATTATACTTTTCTCATTATTGTTATGAAAGCCTCACATGTGTATTGTAGAAATTTTAGCGGAGGGAAAAAAAAGACAAACTCCAACCCATCATCCTACCACCCAAGACAAACATTGCTATCCTTTTGGACTTATCTTTCAGTTCTTTTGGTATAAATATACACATGCACATGCAGGGGTTTTGTTTTTTTTAAAAAAAAAACTAGATTACACTGTATATACTCTTTAGTAACTTACTTTTCAAAATGTGTATTTATATTTTAGAATATGTAATTCACACACAGGTAACAAAATTCAAGGACACAAAGCTCTAGAGTAAGAAATAAATCTCCTTCCCACCTGTCTGCCAGCATCTAGTTTCCCTCCAATTACTTGTACTGTATATCCTTCCAGAAACATTTATGCATTTTCAAATATACGTGTATATATTCTTTTGTCACAAATGGTAGCATATCAGACACAGTTTTTTGCATCTCATGCTATTTCACTTACTCGATCATGAATGAAACGTTTTGTGTGTGTGTCTCTCAAACTTTTTCAACAGCACCCTCATTATGTGGATGGACTCTCACTTGGTAACCCGTCTCTTTAGAGTGATTATTTCATTTGTTCCCATTCTTTATTGTAAATAATGTAGCAGACATTCTTGTCGCTAAACTTTGCACACACCTGTGGCTATTTCCTTGGGATAAAATCCAAGAAGGAAATTGCTTGGCTATCTCTAAGAATTTTGATATATGTTGCCAACTGCCCTGAGAAAAATTTGTACTAAACTCCGCCCCCTCCTGTTTGCAGGCTTGAGACTGCCCTGTTCCCTGTAACCTCACTAACAGTGGGATGGTCACTTACCAAACCTTTACCAGTCCGGTAGGAAAATAATGGTATGTCAATGTCATTGGAACTCACATTTCTTTGATTATTAGTGAATAACATCTTCAAATGCCTATTGACCATTTGTATTTGATTCTTTGTGATTTCTCTATTTTTTTAATATTGTATGTTTATCTTTATTCTCAATATGTAATTTTATTAATATTATTTTTGTCAAGAAACATTGCAGATATGCTTTCCAAGTGCTTTGCTTTCGAATTTTGTTTATGGTGCTTTTTGACACACATAAATTCTTAATTCTGCAATTAATTTGGATCTCTGTTGCCGGCTCCTTCTGCCTACGGTTCACCCTCTCGTTGCTGTCAGAGCTCCCCTTCTCAACACGGTCTGATTCTGTCACTCCACGGCTTAAATATCTTTATGGCTCCTCACCTCTTTTTAGGAAAGACAAACTCAGCATAACGCACAAGATCCTCTATGTAATTTCTCCACGGACTCTTCCAGACTCCCCTCCTGGTCCTTTTCCAAAGGTGCCCTACATTTCACTGTTGCACAGCTCCTTGTGATTCCCCAAACCCATCGCTCTGGGTCTCTGGGCCTTTCCATGCGGTTCCCTCTGCCCAGTTGGCCATGCCTCACCCCTCCAACCCCCTCTTTGCCTTGCTAACTCCTATAGGACTCAACCAAGGGATCACTGCTCCAAAGCTTTCCTTGACCCCATGGTCTGTACTCTTAAAGCAGCATGAGCCTGCCTCTGCGTAGCATTTGCTCCAAGGAATTGGTTTATGTTTGTCTGTTTATGTTTGTCTCACCCACTACCTGGCCATTCCTTGAGGCAGGCACTGGGGTTTATTCATTCTTTGCAGCCAGAATGTTGAGCACAGTGCCTGGCACACAGTAAGCGCTCAATAAATGCTGCCGAGCCCTGAATCTGGAACGAAGGAATAATGGATTCAGTGGCAAATGTTACTTGGGGAAAATGCAGGGCTGGACTGGATCTGTGCTTCTGAGAACTGAGAAACCCTAAGAGACTCGGTTTGGAAGAGAAGCCACGTGCTCCAGTGTTGTGCTTTCCAGAACATCAGAATCACTTGGAGTAGCTTTTTAAAAATACATAATCTCAGCCTCTCCCTTAGACCCATTGGTTCAGATTCTCAAGACACTATAGCTTTTTAAATGTCTTAAAGTGTTTCCCATGATCAGCCAGGTGAAAGAGTGCAGTGAGGCAGACCAGCAGACAAATCAGAGCACCCAGCATTTCTAACCATGTGATCTCTGAGAGTGGACAGATAGAGCTAGTTGAATATCAGCTTTGACATCCACTAGCTGTGTGACCTTGGGGCTGTTGCTTGACTTTTCTGATCCTCATTTTCCTCCCTTATATACATGAGGATAATTTTATAGTCCTTAATGGGCTATTGGGAGGATTAAGAAATAACTTGTCTCCTAGCTCAGTGCCCTGCACAGAGTAAGCGTGAAATAAACATTCATTTCCTTCCCCCAACCTCTTGAGCCCCCAGTTTCTCAGTTATCGTACGGCTAATCCCTTTACATTCATCCTCCATTTTCCCACCCTGCACTCTAGAAGGAAGGAACTTCCAATAGGCCCTCGGATTACTCTCTCATCAAACAGGACAAGGACCTGGTTGGGGGGATGGGGCAGAGGAAGGCACATACTCTCTCACATGCCCTCTCCCAACATGTCAGAGATGCCACAACGATCACTTGGGATACAATTCCGCTGGTTGGCAGAACCAAGTGTCTTCTAGTCACATCCAAAGATCAACCCAGTTTTCTTCCTGCGGTAGCACACAGAGGCCAGTGCCTTCTGGGCTGCAAGAGGAAGGCGACCATCAGGAAAGAGAGTAGCATTGCCAGTTTCTTCCCAATGCCCTGGGATCCTACTCACATGCCTCAGGGCAGGAAAGACGAAACCGGCTGGAAGGCAGAAGTAGCTGATTTGCACTTGCTCTGGTTAAGGTGCCCCTGGGTCCTGCTCCCGGTACCTACTTGCCCTCTCCCCCCAGCCCAGGGCAGGCTGCACAGACACGGAAAATGCATTCAGCCCATCAGGCATGACAGAGTTCAAATTACCAAGTCAGCATGAAAAGTCCCACTCTAAATGGACTGAAATTGGATTCTATTAAAAACCACACTCAGTGAGGCCCTTGGCTATTAATATTTGCGAAGACATGGAGGAGGGAGAGGAGGCAGAGGCCCCTGCAAAAGGTTGGGGATCTCAGCTGTTCGACTGAATTGCTTGTCTGGACGCAAGCCCACAGCTGAAAGCCAGTTTTCAGCGTCTCACAGCATATCAGGGCTGGGAGGAACCTGAAAGCTCACTAGTTTGACCTTTCATCTTACAGCTGAGGGATCAAGTCCAGAGAAGGTGAGTGTTCAAGGTCATATAGCTCATCGGTAACAAAGCCAGAACTGGAATTACGTCAGTTTTCTGACCACAAATGTAATATTCTGTCTACTGAGCCAAAATACACTTACGCAGCACCTATCTTAAAAAAAAAAGAAAGTAATGCTGTAACATTATTGTCTTCTAGAGAAAGAAGGAACAGAGTGCACGTTCATTCATTCATTCCCTCACTCGGTATTTACCATTCCACTCACTTCATTATAAGTGGTTCAAAAGTCAACAAAGTATTTTCCCTGCTTGAGAAGCTTAGAGTCTGTAAAGAAGAAAGAAAAATAAAGAGGCAACTTCAAATCCGTGCAATAAATACGACCAAATGCCCAGGGCATACATGGAAGAGGCATCTATACCGATCCTAGGATCCGTGAAGATTTTCCTCAGGGGGTACCAGTTGGTAGAGCAGAACAGGTGAGAGATGAGTGAACTTCAGGGTCAATGGCAGGGCTCGACTGCTCCTTTTCTTGCATAGACTATGAAAGGATTTGAGACAGTTCTCATGAGCTATCTTTTCTCACCCTTTTCATGGTTTTTCAAGCCTGGGCTCAGGCAATGTCACTTTTACCACCTGTGTCGGCCCAAGGGCTGAGAAGTCACAGATGACCTTACAGGTTAAATGCCCTCTGTGTAGAACAGGGACGAGAGGCCGCACATGGTATCTCTGATTGCAGTCAGAAGCTCTTCAAGACTTGCGACTTCCATAATAGGCAAAAATTCTACACCACGTCTCACAAATGCACCTCCAGAGACATATGTCATGAGCACCCTGGATATATTCCATTGTTTTGTGCTCTTTTATTTCCTCTGATCTCAGCCTCTTTATTCTAGAACAGCACTGTCTGTGCAAAATAAAATGCGAGCCACCTAAGTAATTCTAAATTTTCTAGCAGCCACGCTTAAAAAAGTAAAAGGAGGCAGAAAAATTACTTTTAATAATATGCTCTGAACAAAAATAAAGTTAAGAAAATAACCAGAAAGAATAAAATACTCAGGAATAAATTCGGCAAAAGAAGTACAAAGCTTAAACTCTGAAGACCACAAAACACTGTTGAAAGAAATTAAAGAAGACTTAACTAGATGAAAAGATAGCCCATGTTCATGAATTGCAGGATTTGACATTGTTAAGATGTTAAACTCCCAAAATGACCTTTAGATTCAACACAATCTTTATCAATATTCCAAATGACCTCTTTGCAGAAATTTACAAACTAATCTTAAGCTGTGTATGGAAATGCAAAGGACCCAGAATAGCCAAAGCCATCTTAAAAAAGAAAAGCAAAGTTGAAGGACCCTCAATTCCCAATTACGAAAGCTTACTACAAAGCTATAGCAATCAAGACTGTGTGGTGACAGCATAAAGATAGATAATAGATCAATGGAATAGAAACAATAGTTCAGAAATAAGCCCTCACCTTTATGGCAGATTGATTCGCAACAAGGATACTAAGATATTTCAATGGAAGAAGAAAGAGTCTTTTCGACAAATGGTGCTGAGACAGTGGGACAGCCACATGCCAAAGAATGAAGTTCGACCACTACCTTACATTATACACACAAAAAATTACTCAAATGGATTAAAGACCTAAATGTAAGAGCTAAAACTTTATAACTCTTAGAAGAGAGCGGAGGTGTAAATCCTCGTGATTTGGGGTTAGGTGATGTTTTCTTAGATGTGAAACCAAAGGCACAAGTACAATTTTTTATTTTTAAAAGACAAAATAGATAAAATGAACTTTTTTATCTATTAAAATTAAAAACTTTGGTGCTTCAAAGGACACCATCAAGCAAAATGACAACCCACAGTATGGAAGAGAATCTCCCACCTTTGCAATCATGTATCTGATAAGATATTTGTATCTAGACCGTATTAAGACCTGTTTGTTGGTCTTCCTGGCTAAGGCTGCGCAAGGCCAGTGGAGGTCGTGTCAGAAGTGTCTCCGAAGAGGGAGGTAGACACAGAGATGGAATCCTAGCGGCTGCACATGACTATGGCGAGGTTGTGCGGGTGCAGCGTGGCTCCCACCCACAGGAAGAGTGAGTCCGTCAGCCGCACGACAGGGAAGTGGACGACTGCTCCCACAGCCTTGCGCTGAAGTTGTGCAAGGAGATGTCCCCGCCCGCGGCGGCCCGCGCCCCTCCATGCCGCCCAGGCAGACCCTATCCCTCCAGCGCTGAGACCCGGCTCTGCTGCCATCAGCAGCCCGGCCACACCCAAGCAAGCCTAGAATCCACCTTCTTATATTGGGCTAGAAACTGTCTTCCAGTCGTTTCCATCCACAACCTGCCTTTGGCCCTCTTCAGAGCCAGCCAGGTCTTCTCTTCAACCTGACATTCCCCCATCTGGACTCTTTTTAAAGTCTTCTGTTTTCTGGCCTCTATGTTCCAGTTCCTTCAACTATTCTTCTCTCACGGGTTTTCCAGCACCAGCCCTTGTTTTTCCATCTATTCGTGTTCCTCTTAAAATGTGACACGGAGAACCATACTGGACAGCATGGAAAACAGGGGACCCTCATTGTCTCTCTACATTTGGACTGCAAAGGTGCCTAACTTTTTTACCAGATCATTTCACAGCTGGGCCCATCTTCTATTTATACCACTGATTTAAAATTTTTTATTATTGATTTATAATTCTGCATATAAAATGCACGGATCTCAAGTGTCAGTTGATACATCCTAAAAATAAATACACTCCTGCAACCAACACAGCAATCATAATATAGAATATCGCCTTCACCCTAGAAAGTTCTCTCATGCCCCATTCCCATCAGTCTCCTTCCTGAAACGCTAGAGGTAACCGCTATTCTGATACTAGCCCCATAGATAAGTTTTGCAAACACAAAACTTGTTCTTGAAATTCATATAAATGGAATAATATAGTATTGTCACATTGTATTTTTATCTTCACCCACAGTTTTATTCCTCCTCAGTTTAACTACGTTGATTTCTGTCTGTCCTTTACGGCTTGTAGTGTGTGTTTTCATCTCGATTCCATCACTCATATCTGCTAATTTCCCCAACTTCGTGCCATGTACAGATTTGATAACAATTCCTTCTGTCTTTAATCCAGCATAAAACAAGAACAGAGATGGAGAGAGCTCCCTTCAATTTTTAAGCTTAGGAGATGGACCACTGTGTGGGAAAGCAGGCATGGGGAGATGGTCCGTGTTGGTGGGGAGGACTGCATTGGAAGGCACTGAAAGAGGGAGATGGAAAAAAAAAAAAAGAGGGAGTTGGGGCACCTGGGTGGCTCAGTCGGTTAAGCATCTGCCTTAGGCTCGGGTCATGATCTCAGGGTCTTGGGATTGAGTCCCATATCAAGCTCTCCACTCGGTGGGGAGTCTGCTTCTCCCTCTCACTCTCCTTCTGTGCTCTCCCTATCTCTGTCTCAAATAAATAAATAAAATCTTAAAAAAAAAAAAAAAAAAAGGAGGTGGCGACAGGACATTCTAGTGGCATATGTGCTGGGAGGGGGCAGAGGCGCCGTGGAGGGTCTGAGGTCACATGCGTAGCCGGGAGCACTGAGCTGGGGGAAGGACAAGAGCTCCCAGGGAGGTGATCCCAGGGCCAGGTCAGTCGCCTGGAGTTAGAGGGCCATGGAGTTTTCCGTGGTCACCTCAGGAATCCTGAGCTAATGTTATCGGTAGGTCTGTTTTCAGGTTTTGTTTTGTTTGTTTGGGTAAGTCCTAAGTGGAGTCCGGCAGCTTTCAAGGAAAATTATTTTCTGAGATTTAGAATCTGCAGCAATCGTTAAATTGCAGGGAGCTCTTCGGCTCTCCTCTCACTCTCCTACCTCGAAAGCAGTAAGGCGGGCCTTGGGTCCAGGCTGAGTGTAGGCTGAGGGTTGGGGCCAGCACTGGGGGAAAGGACACTGGAACGTGGTGGTTCTTCTAATCTTCCAGCCAGGGGACGACTCTGCCACGATAAAGTTCACCTTACCAAAATGTTACTTGCATTTTTACTTTTTGATTACTTCGGATTTGGCATGATAGGGCTCCTGTGTCTTTGACACACACACGTGTGGGCTTGGCGACACAGATAAGCACAGAGCTGTGAATGAAGACGCCCGACCCGCACGGGATCTGCCTTCACAGTCTGCGGTGGGCCTCCGCTACCTCATCCCCATCTATAAATGGGTGGAGGTGGGTCAGAAATCTCTCTGGGTCTCCGAATCCCCCAGCCAGCATTTTTAAAAATATAGACGGTGGGGGACGCCTGGGTGGCTCAGTTGGTTAAGCGACTGCCTTCAGCTCAGGTCATGATTCCGGAGTCCCGGAGTCCCGGGATCGAGTCCCACATCGGGCTCCCAGCTCTGCGGGGAGTCTGCTTCTCCCTCTGACCTTCTCTCCTCTCATGCTCTCTCTCACTTTCTCTCTCTCTCAAATAAATAAACAAAATCTTAAAAAAAAAATATAGACGGTGGGGTTCAGGAAATGGCATTTTTTTAAAAACTAAAACTCTTGTTACTGGTTCAGAGACTGATACTTGGGAATCACTGAATTGTGTTAATAGTCTATAAATATGTAGTAGGATTTCTTTGCTGACCCCAAACAGAATTGGCCCTTTCTGATCCATCCACTTATTTCATGTATTTGCTTGAATTAATAAGCATGTTAACCAAAGATAAGAAAGGCTTTTTTTTTTTTGGTTAGAGGAGCTTGAGAGAACATCGAGGGGTAGAAATAAAGACACTGGGATGTCTGGCCATCAGGCCATACCATGTCAGGCATGGTAGAAATTTCTATGATAAGGGAATGAAGAAATTAAAAAGGCATTGCCAGTGCCCCTATTTGGGACACAATTCAGTGTAAGTAAGGTCCTAACACCTCACCTGAGGTCTTAGTTGGATCATGTCCTGAGATCCAAAAAAGGAAGCATAAAAAGGAAGAGGTAAAGGAGCTGAGAGTTGTTTGATGAGCTCTCTTTGTCTACCATGTTGATCATCTTGCCGGTGAGAAACTGAGGCACAGAACAGTGATGTGTCCAAGGAGCCATGGTGGCCACAGCAAGAGCATTGCCAACCTGGCCTTCGCTCCTTCAGGGATTCACTGCACAGAGACCTCAAGGTCTCCCTTCAGGGTTGCTGGAGGTTGCTTGAATTGATTTCCCGTATCCCCTGGCAGGTGGCAATAGGTGAATTTTAAATAAGACTATTTCTAGAAGTTATCCATTAGGGAATGTCTAGTGAATCCACTAATAGAGAAATTATGTCTTGTGATTTTAAAAAAAGCTCACACTGAATATTGCTGATGTTAACTTGTGTATTAAGCCAAGGCAGGAATATTTGAAATGTCAGAGGCATGTTGGTGATGTGTGGTTCCCTCTTCCATTGGTCGATCTACAAAGACTTTATTTAAAGATGAGCCCACTAAAGTATAAAGTTAATTTACAGTTAATTTAAATTTAGAATGGAATCTGGTTCTAGCATCACGTGATGGCACTCTGTGCTGGAACAAAGAGATTTAAAATCCCAGCAGCTCACGTCTCGTGCCGTGGATGGCCTGGGGCTGAGCGGGGTGATTGTGAACACTAGTGCTTCTCGCACTGTCGTGGGCCCACACGTCACCTGGGAATCTTGCTAAAAGGCAGATTCTGATTCAGTAGGTCTGGAGCAGGGCCCCAGATTCTGCCTTTCCAACAAGATTCCAGGGGAAGCTGCGCAACCGGCGTATGGACCGCAGTCTGAGTAGGGAGAGAACAGCATAGTCTGACTCCTGAGCAGAGGCGGCCAGTAGGCAGAGTCAACTAGTCAACCCTGTATTCCGATACCCCCCTGGCCATGTGTTTATCCAGCCACATATATTTACACATAAACCACCGTATTCTTAAGTGTTACTGAGACTTTTGAGTATTCCCACCCCTCCAAACGTCTTGAGAATCAGGATAAGAACTCCACGCTCCACCTCTACCTCCAACCTCTACTGCTAACCCCTAAGTCCTTCTTTTGCACAAGCACCCCCAATCCAACCCTTATAATTCATACTTCCAAACCTACTCAGTTCCCATTTTCCTCCCTCCAAAATAATCCCATCCTAAACTGAGCATCTTCAGCATGTGAGAAGTTGGCTAGAGTGATCTCTGAGACCTCTAGCCTCTCCTTCCTGAGCCTCCCTGCTACCTTCCTTGGGACCACCTTAGAGCCCCCTCCTCTACTCTCTTCAGGAGTTTCTGTCTTCTTTTGTTCCCTAACCTCCTTTCCTTCCACTTCAAAAGTGGCTTTTAGGGGCGCCTGGGTGGCTCAGTTGGTTGGGCGACTGCCTTCAGCTCGGGTCATGATCCCGGAGTCCCGGAATCGAGTCCCACATCAGGCTCCTGGCTCCGTGGGGAGTCTGCTTCTCCCTCTGACCTTCTCCCCTCTCATGCCCTCTCTCACGTTCTCTCTCTCAGTCTCAAATAAATAAATCTTTTAAAAAATTTAAAAATAAATAAATAAAAATTTTTAAAAAGTGGCTTTTAGAGAAAGATCTGAAAGCACTTATTAGTGACTTCATGTGCATGAGTTTTTTGAGGCAGTTCTGCCTCATTATTTAAACAAGGGAGAAAAGTCTCAGGGAACTTATGTCTGAAGGACGAATGATTGCTCATTAGGCCCTGGCTGGAAAGGAAAGTGGGAGAAGAAAGGGCATTCTGGGCAGGAGGACCTATGCTTGCATATCACTGTTACTCAATAAATGTCTGTTGATGAAACGCTGAGGAGGAAAAGGGCACATTTAGGTCCACTGGGATCAGAGAGAAATCTCCCTGCAAGAACCCTAGTTTCTCCTCGTGAGCTTTTTTGTCCAAATCTAAGAGAAAGAGCTGGACCAAAAAAGGCTTAATATGTAGTGTCTTCCCTCTGCACCTGGCCATGTAGGTCGAGTTTTCCTAAAATGAGTATTCTAAAAGTAAAAATAATAATTCCACCAGATACCACTTAAAGAAGAGGAAATCTATGACTTCCAACTGAAAAGCACTTATTTCCACAGAACCAGTTGGTGTAGCTTCCCTTACCCTCCCACCAGCTCATTTGGTTACTTAGGCCTCCATAGAGTTTCTCCTTCTGGGATTGCTGCATAGTCATTTGGAATCTGGCCTCTGACCTCTGGGGCACTGTCAGGAATGGGGACCCGAACCTGGAGCTCTCCTGGGGAGGCCACGCTTCTACCCAATGTGTAACTTGGTAGTTCCACCCATTTTCTTTGTGTGGCTCACTTTTCTTGTCTTCACTCTCCAACTCCTTGGCTTATCTGAGTGATGGGGACCCGTGCTGCTCCTCTAAGAGAGAAGCAAGTAAGAAGACAGTAGCAAAGTCAGCTCTGGGGCAAATTTCAGGCAGCTAGAGGGATCCAGGATTAGTTTATGTCTTTGCACCTCTGAGTAGAAGTATATTAGACTAGACTAGACTAGAAGAGAGAAGTGCGAGGAGTGCAACCCTGGGGGTGCCTTAGGATCATAGATATGGGCCAAGGAATAAGGGTCCAGACAAATAGCCGGTTCCCTTCTTATCATCTTCTGAAACATCTCCCTGTTATCTCTTGGGTTGGGAACCAGGGCTGCCTCGCCAGTAAGAGCCTATGTATAAGAACAAAGGGCAAGATGAATGTGTTAGCACAGACATTTAGAAGGAAAAGTCTGAACAAGTGGGATAAGAGCATCATAAGTATTTGAACCAAGTCTTCTAACCAGTGGAGCCATCTTGCCAGATAAACAAAAGAAAGATTCTCATCCACAGAATGTTTAGACAGTGACCAAAGAACTAGCTATCCTAGGGGCAGCTGGGTGGCTCTGATGGTTGAATGGCCAACTCTGGATTTCTGCTGAGGTCATCATCTCAGGGTCCTGAGATCGAGTCCGTGTTGGGCCCCGTGCTCAGTGGGGAGTCTGCTTCAGATTCTCTCTCTCCCTCTCCCTCTGCCCCTTCCCCCCCAAAATGAATAAATAAAATCTTAAAAAAAAAAAAAAGGGAATATGGGTTTTCACATCAGTGGCTTGAAGGACTATAACTCCCATGCTGGCTTCAAAACAACTGGAAGGCCCTGTGTTGCCACAGAACAGAGATCCACCCCCACCCCACCCCCAAAGTGAGGAGAGCTCGAATTCTTTCTCTACAGCCCCTCCTGCTATGCTAATGGCTCCCACCAGAGCTAGGGAGGGAACCGTGACACCCAAGAAATGGATGGGTCTGCATCTTGGCAACTAAAGTTGCTCTTTTGTTGCTTAGACGTCATGCATACGGCCCTGGAGCTTACAGAGAAGTTTCGTTTGCTTTCTGAAAGACAACTCACAAGAAACATGAGAATAAAGACAACTGGGAATAAGGAAACTAAACTCTGCAGGTGTCACCTTCTCTCACCTCTCAGTTCTGCTGACTCACTCCTTCTCCCTTCAGAAATGAGCATGTTTAGCTCAGGCTCCTGAGTGAGGCCCACTGACAGGAGAGTGATGAGCTTTCCGGGGCTTAGCCTGGTCACCCAGCTCAAAGACATCCTCTCGGTCATCAGGCCATTTTGCAAAAATGTCATTCACCTATCTTTCTTGATTTGTAGTAGGTTAAACTTAAAAGAATGAGGACTCTAAGAAGCCAAATACAGAGAAGTAAATATCTCCGATAACAAAACGCTTTCACTGCACAAATTTTGCAGGCCTTTAGAACTCAAAAGCTGAACATGTCTGCGGAGACACGCATTGGAAGGACTGGCTGGCAGGAAGAAGGCCCATGTGCCAAGTGATGTTTTGGGGCCCGGAATTGGAATTTATGTCACTGCTGGCAGAACAAAGCAGTAGTTAAGCTGGGCAAATCCTGTCAGGGCTACTTGTAAAATATATCCGGACCCTGACCACTTCTTTCCAGTCCTGTTATGACCATTCTGGTCTCAGACATGAACTCTACTCCCCTAGCAATACTTTAACTAGACTCACTACCTCTGTCCCTGACCTCTTCAGTCTATTCCAAAGTGATTCTGTTAAAACTTGATTCTCCTCTGCTTAAAACCCTCTAAGGGCTTCCCTCTCACTCAGAGTAAAAGCTGAAGTCCTTACTATGAACTACATGATCCGACAAGGTCTGGTCCTCTAATCCTCTGATTTCATTGCTACCACTCTCCATCTGTTCCAGCGGCACTGGCCTCTCTGTGATTCCCTCGTGGTGGCAGACAGACTCCCACCTCAGGGCCTTTGCATTGGCTGTTCCCTCTATCTGGGATCCTCTCCCCCATCCCATAACATGGCTAGCTCTATGGCTTCTTTCAAGGTTAATCAAAAGACACCCTCTTAGTGAGGCCCTCCGTGACTACCTCCATTTCAAATGTCAACACTCACCCCACCTGCCTGACGTCTCACGTACCTCTTTCCCATTTTATTTCTTCTCTTTAGCACTTGCCTGTAACCTATTACAAAGCTTACTTATTTATCTTACTTATTGCCTTCTTCTCCCACTAGAACGCAAATACCGTGAGGGATCACTGCCATACCTCCAGCAACCAGCACGGTACCTGGCACACAGTAGGTATTCGACTGACGGTTAAATGAGAGAATGAATGAAAGTGTAGTTTGAGAGCTTAAGCCCCTGACATGGTCACACTCGCTTGCCCTCCAGCTGGGAATTAGGAGTCAGGCTTTCTAAAACAAGAACATTCTAGCATCCCCCTCCCCAGCTGGCTACAACTCTGTCTCCCCAAATAGTGGATGAATGGAGACACGTTCCCCATACTCCCACCCCCTCAGCCCGTCCCTTCGGAGCTTCCTTCCCCATCCAGGCCCGGCCCAGCTCAGAGACCCTCCTACCATGTTCAGAGAACCTCACCTTAAATAAGAACAATTGTTAACAAGTGACAGAACCGCCCATATGTCAGCCGTGACGCTAAGTGTTTCACATAGAGTATTTCATTCTTATGAGGTCGGTAACGTTATTCCCATTTTCACATGACAAAACTGACACTAAGAGACCATAACCCTACTTTTTCTCTTCTCCGAGAACCTTCCATCTACCCACAAGGGTGGGCTCCTGCTGGCATTTTGTTACCAAGCACACACCGGCAACTCCTCAGGCCAGGGGGGCCAGGGGAGAAACCCGACCCCATTGGGGCCAGTTTATTTTCCCAGACACGGGGACTGGGACATAGAGACCCTTGTGTTCACCGTCAGGCCCCTCTAAAGGTGGGACGGGGGCATGCACCAGGAAGGCCAATTAAGAAAGAAGGAGGGGTGCCGGGCTGGCTCGGTCGGTGGAGTGTGCGACTCTTGATCTCAGGATTGGTAAATCCGAGTCCCATGCTGGGTGTAGAGATCACTTAAAAACAAAATCTGGAGGGGTGCCTGGGTGGCTCAGTCATTAAGCGTCTGCCTTCAGCTCAGGTCATCCTCCCAGGGTTCTGGGATCGAGCCCTACATCAGGCTCCCTGCTTGGTGGGAAGCCTGCTTCTCCCTCTCCCACTCCCTCTGCCTGTGTTCCCTCTCTCACTGTGTCTCTCTCTGTCAAATAAATAAATAAAATCTTAAAAAAAAAAATCTTGAAAAGAAGAAGAGAAGGGGGAGGGGGAGAAGAGGGAAGCAGGGGAGGAAAGAGGAGGAGGCGGAATCAGATGTGCTGAGACAAGCCCGAGCAGAGAACATTATAGCTCCAGAGAAGGAGAAGGAGGGAGAGGTCATGCCTTGGTCCACGGTGGCCCCCTCACCAGCGCCCGGGTTTTCTGGGAATCCGTCCTATTCTTCCAACTGAGCACTCCATTTCAATTAAGACAAACCAACTGGTTTTCAATTATTCATAACCAAAGGGACTTGACTCAGAGAAGTTAAGTAACTTCCCTGACGCTACAGAGCTCCAGAAGAATGCCGCTGGAACTCCAAAGCCCGTACATTTCTGTAACTGCCAAACTACCCGGACCTCATCTTCCTCCCCGAGGCTGGAAGGGCAGATCGAGGGCACTCCCTGCCAGATCACGCTGTGTCCTTGTCCCTCCTTTCACACCCGATACATTTTGCCCAAAGAAGATTGAGGTCATGATAACCTCCAGGGCAGCCTCAAACGGGGAAGGAAGTCAAACTCAGTGATCAGAATGGGCAGGAAGCAGAGAAGGGCAGCACCATTTTGGTGGGTAGGGATGGGGCATCGTGGTTAAGTGTATGTTTTTGTCCAGTCTCAGGTCTTTGAGGGAGCAGGGGGAGCCCTGTCCTTCACTCCATGAGCCCCGGCAAAGCCAATTGCTAGGAGGGCAGGGGCCAGGAAGAAGTATGGGCATCGCTTTGAAGCGGGCACTTTGTCCATGAGGCCTCCGGCCCAAATCCCTTATCAAGGGACTGCATTTAGACTTGCCCCGAATATGCAATCGAGCCAGGTGGCGCCCAGAGGAAAGTGGGTCAAAAGCTTCTCTGGGCAGATCCATTCGAGGTAGCTGCTCCCTGGGAGCCATTTGAAGCCTGCAGCTCGTGGGCCTCTGTTTATTGACTCTGTTTATTTCTCTAATTTGTCAAGGACTGTCTGCAAGCTCGAGCTTTTGCCTCCTAAGTGCTCAGCTTCTATCCCGTCTCGCAGGCTTCTCCAATTTGATTAGCGTACTCTGCTCTCCATCTTTGGAGTCATTAATGAAAACACTGATGAATACTGGGCACGAGTCGGACCCCTGGGAGGCCTCTCCTGGGCTGCAGGATCCTCTTGCCTGGCCAAGAACCGGGCAGGGATGACCCCTCTTTTCAGGCTGCCTTTGCCCAGCGTTCGAGAGTTTGTGTCCCCTCTCTTCATTCACTCATTTGTTCTGTCACTCATTCGCTGAGAGTGCTAGGGCTAGAGACTTCCCACGGTTCCTGGCAAATGCAGATTCTGGAAAATGCTTAACGAATGTCATCTACCACTTCCGGGAGGTGCTACGGGGAAACGCATGCACGGACAGCCCTCGGCCCCCAACAACAGGAACGGGAGTAAGAGTTCCAGCTGCCACTTACGAAAGGCTCTCAGGTGCTGAGCTGAGTGTCCTACAGATATTACCCTATCTGTGCCGCACGCTTCTCTCTTGGGAGGCAGGGGTTGGTAATGTGAGAGGTAAGGATCCCAAAGACCAAGTTGTTCTTCTGGCTCTTCCACTTACTGGCTTAAACCTTTGCAGCCTTAGGGGCGCCTGGGTGGCTCAGTGGGTTAAAGCCTCTGCCTTAGGCTCAGGTCATGATCTCAGGGTCCTGGGATCGAGCCCCGCATAGGGCTCTCTGCTCAGCGGGGAGCCTGCTTCTCCCTCTCTCTCTGCCTGTCTCTCTGCCTACTTGTGATCTCTCTCTCTCTGTCAAATAAATAAATAAAATCTTTAAAAAAAAAAAAAAACCTTTGCAGCCTTAGATTCTCCCACTATGAACGTCCCCCATGGGGTTGTTATAAGGATTTAAATGATGAAGGGGTTTGGAGCAGCACGGCCCAGCACATAATAAAGCATTCAGCAAATGCTCGCTGTGAGTATTATTTCAGGCACTACGACGACCCGATGTGAAGGACTCCTGTCCCTGCCTCCCCCACGCGAACGTCGAGAGGGAGAGAGGTGAAGCCATTTGCCCAAAGGCCTGGCGCCCATAACAGACTGGGTCCGAGCCCAAGTCCGTCTGATGCTGAATCCCACTTGCTTTATTATGACTACTTAGAAAGGAAGAAAATGCGCACAAGTAACCATTTGACAAGATAGAAAAGGAAACAGCGATGGGAAACACGGACGATTTCCTGATGCACAGTAGACTGTCCACAAATGTTATCACACGATGGTGAGACTATAAGTGCCATCCTGAGGTTTCAGAAAAAGGTGCTTTAGGTGTCACAGAGAAGAGAAGTCATTTCTGAATGAGGGGATAGATGGAGACTCGTGAAGATGGGGCCATGTGGGCAACCCCAGCAGGTGGGTGTGGACTGGACACGGTGAGAAAAGAGAAAGAGGCCTCCCGCATCGGGGAACGTGGAGAGAGGGGCGCCGGGTGGTGCAGTCAGTGAAGCATGTGCCTTCTGCTCAGGTCACTATCCTGGGGTCCCGGGATCGAGTCCCACATCAGGCTCCCTCTGACCCCACCCCAAACGTTCTCTCTCTCTCCAATAAATAAAATCTAAAAAAAAAAAAAGGAAAAAAATAAAAATAGCGCACCTGGGTGGCACAGTCAGTTAAGCATCTGACTCTTGATTTCAGCTCAGGTCGTGATCTCAGGGTCATGAGGTGGAGTCCACGTTGGGCGTGGAGCCTCCTTGAGATTCTCTCTCTCCCACTGCCCTCCCCCCTCCCTCATGTGCGCTCTCACTCTCTCTCGCTCTTTGTCTCTTTCTTTTAATAAAAAAAAAAAGGAGAGTAGAAGAGCAAAGGCATAAAGATGGGGATGTTTAGGGTATGTTTGAAAAAAAAAAAAAATAGAAGAATTCCATTTAGATAGTGTGTGGCACAGAAAAGGAAATACTTGGGAATGAACTAGAAAGGAAGGAGACACACCGGCTTTGATAAATGAGGCCTTGACCAAAAAATTGGCTGAAGCAGACAGACTTCTCACACTCTGAGAGTGTTTGGAAACTCACCCTAGGGAAAGAACCGTAGGAAGGCTTTGGGGATGCGGAATGGGATTTCCTTAATATTCAGGCATGAGTAACTTCCAGAACTCCTGTGCAACCGGGTGTATGTTTGAGGTTGGGGTGAGGCAGGGCTGTCATTCAGCCAACATCTGTGCATAGATACACGTCGTTAAAATATTAACCTGTTTATACGAGGACATTGTGCTCGAGGACATTGTGCTAGGCGAAATAAGCCAGTCACAATAGGACAAATACTGTATATTCCACTCCCATAGAGTATCTAAAGTAATCTAAAACATACAGATAGAAAGCAGAAAGGTGGTTGCCAAGGGCTGAGGGGAGGGAGCCGGGGGAATTAGTGTTCAGTGGGTACAGAGTTTCAGTTTTGCAAGATAAGAAAGTTCTAGAGATGTTACACAACAATGTGAATATACTTAACACCACTGAACTTAAAAAAAGTTAAGATGGTATATTTAACGTCGTATGTTTTTTATAGTAAAGTAAAAAAAAAAGCGAATACTACCCTACCACCCCAAATAAAACAAATGTGTTTTCCTTATAGCTGGCAAATGGCACTGCCCTGAGCCACTGAAGGCGCCTTCCCCTGGACCCCTGAACCTCCCGGACTCGCTATAAAAGGATTAATGTATGGCACTCTTGAAAATCACCCCTGGGGCTAGGGGACTTGGCTTCAAGATGCTTTTGCATAACCTTTTTTTTTAAAGATGGAAAAACACAAGGATTGTATCTGCAAATGCGGGAGGCGGGCAGGGCGGTTGCCAGAGAGAGTTGAAAAGCCAGCAGACCCCACCATGGCACACTGGCCTCAGATCTTCCTCAGGGCGAGATCCCTGTAGAAGAGAGTAAGCCTTGCCCAGACTCTCCCCCTGCTGAGTCACAGGGCCACAGGCCTGCCTAGCCACATGGCTGGGGGATTTGGGAGTCTGCAGGTACAGACCTATAAGAATCGCGTCCTGAGCCCAGGGAGATGGCAAGGGTCGACACTGGGACACCGGGCACTGCCATCACTCAGGCATGCACGCGTCTGCTTGCCTAGCGGGGCCCCGTTTTCCTGTTGCTTCCGGCATTGGATGTCCCTGATCCCTCCATTAGCTTGGCAATGCTGTGGAAGGTGCCAAAAAAAACAGTCCTAAAGAGTTGGCTCTTGGCAGCTTTGGTTCAGTCATTTCTCTTCCTAATGAGCCGGTGGAGAGCCCATTCTGTTGGACATTATTGTTCCTTGCTCCACTCCCTATTCGTCACGCACCAGGCAGCTCTGCTCCCCGGGAAGCTCGAGGTGAGAGGGGGCGAGAAGCTGGGGCCTGCTCCCTGCTCTGCTGCAACTTTTCTTCTTTGCCCTAAACATCATGTCGCTCCGCCCCACAGTTCAATCTGATTACTCCTGTTCCCCGCAGTCCCCTTCCCTGTCCCCGGCCCTGTGTTCACAAGAAAGAGCCAAGAACAGGGAACAAGGGATCTGAGGCAGGGTCCCTGATTAGGGAGGGTCCACGGGCGACTCCAGAGGTCAGCCCTGTGGGGGCCCTGTGCCGTGGGGCTGCTCCTCACTGGGGAGCGGCCCCGCCCTTGAGCCAGGAGCTGTGGGAAGGGGCTCCTGGACCTGGACCACCTGGCCTCCTGCTGGGTGATGATATTGTTTCTTGAACAAAAGCCAGAGCCTGCAGGAAAGGAAAATACTTAGAAGACACATAGACAACCTTAACTCATTCCCCCTCAGGGGTGGCTGCTATCAGAGGCTTTTCCAAGGGGCCTCTCCCAGGAAAAGAAAGGAGAGCCCTTGAACGGCACTGAGAAGGTAAGCAAGGGAGGAAGGGCGCAGGAGGAGGAGGGAGGGATGGTGACCATTACAATGGACTTTACTGGCCTCCACGTGCAGCGGGTCCCGCCTACTTGTCCCCAGGGGGTTCCTGGGGAGGCATTTCCATTTTAGCCATTCGGGTCCCACAGCTGCAAAGGCAGGGGCTCCCTGCTCTGACCACCGCTGGCCTCATGCTCACCCTGCCCCCTGACGCCCCTGTCCAGTGATCGTTGGAAAGATGGCAGCCCGCCACTTGCCATTCCCTACCTCCACCCCTCTTCTCCACAACGCCTGCCTGCCAGAGTCTCAGGCCCACTGTGCTGACAGGAGATTTGGCTTAGCCCGTCCTGGGCACTGGCGAGTGCTGGCCCGGCCCCTCCCGTGGCCCACTCACCCCAGGATGGCCCCAGGTCCGGATCGCCATGGCCAGAAGGGGGCCCGCCTACACGCAGAACTCTTACTGAGCTTTAGAACATCAACCTATGTTCCTGACGATAACAACATCTAATTTTTATAAAAGTCCTCAGGCGCCAAGTGACTTCTGAAGTATTTACCCGCATCATTTACTGAGCTCTGGCAAGCCCTTGAGGTCCGCGCTACCCTTAGCTCCGACTTCCGGACCGAAGGATCCAGAACAGAAGAGTTTCGTGACGTTCGCTATGGGTGAGGAGCAGAGCCTGGGTTCCAGCCCCGGCGGGAGGGCTTCCCAGCCGGCTCTCCCCTGCTCTCGGCTCAGCCCGTGTGCTTTCCTCGCCCCGCGGCCCCCTCTGCTCTCCCTCCTTCCGCCACCCTGGCTTCCTCTCCTCCCCGCCCCAACCCCACGCAGCACCTTCCCCGGCAGAACCAGGGTGGGGAACACCGGGGAGACGGAAACCATCTCAGCTCTCCTAACACATTCCAGGCGAAGGGGCATTCCTCCCTACTCCTCTCTTCCCCGTTTCCCCAGCATACACACGCGTGGCCCCCAGCACATCCTTACTCCGCGACAGAGGAGTGTGGGGTGGGACAGGGCCTGCTCGCTTCACCCCAGGAGGCCAACCCTCCCCCCAGGTCTAGGACATTTTTGGAAAAAAAAAAATGGGGGCTTCCCGTCTCCCCTGGATCCTCTTTAGTTCAGCCAGATGTTTCCTATATAAATGTTTTGTTCTGCCCGTTCATTTTGGTGGCTGGCTTTTCCTCTCTCCCCCACCACCCCGCCCCCTTCCGGTCTGCCCCTGGCCTCCAGCCCCTGGGATGGGGTCCCTGGGTCTTCCCTCACCTTCTTCTTTCTTTCCAGTGGCTGTCACTCCAGCTGGCTGGATTGCTTTTTAACATTGCACCTAAGATTTTTTAAAGAAAGTTAAAGAAGAAAAAAAAAAGGACAAACCTAAAGATAGCGGTTCCCTCGAGCCCTCAGTGCTGACCCCTCTGTCTGGATGACTGATTCTGGGCTGGTCCATGCAGCCTCTGACTTTAGCTGTAAGGCCTGAAATAGGTAAGGGCCGGGTGGGTCCAGGTATGGAGAGATAGGTAGGGGGCTACATGATCAGGCTCACCGAAAATTCCAGAAATGCTGAGGCATAAGGAAACCAGAGATAAGGGAACAGAACCAGACCACCTCGTTTGTCTTAAACATCAGAGATGAGATGCTCAAAGGAGAAGTAATCACGATGCTATCCGTGGTGAAATCAAGAAGATTTCAGTTCCCTGGTCAGTCTCCCAGAAAAGACCGACCATAAAAGACCTTGGTGGCAATCTGCTCGCTTGGGAATCACTCTCACTCCGGAGAGCTTCCTGTCTGTTCTCACCTTCACTTAATAAACTATCACCTCATCTTTTGGTGTCCACGAGATTCATTCTTTGACCCCATGAGTCAAGAGCCCCATAACCAAAGCCTTCAGTTCATCGTGGCAGACTTCTTCTTGACCAAGTTTTCCAAAAGCGTGAGATGCCAGTGACCTCTCCACAGGGCTCCCCAAGGCCTGGGGAAGAGAAGGCCAGGGAAGCAGACCAGAGAGCAGACACTAAAGCGTCTGCTGGCAGGGCTCAGGGCCTGCCGGTGGTCCCCTGGCCCCGAGGCAGGCAGCAGCCTGCTGGGACACGCCCAGGCCAGGGGTGAGGAAAAGGAGGAAGGCCACCCCAAGTCCCTCAGAATATCTTGTCAGTAGGCCAGTTGTTTTTGGAAAACATTGCAGAGAAAACAGCAAAAATGAGACAAAGGATTTCCTTCCTCCTCTGGCATGTCAGAAATTCCCTTGGGGGTCTTTCAGGAGCCATGTGTCTGTCCTTATTACAATCCTAGACACTGGTCAGATTTTTTTAATCCGCCCTGCAAACAGGAAATGGTGAAGGAGGCAAGATTGAAAAGACGAGTCAGTCTGTCCCTGTCACTGTGGGAACTTGCCAGTTCAAGAGGGATAAGCTGAGGAAATACAGATCTTTCCACATTGCACTTGGTGGAGGGGAGAGCTTGGCCCCACAGCTTAGAACTGGGGGTCAGGGGAAAACAGAGTACAACGCTAGAGAAAGGGGTGAGTAGGAAGGAAGATGGAGAGAAGCAGAGGCTGTTGGGGAAGGAGGCTGTAGGGAAAAGAGAGGGAAGTAGGTGAGATGGGAAGGAAGGAGGAGGGGTGAGGGGAGGAGGAGGTAAGGAGGGAGGCAAGGGGAATGGTGGGGGTAGAGGGGAGATGGGGAAGAAAGGAAGAGAGAGGAAGGAGAGGGGGAGAGAAGGGAGGGGGAAGGGGGAGAAGGGGAAGGAAGGAGGACAGGGGAGGGGAAGGTGAGATGGGAAAGGAAGGAGAAAAGGGAAAGGAGAGGGGTAGGGAAAGGAGGGGGGAGGGTGAGATGGCGAAGGAGGAAAGAGAGGGGAGGAGGGGGAGGGGAGGGGGGGTGGAAGTGGAATCATCCTTGACCAATCTGTCTTCACTTCCCCCTGCCTCTCCCATTCTCTAGTTGCTTCTGGTGAGCAGGTTCTGGCATTGACACTTAGATTGTCTTCCCTCTGTCAGCCTCATTCTAGTCCCTCAAGCCCTACCCCTCGCCTGGATCAGGTCAGTGGTGCCCCCCAGGTCAGCTTCTGTTTCCCCCAGTTCAGGTTTTCTCCGTTTCATCAGTTCCTCCAACTCATCCCTTCGCCACTCTAGGTTTACTCTCCCCCAAATAACACTTCCATGCCATTCTTCTCCTACCATATCAGTTTTTCCATAAACCCCTCTTCAACTCCTGCCCCCCGGTTCGTTGTAATGGAAAGAACACGAGCCTTTTGTAGAACAGACCTCAGGGGTTCTCACCCTCGGTGCTATTAACATTTGGGGCAGAGAATTCTTTATTTGAGGGGGGGTGTCTGGTGCATTGTTAGATGCTTAGCTGCATTCCTGCTACCAGGAGACACATCCCTACCCACCCCCACAGCGCCATTCGTGACAGCCAGACATTTCTCCAGCCAAATGTCTCCTGAGGGGCAAAATTGCCTCTGGTTAAGAACCACTGACCCAGATTTAAATCCTGACTCTGTCACCTACTAATTGTGTTCCCCTAAGTGACATAACTTCTCTGAACCTTAGTTTCCTGGACAGTAACGAAAGGCTAAGAAAACCTACCTTATAGAGCCATCGTAAGAATTATACAATAATTCTAACACACAACACATGCTTAACACAATACCTAGCCCATAATAAGCAGTCAGTAAATATTTGTTCCTTTCCCTAATCTCTATTTTTTCACCCAAAAGGTAATTACCATTGCATATAGTACAAACCAGAGGTTCCACCACCATTTAGTTCCATCCTGTAAGTATTAGTTAGAATATATCTTTGTCATAATAAGGGATAAAATAATGGTGTGTAAACAAGACAGGAATAGCTCTCAAATTACAGGCCAAAGAAAAGCAGTCCAGGGCTAATATGGTGGCCACTTGTCAATATCCAAGGGAGAAGGAAAGAAGAGTGATGGGGGAGGACACGCCTCTTCCTTATGTGGGCACAACGGGAAGTTGTCCGTGTCACTTCCACTCACATTCTATTGGCCGGAACCTAGTCACATGACCACACCTGGAGTGCAAGGTGGGATATGTGGCCCTCTTGACTGCCCAAGAACAAAGGAAAGGAGAAACGAGTGGTTAACTGATGGAGATCACAGTCATGGAGGACATGAGTCTCCATCAGTTTGCAACTGTCCTAATGATTTACAAGAAAAATGCCATCTCCAGAAACCTGTAGATTCAATTTCTTGGAGCCCTAACATCACCCTCCCCTCCATAGGATAGAAAATCTTATATAATCATCACTCCTCACAAACCCCAGTGCCATTCTTCCTGTCCACGGGTCCTAGCCCTCTGTTTTAATAAAACCACCTTTTTTCAGAGACGTCTCAATTCTTTCTTGGCCATTGGCTCCGAACCCCAACACCTCATACCACATCCAGTTGACTTTGGGGCACTGTCACCTCTTACTTAGATCACAAAAATAACCTTCTTTCCAATCCCCCTACCTTTAATACACTCTCCTCTCTTCAACCAAAGTGATTTTCTAAAACAAGTAACTATGACATCACTCCCCGATTAAAACCTTTTAAGGACTTACCACTGGCCTTCCAAATTCCTTAATCTGGCAAAAGAATTCTTCATGCTCTGGACCCTTCTCTATTCAGCTTCATGCCTCACCTGTCCTCCTATATGCTATTTATATTACATTACTTTACTATATCACATTACTGACAGTTTCCCAAAGAGTTCTACACTCCCTTTCGGCCTTGGCTTTCACACCTGTTTCACTCTGCCTCAACTCCTTTACTTCCTCCTCTTCTCCTCCCTAATTCTTTTTTTTTTTTTAAGATTTTATTTATTTATTTAACAGAGAGAGAGATCACAAGTAGGCAGAGAGGCAGGCAGAGAGAGAGGGGGAAGCAGGCCCCTGAGATCATGACCTGAGCCGAAGGCAGAGGCTTTAACCCACTGAGCCACCCAGGCGCCCCCTCCTTCCTAATTCTTATTTGCATTTCAGGTCTCAGTGTAGACATTACTTCCTCCAAGAAGCCCGATCCTCCTTTGAGAAACAACTCCTCCACACTTCCTTCCCAGGAACCAACCTACAAACACATTGACACCCTCCCTAGCAGAGATCTTTCCTATTTCCTAACCCCTGAACTCCTCTTGTACTTTGTTCATAGCTTTATTAAATTGTTTGTCATGCTGTAATCTACTTTTGTATTCCTTTCTTCCCTGCTAGTACACAAGCTCCTTGAGGACACGGGCTGTGTCTGATTTCCGTCCTAGAAATTTGTTTGTCCTTCCCTGCTCTGCTGTGAGCCCCAAGAGGCTGGCGCATCCCAACTACATCAATGGAATTCAGCCTATGGAGAGAAGAGAGGGAGATGAGGATGCTCATTCACCAGCTGGATGAATTTGTCAGTCAAAGGTCCCACAGCTCCTGCCAAGGGGCCCTATCCACAGAGCTCTCTCTTGGATTCTGGAAATTTTGCCTACTCTTATCCCTGCAGCCCAGGACTGATAATCTCTTCCTGATGTTACCAGCTCCCAGGTATACCACTACCCCTTATTTTCCTGCACTCTATCCTCACTATTGAAAATTGTCTCTTCATTAAACTCTCCTCAAATTACCAGTTACCCAATTCAAGTTTGCTACAACCTACTAATTTACTCTTTGAATCCCTGGCAAAAAGTCTATCACATAAATATTGAATGAATAAATGAATGAATGAAATGAGAAGAATGACCCGAGCCATTGGCTAGCTCAGCTTACTCCATTTCACCCCCATTTCACAAGGAGGGGGACAAATCCCTAGTTTAGAGGTTGGAACCGAAGTGAGGCAGTTTCAGGGGTGGCAAATTAAGGGGATCGTCGGGACTCCTTTGGCAGGAAGAATGGTGGGAAACTGGAAGGGGCCGTTGGGCAGATACCCGCTCACACAAGCAGTGCCCAAGCCCTTCTGCAGAGTTTCCAGAGGGCTAAAGAGGTCTCCCCCGTGACCACCCCAACAAGAGAAGTCTGTTTACTGCAATGACTCTGTCCCTGGTTGGGTGGGAAAGCTCTCAAATCTTCCTCATCTTTCTCTTGGTCTTGCCCCTAGAGAAGTGCTTAGAAAATCACTGGAAATGCTGCCTCCTCTATCCTCCCACTCAAATGCAGCAGCCTGAAACCCAAGCTCGAGAGGTGTGGGAGGGGCAAGGCCAATAATCATCAAAGCTGGATAGACTGCATGATTAAGCAGAGTGAAGTCAAGGCTACAGCCTGGGGGCAGGATCCCCTGAGAGGATTCATACGCCACACAACCCTGTGGTGTCCTCCCTGGGTCCAAGACTATTACAGCTTCGAGAGACCTCAGTGCTCATCATGGCACCAGAAGCGGGTGGCCAGGGAGGAAGAGTGATCGCCCAAGATCACACAGCCAGTTCATATAAAGGAGGTGCCTGAATCTTGGTCCCCCAGAAAACAAACCTACCATCCCATTGTAAATACAACACATTGCCTCCTTTTTCTTTTTCCTTTTTTAGTTTCACATTTTTTAAAAATTCCAGTTAGTTATATACTGTTATATTAGTTTCAGGTGTGGAATTTAGTGAGTCATCACTTACATACAATACTCAGTGCTCATCACAAGGGCCCTCCTTAATTCCCATCCCCCATTTAACCCATCCCCCACCCATGTTCCTCCAGCAACGCTGTTTGTTCTCCATAGTTAAGAATCTGTTTCTTTGCCTCTCTTCTTTTTCCATGTTCATTTGTTTTGTTTCTTAAATTCCACGTATGAGTGAAATCATATGGTATTTCTTTTTCTGACTGACTTATTTCACTTAGCATAATACCCTCTAGCTCCATCCATGTCGTTGCAAATGGCAAGATTTCATTCTTGTTTATGGCTGAGTAATATTCCATGGTATGTATACACCACATCTTCTTTATCCATTCATCAGTTGATGGGCATTTGGGCTCTTTCCATAATTTGGCTATTGTTGATAATGCTTCTATAAACAACAGGGTGCATGTGTCCCTTCAAATCAGTATTTCTGTATCCTTTGGGTAAATACCTAGTAGTGCAATTACTGGATTGTAGGGTAGTTCTATTTTTAACTGAGGAACCTCCATATGGTTTTCCAGAGTGGCTACACTAGTTTGCATTCCTACCAACAGTGTAAGAGGGTTCCTCTTTCTCTTCACCCTCATCAACATCTGTTGTTGCCTGTGTTGATTTTAGCCATTCTGACAGGTGTGAGTTTATATTTCATTGCAGTTTTGATTTGTATTTCCTTGATGATGAGTGATGCTGAGCATCTTTTCATGTGTCTGTTAGCCATCTGTATGTCTTCTTTGGAAAAACGTCTATCTGTTCATGTCTTTTGCCCATTTTTTAACTGGATTATTTGGTTTTTGGGTGTTGAATTTGATAAGTTCTTTATATATTTTGGATACTAACCCTTTATCAGATATGTCATTTGCAATATCTTCGCCCATTCTGTAGGCTGCCTTTTAGTTTTGTTGGATGTTTCCTTTGCTATGCAGAAGTGTTGTTTTTTTTTTTTTCTTTTTATGCAGAAGCTTTTTATCTTGATGAAATCCCGATAGTTTATTTTTGCTTTTGTTTCCCTTGCCTTAGGAGATGAATCTAGTGGTGCCTGGCTGGCTCAGTGGGTTAAAGCCTCTGCCTTCGGCTCAGGTCATGATCTCGGGGTCCTGGGATCGAGCCTCGCATCGGGCTCTCTGCTTGGTGGGGAGCCTGCTTCCCCCTCTCTCTCTGCCTCTCTGCCTACTGTGATCTCTCTCCTCTCTGTCAAATAAATAAATAAAATCTTAAAAAAAAAAAAAAAAAAGGAGATGAATCTAGTAAGAAGTTGCTACAGCCAATGTCAAAGAAGTTATTGCCTGTATTCTCCTCCAGGATTTTGATGGTTTCCTGTCTCATATTTAGGTCTTTCATCCATTTTGAATTAATTTTTGTGTATGGCATAAAAAAGTGGTTCGGTTTCATTCTCTTGTATGTTGCTCTCCAATTTTCCCAGCACCATTTGCTGAATAGAGTGCCTTTTTTCCATTGGAAATTCTTCCCTGTTTTGTCGAAGATTAATTGACCATATAGTTGTGGGCCCATCCCTGGGTTTTCTATTCTGTTCCATTGATCTATGTGTCTGTTTTTACGCCAATACCATACTGTCCTCATCGCTACAGCTTTGTAATATACCTTGAAGTAAAAAATTGTAATGCCTCCAGCTTTGCTTTTCTTTTTCAAGATTGCTTTGGCTATTTGGGTTCTTTGTGGTTCCATACCTATTTTTGGATTGTTTGTTCTAGCTCTGTGAAAAATACTAGCTGTGGTTTGATAGGGATTACATTAAATGTGTAGATTGCTTTGGGTGGTATAGACATTTAAAAAATTGTTTTTAATTTATTCATCTAAGAGAGAGAGAGAGCATGAGCATGGAGAAGGGCAGAGAGAGAGGATCCCAGGACCCCAGAATCACAACCTGAGCCAAAGGCAGATGCTTAACTGACAGAGCCACCCAGGCACCCCTAACATTTTAACAATGTTTGTTCTTTCAATCTATGAGCATGGAATGTTTTTCCATGTCTCTATGTCTTCCTCAATTTCTTTCATAAGTGTTCTATAGTTTTCAGAGTATAGATCCTTTACCTCTTTGGTTCGGTTTATTCCTAAGTATCTTATGGTTTTGGGTCAATTGTAAATGGGATCGATTCTTTGATTTCTCTTTCTGCTGCTTCATTATTGGTATATAGAAAATGCAACGGAGTTCTGTATGTTGATTTTGTATCCTGCAACTTTACTGAACTCGTGTAGCAGTTCTAACAATTTTTTGGTGGAGTTTTTCAGGTTTTCTACATAGAGTACCATGTTGACTTCAAATAGTGAAAGTTTGACTTCTTTGCCGATTTGGATGCTTTTTGTTTCTTTTTTGTCTGATTGCCGAGGCTAGGACTTCCAGTACTATGTTAATCAATAGCACCACATTGCGACACCTGGGTGGCTCAGTTGGTCAAGCGGCTGCCTTCAGCTCGGGTCATGATCCCAGAGTCCTGGGATCGAGTCCCGCATTGGGCTCCTTGCTCAGTGGGGAGCCTGCTTCTCCCTCTGCCTCTGCCTGCCGCTCTGCCTGCTTGTGCTCTCTGACAGAATCTTAAATAATAATAATAATAGCACCACATTGTCTCTTGAGGACAGAAGATGCTTCTGAGATATCAGGCTTCAGTGGAAGGCACTGTGTGTCCTTCAGTGGAAGGTTCATACACACACACACACACAAGAGAAGGGCAGACAGACCCCAAGTGTCACTCACTGAGTGATTTGGAGAAGGGAATTAGCACTGTTCGTAGCCGTGGCTACGAACAGGCCCTGGGCACCATATTGGCAAGGTTTAGAGTCCTGGCTTGTGGCTCAGACAAATGTGGACCTGAATCTTGTATGGCCCTGGGGAGGTGACACAACTTCTCTAAGCCCCAGGATCCTCTTCTGTAAAAGGAAGATTAAACAGAATACCTCACAGGACTGGGGAGAGGGTTAGATAAAATAATCCATGTATAATAGTAAGCACCTGGAACATTTGAGCACGGCACTGAATAAGACGCAGTGTATGTTGGCTATTATTTTTATCTCCAGCAGTTGTCTTATTTACCCCATCACACCTTCCTTTGAAGAGAGGGAGGACACAGGCTCAGAGAGGTAGGTCACTTGCTCAGATCTATGTATTCATGCAAATTCATTAAGCTCCTACTAAGGACCAGACACTGCTCTAGATGCTGGGCACACCACAGTGAACAAAGCTGATGAAAATCCCTGCCCTCATGGGGCTTCTGTTGTAGCTGGGGGAAGACAGACAATAAAAGTCTGAGTGAAGTGCACACTATGTTAGGCAGTCATAGGTGCTATGGAGAAACAGTGAAGAAGGAGATGGGGTAAGGGCATGGAGGATTGCAATATTAGGGATTGGCCATGGAAGGCCTGCACCTGATGACACTGACCAAAGGTTTGCAGAAGGCAGGGTATAGGCATGTGGGTCTCTGGGAGAAGAATTCCAGGGCAAGGGAAGCACAAGTGCAAAGGCCCTGAGGCAGGCACCAAGTATGAGAGGGACCACACTGAGTAGTGCTGAGAAGCAGAGGAGTCCAGGGAAGAGAAGTAGGAGATGAAGTTAGAAAACGCTGTAAATCATGGTGCTAGAAGTTGAGATTTGAACCTGGAACTGATTTCTAAACCTGTGTTCACACATGCACACCCTCTGCCTTGCTGGGCCCCATCACAGTCTCCCTAGACGATTGGCTAGTATGACTGGGGGTTGAGGGGAGCGGGGTTGATTCTTTCTGGAGACGGCTTTGTGTGGTTCAAAGTCAGACACCAGGAGGGGGTGAAGAATTCCATTTCCAAATAATATCTCTATCTTCCAAACCCAAAATCAGAATATAAGTTTCAACAAATACATGAACTTAATAAAGAAGGTAGGATGGGATATTTGAGATCAGGGCACCCAAGACATCCAGGGACATGGTCACCTTAAACAAAAAGCATGAACGCTCTTTAATCCCAGAGAGTCCCAGCTATTTCACCTTTATCTGTCTCTAATAAGGAGAACAAGAGAAACTCCTTCTGCACTGGCCTGGGGAGCGGAAAACTAGGACTCCGTTAAAGCCTCCACCCGCTGCAGTAGCAGCAAGGTCCAAACGGGCAGAGTGTGGGAAGGGAGGCCGGGGAGGCCGGCCAGGTCCTGACTTCCGGTCACTCTCAGGAGTGCCTTCCTCTTTCTCTTGCCTGAGGGACTTGCTAGAAAGGATCCGAGAGAACCTCTTGAAAGGGCTGGCCCTCCCTCCGGGCAGTTGCCAGGTAAGCAGGCCGTGTTGTCACGTTGTGAGGGGGCCTGTGCTGGCACAGCTGAATGGAGGCAATGGGTCTCCTTGGGGAAGGGCAGGACCTCCGCAGGCTCTCACGGCCCACTGGGAGGGCTGCCTTCGCCAAGGAGCAGTGGTCCCCCGCGACGCAAAAAGTGACTATTGGACCATTTCACAAAGCATTTCTGTTACCTGGCTCGTCCATTCTTCTTTCTCCGTCAGACCTCGGCAGCCGAGTCACCACGCTGCAGGCACCAAGACGAGGAAAACCGGACACGTGTCAGAGGGTGGGAGTTCACGGCCAAGGACAAGAGACTGCGCTGTGGTCACAGAGGGCCTCTGGGCTAACCCCAGAGAGGACCTTGCGCGGCTTCCGTCCTGCTCATTTTCTGATCGCACCCCCAGCTGAGCAACTTGGAGCAAGTCCGTTCACCACTCTGGCCCTCAGATTTCTCATCTCTGAAGTGAGAAGATAAAGGCTAGGTTCACATTCAGCTCTAAAACGCCGTGATTTTAAAGCCGAAGAAGAGACGGCGGGCGTGGGGCCTTGGTAATGAGTGGGATGGCTCGTGATTGAGCTGAGCTGACACACCTTTGCTTCAGATCCGGAAGCCCTTCAGCTGAGCGTCATTGCCGCAGGCCAGACTGAGACCTAGATGGGAAGGTTCACAGGGGCAGCAAAACAAAAAACAAGAGCATTAAAGGGGCTGGTCCTTTTTAGTTGGAGCTTGGACGCCCCAAGGAAAAACAGCAAATAGGGCTAAGGACACATGCACACACACACACACACACACACACACACACAAACACACACAGCCCCTGCATTTTAATATCAGAAGATCACTCTCATAAGCTGCATCAACAACTTGGGATCCCAGTTGGTACCCACTAAGCCCTCTCGCTTAATTACATGCCTAGAGCACTACAATTTAAAATCCAGGCAACCACGAGCTATGCAATTAAAAACAAACGAACAAACAGCCTCCTAATATTTTGTTAGAATCTGTCCCTGCTGATCTCCCACTTCCCTGGTAACGATAACACTAATGCTTGTCACCCAACAGTCCCCTGCTCCCTAATGTCTTCCGCCAAGAGGCCCTCGGTCAGGTGTCTATCACACCAACAGTTTTGCTCGCTTCCAACCTGAGCGTCCAGCTCCGCGGGGCTACCATTTCTCCCCATGGAGAAACACAAGGTTCTTGGGCTGCTTTGTGGATGTGGAAGGGATTTTTGCATCATTACCGGCTTTGAAAGTTAAAAGTGAGACTTCAGATGGCAGCCTTGATTACTTTTCATTCATAAATCAGCTCTGCTTCTTCTGCCTTTCCAGGTTTATGAGCAGAAATTGGTGCCTAAGAGACGTAGCAGCCAGAATAATGGGGGACAGGGACCATTGAAGCCACTGCCCTTACTTTTGCACATCATCCCAATGGAATGTTAGTCCCAACTATACATTCTTTTTCTTTTTAAGATTTTATTTCTTTATTTGAGGGAGAGAACGTGTGCTTGAGCATGAGTGAGGGGTGGGGAGGGGCAGAGGGAGAGGGAGAAGCAGACTCCCCACTGAGCAGGAAGTCCTACGTGGGGCTCCATCCCAAGACCATGGGACCATGACCTGAGCCAAAGGCAGACGCTTAACTGACTGAGCCCCACAGGCATCCCCATGACACATTCTTATGAGAGCTGCAGGCAGCTATACGGTCAGGATTCACCTTGTCCCCTGCCCCCCTGCAAATGCCCAGAGCAAAGAAGGCACCACAGGGATGCTCAGGGTTGGAATCTCCACATCATAGCCGTCAGCAAGACCCAGATGTTCCACTTCAAAGATGGTGACTCTTTGTCTCCCTCTCTTCACTCCCGGGTCATCACCCCAGTCCAGGCCATCATCTCTTCCTGGGTGTCGAGTGGACAAGCCCACCAGGCTCCTTTGACAGTCGTGAACTTTCTCGTCCTCCAGGCAATCCATCCTCCACTCCGCAGCCTGAATGATCTTTTCGAAATTCAAAGTGGATTATGTCACCCATGATTGAAGACATTGGTTTCTTTCAACTTAGAATAAAATCCAAACTCTTTACTACGGTCTGAAAGTCCCCCAGTGCAGTCCCCTCTTGATGGCTTCCTCATCTTTCAGGTCTCAGCTTCAATCAATGGTTCTCAACCCAGGAGTAATTTTGGTCCCCAAGGGACTTTCGACAATGCCAAGAGACTTTTTTGGTTGTCATAAACGGGGGTAGAAGGTGCGACTGGAATCCAGTGCACCGAGGTCAGGCATGCTGCTAGACATTCTATCTACAACGTGTGGGATGGTCACTGCAACAAGGAACTGTCTGGCCCAAAATGTCAGTAGTGCCGAGAGTGAGAAATCTTGGCTTAAATTCACTTCTGTAGAGAGGACTTCCCTGACCATCTATATCTAACGTGATTCCCATCCCCTGTCCTTCACATCGCTAAGTACAATCTGTAAATATATTCTTGTTTACACACTTGTCTTGTACTCCACCAGGTTGGAGACGAAGCATGTCTTGTTCAGCTTTGTTGCCTCAGCACCGACCATGTAGTAGATGCTCGATAAATATTTGTGGGAAGAAGGGCAGGAAGGAAAGGAAGACAGGAAGGAGAAACGGCAATCATGTTTAAATAGCACCCCACTGGAGCACCTGGGTGGCCCAGTCGGTGAAGTGTCGGACTCTTGGTTTTAGCCCAGGTCATGATCTCAGGGTCATGAGATCAAGCCCCACATCGGGCTCCAAGCTCAGCTTGGAGTCGCCTTGAAATCCTCTGTCTCTTCTCCCTCTGCCCCTCCCCTCCTCACGTGTGCCCTCTCTAAATAAGTAAATAAAATCTTAAAAACAAAATAGCACCCCACCCACTCTTTCTGAGCAGTCTAATGCCCACCTCCATCTTCACAAGGAAAATCGACCATTCGGCTTGGTGGGTTGCACTCATTAGTTTTACTAGGGAGCAAGCTGAGCAGACTTTGAAACATTTTAAGAAGTCTGTGGTGGTGGCAGTAGCATGATGATGTCAAGATTCCTTCAGTTTTGACTTGTTCTTTCAAACAAATCCACCTGAAGGTAGGAACCCTGTCTGTTTCAGCCTCCACTGTAGACCCGGCACCCGGCGTGGTACCTAGCACCCAGAGGGGGCAGGTTCCAACCAGTGTAGAGACGAGTCAATGAATGAACGAATGAATGAATGAATGTCAGAAGATACATGTAAACCCCCAGACTAGTGGGGAAGGAGAGTTGACACCACATTATACCCACTTCTCTAGCAGCTGATACACTCATTCAGAAAGCCAGCCCCCAGTTTAGGCTCTAGCTCCTTTTGTTGGGGACCCTTAAAAGAGCACTGCCATTAAAAACTTCGACTCTAGTAGAGACTTCTGTCCTTTGTCAGCTATTTCACACTGTCCTTGAAAAAAAAAAAATTTGGCTTCAAGTTTTCCCAATGCCCATTTATATAGTTCCTCACACAAAGCCCAGACATTTATACTATTTTGTCACCAGGGGCCAGTTAAGTTCCTCGGAGGTGACATTCTCTCCACCCTCACCCCAAGGGCCTATGGGAAGAAGCGGCAGCCTGCGAGGTTCCACAGAGCGCTCCTTGCTGGAAGGAATCTGCCTCAACTTCACTCTTAAACCCGAGATTAATGTTATCTTATTAGCAACACAAAATGGAAAAGACTGAGCTCTTTCAGTATAATCTGCTTAGTTTCCCGGGGTTGCAGGGAGCTTCTCCAAGGAATGTGCTTGGCTTTTGTTAGGGGACGTAAAAAAAAAAAAAAAAAAAAAAAAAAAGCCCAACGCCTGGTTTGGCATAAATCTGCCTATCTAATTTAGATTGTGAAAAACCACTGAGTAAATCCTGGGCCTGTCACTTTTTTCCTACGGAGTCTACAGATATCACTGTTATTAGGAAATCTCATACTATAAACTCACTACTGCAAATCCCACTTTAATTCCCTCCCTCCCTGCATCTATCTTTTTCTCCCTCCTTCCCTCTCTCCCTCTCTCTGTGCCCCCACATTCTCTTTAGTCTCATTAGTGCCATCTGGTGGGGATTCAAGTCCTCTAGTACTTTCAGACCCCAAAGGGTGCCAGCACACGTACGTGCATTACACCTACAATATTTATCTATCTTATTTGAAAGTAAAACCAAGAAAAAACTTTTAATTTGTTGATTTACCTTAAGATGAAAATAATTATCGTATTAAATGTTTCACATAAAGAACATATTTTAATGAAAAATAACCATATTTTCCAAAACAAAAATATTCTATGAACAGAGTGTTGATATTCACATTTTTGCGCATCTCTTTAATGGCTGGCTTTAATAAAAGACAGCCAAACTCTCTATCTGCTTTTGCATCCAATCTGTTGCAATATCTTGTTTCGGTTGAAACATATGAAGAAAATCTGGCCTCAGACAGATATGTAGTTGGAAAAAGAAGGAATGTTTTAATAGCTTTTTCAGATAATTGTGGGCTTTCTTTTTTGCTACTATACCAACACTCAACAAATTATGGTTTTTTAAAGGTTAGTTGGAATGTGGAATCTGAAATCATATCTATGAACTTTTGTACGATGCTATATGAAAATCCACTGGTCTAGGGTTGCCTGGGGGGCTCAGTTGTCTAGGTGTTTGCATTTGACTCTGGTCATGATCTCAGGGTCCTGGGATCAATGGACTCCCTGCTCAGCGGGGAGTCTGCTTCTTCCTCCCCCTCTGCCATTCCCCCCCCCTTGTGCTCTCTCTGTCTCTTCACTCTGTCAAGTAAATCAATACAATCTTAAAAAAATAAATAAATTCCATTAGTCTGTCTTGGACTTTGAATAGATTTTTGATGCATGATTTTATAACTTCATTGTCATATGGAGACTATCAGTTTGTGAGTTATGGAGAACTTCCAAAGGTTGACACATTTCATTATAGAACAACAAAAAAAACCACCCCACATTCATTAGTATTGCTACTGATCTCATTAGTAAATTTCTTTAAGTGTGGGGAAGCTGTCAAGCTCCTGACAGACTCAAGTTTCCCAAAATCATAATTTTCACTTGAAAGCTTGAATTTTGTCGTTGGGAACAAATAACATCGCCTGTTTTCTCTGAAGTAACAGTCCCACTTACTTTGTTTTCGGGAAAATATCTGCCAAGTAGTCAAGCCCGAATAACCATAGTTTGCTTGACAGTCCGTCTTTCGCGTACAAACAGCATTCTATGAAAAAACAGGGGCTCGTTCAGCGGATAACTCAATCCTATCTGTGCTTTCCCTGGGATTTCCGTCTGCTGCAGAAGGGCTTTACGTGAACTTTACATTTCCTCACGTAGGATGTTAAAAAGATGGACTCACGAATCACGATGCAAATAAATTAAAGTTTTCTGTTTTATCAAGAACATTGTTCAGTGAAACTGGCATTTCCGTTCTTGTGAGTGCGTGGTGGGGACGGGGACAGTACTGTCTAGGTTGGCATCGCTGCTGTGACAGAAGCAGCTTCCAGGAGTTTATGCACCACTGTTTTGCACCCCTGGTGCTGACATCAACACAGCAAAAGGGTAAATAACAGCTTAATATCACTGGAAAAATGGGTTTGACCTTGCAGACCCTCAGGGGTCTATGGACCACGCTTTGAAGATCAATGCTCTACCTCCCCACATGGGCTGCCCGAGGGAGGAGGGAGGGGCTGTTATCTTATGTCTTTAATATTATTTGTTGAGAGATGGGGTCAAGAAATAGACCCCCGGTGCCCCAAACCCTTCACCCCATATGCTATTCTCCACTGCCCACACCCTTTCCCTATTCTCCACAGAAAGCCTCCTTCGAGACACACTGTCCCCCTCACTCCAGGGCAGACTAGACAGCACAGGGGATCCCAGCTGGAAGGACCCACTCCTCCTCCCACCTGTGCCAAAACTTACCTGTGCTGCTTCTGGCCCGGTGATCACCTAAGCCCAACACTTACGATAAAGAAAAGGCTACAAGAACAGAATGCCCTGTGAGGGGAGGAGTGTAAGCTAAGCGGTCTGGCAGAGGATGTAAAGCCCCCTTCGAAGGGGCTGCTCCACGAACAACACATGTTGGCGAGGATGCGGAGAAAGGGGGACCCTCTTGCACCGTTGGTGGGAAGGCAAGCTGGTGCAGCCACTCTGCAAAATAGTATGGAAGTAGCTCGAGAAGTCAAAAATAGAGCTATCGTATGACCCCGCAATTGCACTGCTGGTATTCACCCCAAAGAGACAGATGTAGTGAAAAGAAGGGGCACCTGCACCCCAATGTTCATAGCAGCAATGTCCACAATCGCCAAACTGTGGAAAGAGCTGAGATGCCCTTCAACAGACGAGTGGATAAAGAAGATGTGGTCCATATATATAATGGAATATTACACAGCCATCAGAAAGGATGAATATCCAACTTTTGTATCAACATGGACGGGACTGGAGGAGATTATGCTGAGTGAAATAAGTCCGGCAGAGACACACAATTGTCATATGGTGTCACTCATATGTGGAACATAAGGAATAGCGTGGAGGATCACAGGGGAAGGGAGGGAAAACTGGGAAGAAATCAGAGAAAGAGACAAACCATGAAGGACAAACTGAGGGTTTCAGAGGGGAGAGCGGTGGGGGGATGGGGCAATGGGGTGACGGGCATTAAGGAGGGCACGTGTGGTGATGGGCACTGGGCGTTATACACAACTAATGAAACACTGAACACCACATCAAAAACTAATGATGTACTATATGTTGGCTAATTGAATTTTAATTAAAAAACAAACAGAAAACAAGGGCTGCTCGAATAATCCTTGGGATCCCTGCTACCATCACCACCCAGGGACTCTTTCGGTCTTACTCCTCTTTCGGGGCTCAGCTTAGACATGGCTTCCCACCTCTCCCCCACCACTCCGCCCCCCATGAGTACTCCCCCAGTGCCCTTTTTGTGACCTCGCCTGATTTTCCCCACTACATGGTAAATTCCTAAAAGGTAGCAGCCCTTTTCTGTCCTGTTTGTTCACTCTCAGGAAGTTTAAAGCACAGAGGGGATGTGTTTATGCACTCTTTTTTTAAGTGGATGCCCTCAGGCGGGGCAGGCCTCTCCATCCGCCGCCGCCCTCTACCGCATCGCATCATCTCAAGAACGCGTCCCTCACTGACCTGCCTGGGCCCGAACAGAACTGGAATTTGCTGGTGACCCTGAATCGCAGCCCTGAGTAGGCCCTCTGTCATTATGTGTCAGAAGGGTGAGTCTTCTCTTTCCAGGTTGGGTAAAGCACAGAACAAGATGGGAGTCCGTGTCTCTTTAACTGGCCGCTGCTCACTGACCGTGCCTCCCCTCCACTGACTGCCTTTGTCACAGGAGTCCTGCTGTGCTTGGTAATCTGCTTCAGAGCTTCCCAGCATCTTCCGGCTCTCCAGGGAATGTGTGGCCTTCCAGAGGGCAGGGTCCCATCTCTCTTCCTTTCTTCTCTTTCCCTCCTTCTCTGACCTAATGCTCCCCGGTGTCTTCCCACCCTAAATTCAACCCCTTAATCTGCCGACCACTTAATCAGGCTACAGTCATCTTAGACACCTGGGGACCTAGCAGAGCACCAGCTCAGGAAGAAGATAATGCTCTCTCCAGCAGGAGGCCTCAGTTCCTGGAAGATCAAATCTTACAGCAAACATGGAAGGGTACAGTCTTCCGGTGAGGAGGAGCTGGGGGCAGGGAAGTTGTGCTAGGAGTTTGGGAAGGTGGGCTGGGACCAGATCGTGAAGGGCCCTTGAGGCCGTGCTAAAGAATGCGGATCTCTTCGTACAGACATTGGGGTATAACGTGACCAGACTTGTGTTCCATGAGCGTATTTCCTCGGGCTGATCTTCTGTCCCAACCCTCCCCTTCTCCCTTGGTCACAAAGGAGCCTCCAGTGTCTGCCTTTGAGACTGTGCAAGAGGCTCTCCTGATTGGGTGGCTGCCGTGTGACCAGTGTCTGAGAGGGGGAGCAAGGCTGAGCAGCAGACAGCCCCCGACTCCACCCACCTAGGCCCAAACACGTTCTCCAGCTCAAGCTGGTCAGACTAGATTGGGTGGGGACTGCAAGGATCAGGGAGGGGATTAGCACGTGGTCCCAGCCATGAATGAAGCACATTCCACAGTCAAGTCAACAGGGTGTGGTTGTGCCCAACCCCAGCCCAGCTCCTTGCACGGAGGGCTGTGTGCGTGTGCTGCAAATGTAAGAGCACGTTGTGTGCCCGCCCGGGACCTGGCATTCCTAACCAGCTATGCCCTCTAGGAGACCTCTGTGGTACTTCCTTCCAGAACTTTCTCTGTTCATGTGTCCTCACTAGGTACTGCGTGCATTCTGCAAGTGACTCCCATTTCAGCACCATCTCTCAATTGGAAGAAATGAGAAGAGGGGTCAGAGGAGATTCCATTAGTATCTGGAAGCTTGCCCTGGTCCTGGCCCTGGTCTGGAGTCACCTTGTTCTAGTGCTCAGGTCAGGGAGCAGCCCGGAAGCAAGGGGCCTAAACTTTTGGAACATCTGCAGGAGAACCTGGTATCTGGGAATATACTCCAAACTTTGGAGTTCACCATTCTTTTGCTGAATGTATAAGTAACATATATTCATCGTAAGAAAAAGTCTTAAAAATTCCAGAAGTAAGGAACACTTTTATTTTTTTTAAAGATTTATTTATTTAAGAGAGAGAGCAGGGAGAGGATCAGAGGCGAGGGAGTCAAGCAGATTCCCCGCTGAGGGGCTCAATCTCACGACCTTGAGATCATGACCTGAGGCAAAATCAAGAGTCAGCTGCTTAACCACCTGAGCCACTAAGGCGCCCCACAAAGCGATAGAAGTGTAGATGCCAGACTCGGAAAAATCCCAGCTCCGCTATTTGATAGCTGTATGGCCTTGGATGTGTGACTTGACTCTGATCCTCATTTGCCTCAATATATAATGGAGATAAAATGGGGTCTACTCTTAAAGATGTTGCGATGTTGTGAATAAGAGAACATAGGTCAAGTCTTAACACAATACTTGGCACGTTGTAGCTAGTGTTTATTACTAAATGCAATTTCTTGCCCGTGTTATGGAGTTAATGCCACATTGCCAAACTGCTTTCCAGAAACATGGAGCAATTTACATGCCTTGCACAGGGCATATGGTCTCTTTCACGGCATCTTCTCCAGCAAGGAGTTTGACCATTTTTTTCATCTTTGCCCAATCTGCCTTCCAAAGATGATGTGGGCCCTGGCAAACCCACCTTGACGTTCAGCCAAAGGTCCTCTTTCTTCCCAGTCTTAGCATCCAGCATAGAACCCCACCTCGGTCACCCCGCCTGGGTTGCAGAGGACAGAGCTAAGCCGTAAGGCATGAGATACGAGCATGAAAGCCGGAGAGCGTCAGTATCGAAGTTTCACAGGCCGTCTTCCACATGCCGCTGAATGGTGAAATAGGGGACTAAGGCAGCGGACAGTAGCCCCCATGAGTCCTCCCATCTGCTCTCACCCTCATCCCCATCCAACGTGTAATCCTGGAATCGAAAGCACAAAGGCTGCTTGGTGGTCAGCTTGCTCCAGAAGAGGCCCAGAGGGGTGAAGTGGCTTGCCCAAGGGCGCACAGCTGGCAAGTGCCCTTGAGAGTATCAAGACGGCAAGGAACCCAAGATTTTCCTCACAGCCCACATGCCCCGTCTACGAGTGTGCAACTCCATGTGTTTGTCCTCTTAGCCCCATTTACCACTTTACCAGGAACATCAGGGGGGAGGGTGATAGGGCTGGGAGATGGCACAAGCTGGCGGGGGGGGGGGGGGGGGCTCTGAAGTCAGCTGTGAGGAGAGACTGAATCCTCTGGGCAGTGCAGTTCAGCGCCATGTGCCAGTAGGGCCCCTGTGGTCCAGCAGGGGGCGCCAGGGAGCCTCCTCGCCCACTTCCTCTTTCCAGCACCATAGCCATAGCTTTTATTTTTCCTAGGTACGGAAATCCACTGGAAAGAGTCAATTCCTTGGACATTCTGTTTAATTAAAAAGAGGGGAAAGGATACGCTTACAAAGCACATGGCAAACCAGAGGTCATTGTTGTAACGGTTTTATTCAAGTCTGTGTGTGCTCTGGTGGTGGGACCAGGCTTAATCGGCATTACACTGTAATACGGTAAGAGGTTTAGCCATTGAACCAAGCCTGCTTGGCATCCCTAGTTAACAATTTACAGTACCTTGAAAAAAAAAAAAGCCAAAGAAAAGAACCTGGTAGTTTCCTTCAGGACTTCTCTAGTTTTAAATATTGTTGACAAATTACAATAACTTAAATATCAAAGCAAAATGGGAATTCAAGGACACAGGGTCAGGACATATGGACAAGACACCGGAGCCTAGGGATGAAAACTAATACCTAATTCTAGAGAAACAAAACGAACACAAATGTGAACTTTCACTTTACCTAGACTCGAAGGCTCTAACAGGGAGGAAAATCCCAAAGAAGGCATTTCCGCAACCAAGTAAAACCCATCTCCAGCTTCTTTCCTTAATCCTCCAGAAGATACAGTTTAAATCTGAGTGCAAGCATGTGAGTGTGTGAGCGTGCGAGTCTGTGTGTGTGTGTTTAGGGTGGACAGTGAGGAAACTCAGAGGAGAAAGTTGACGAGTTCACCACCTCTCTTCTTTGCTACAGCTGGGGACTGAGGGCATGGGCTCTTCTCTAGTCTCGCTGCAGCAGTGACCGAGGGACCCAGGGCAAGGCTACAGGCGGGAGATACGGGGAGCCACAGGCAGGAAGAATCAGGAAGACCGGTCCTCCTGGCTCCAGATTAAGGAAGGAGCCCAACCTTCAGAACGACTACCGCTAGGGCTCCTTGAGCAGTCTGGGGAGGCCACGGTGCTTCCAGAGCCCAAGACCAGAAACGAACAAAGGAGGGAGGCGCTGTCGGTATCTCATCAGGACAAATGGAAAATAGTCAACAGCCCGAGAAGCTGATGAGAGGCTCCCCCGGCCTGCACAGCCGATCAGAAGCCCAGAGCTGGGTCAGGTTAACTGGGCACCTACATCCCGTTACTTAGCCTTCATTAGCCAGGACTCCAGTCTCTGCGTCCTGCCTTCAAAGGCCAGTGCCCGCGATGGCGAGTGCCCAGGTGGCCAGGCCAGGGAGGTGCTGGGGACCCAGGACTCCCAGAAGCAGCAGCATGTTTTCCTTTCTAATGTGAATTTTCACTAATTTGAATTCCTGATCTAAGAGAGCAAGGATTCGTCTGAAAGAAGAAAGCATTTGGGAATGTGTTGCTAGTAATAATGTAGCTTGACAAGAAGTCATCCTCAGGCCTGAAGCCAAGGAGAGAGGCAGGTGGCCCAGTAGGCTGAACCATAGGAAACTGCTAATATTCAACTGGTTTTGACCTACAACCACACACACACACACACACACACACACACACACACACAATTTTCTCCACAAAGGGGAGCTATCCAGCAAGGTGAGGCTCATCAGTGCTGAACTTTGGGTTCCAGGATCACACATTTGGAAGTTAAAGGGCTTCGTGCTTCGGGTAGGGAAGGTAGCATCCTCCTCAGCCCGTGGTTGGGCTCAGAGGTCCAGAGAGGGGAAGAAACATTTGCAACTTCACACGGCTAGTACGGAGGCAGCTCAGGTCACCACTAGCCTGCTGCTCCTGCCACCAGGGTCACTTGGGATCACAACATGCTGCAGGCTGCTCTCACCTCTGACCCAGGGCACCACAGTCTCTGGCAGAGCTTTCTGGAAAAGCCTGGCACTACAGCAAGGACAACATCTGCTTCTTCCCCCAAATCCTTCAAGAGGCAACGGAGTGTTTCTCACCTGCCCGAAAGGGGGCCCTCACCCACCTGAGTCAAAAGCACAGGCTTAATTAAACACACGAGGAAAAGGTCAAGGCTCCCTGAAGCATGCCCTTCACAGCCGTCCGGCCTGAGGAGTCCACTGCTCTGCGCTTTTGTGAAAAGCGAGCTGGAAGAGTTAGCAATGTTCGGGAGGGGTCTCCTTCCTTGTGGGGGGACAGAGGGAGGAGGGCGCCTCCACTGTGGGGACTGAGGAGGAGCAAGAGCGTTGACAACAAGCCCCACCTGGGTGCCCTTGGCGTGTCTTGTTGTGTCCCTGAGCAACCGTGGTCGGAGGGAAAAGGGGCCTTGTAAAGAGCCTCACACCGGGACATGTATCTCAAGGGCCGGTGGACCTTCTCACAAAGATTCTTCCAGGAACTGGCCCGATTCCAGTCTCTGAACAAAGCAGACTCTGGGAATGACTCCTAAAAAATCCGAGACTCCAAACTGTTATTCTGACGCTGCCTCGAGCCTCCCCGTCTCCTAGGTCCTCCTTCCTAAGACACTAATGGTGAGGACCAGTGGGACAAAGGAAGTGGGGGGAGTAGAGAGGATGCTTACAAACACCAGGTGCTACATAAATGCAGAAGAACATGCGCTTGACCATGGCCCCCGGGCTAAGCCAACTCCAAAGCACTACTCTTCCAGAAACCAAAGGAAGGAACAGGAGGCAAGTCCCTTACACTCTTCCAGAAACCAAAGGAAGGAACAGAGGCAAAAGTGGTGAGAACCACACCGTGGATGTCAGCAGTTCATGCTAATGGCCGGCAGGGAGCTGCGGGCTTTGCGGACGTGCTCTGGGTACGTGTCCTTGTTGCCCTCGACAGGGAAGCGGGTAACGGTTGCTTTCACAGGAAGGGAATCTGAGAGGGGCTAAACACCAAGCCCGAGGCCGGAGAGCAAAGCAGAAAGTGGGGGAGAGAGCCACCTTGCTCAGGGCTCAAGAGCTTGGTGCCCGACTCAGCAGCCAGGCCAAGCAGCTTTTCAGTCTCTCCTCCCTTGAATTTCTCCCTCTTGAAGCATTTCCTCTTCTTTACCAGCAAGTACATCAGAAGGACAATGATGCAATTTTGTAATGGCCAGGAGGCAAGGTTAGCATTATTCTGAATTAACCCATGTAAGGTATCGTCATCACCACGTTCATCATTACCACCAGACCCTGGGGACTCTAAAGGGAGCGAAGTGAAGACCACCACCAAAGCCTCTTAGAAATAACATATGGGGAAAATAGGGACATCCACTCAGCCCCTGGCAGTGGCCCGGATCCCCAAGGGGGCAAACAGAGGATAATCCTGCTTAGAGTCTGTGGAAGGATCGAAGGAGGAAGAGCAGAGAGCAGTACCTGCTTCCCATCACCATCGTCCAGGTAGTGAGCACCTGCCACGAGCAGAGGGTAAGTGTTCCTGAGGAAAGAGAAGGAAAGAGAACGGGAGATGCTGGCTACTGCCACGGCAGGGGCTGCTCCCAGCTTCACGGCCTGCTCCTGACCACGACCACAGAGACCAGCGAGCCGAAGTGGACAGAAAGCAACTCAAACCCATTACTACACAGGATCCTTACCCAACCAAGCCTCACCCCACAGAGAGAGAGAGTGTGTGCGGCGGGCAGGGCCCATTGGAGGCAGCGTTTGGAGGAGCTGAGAAAGAACTCCTCTGTCTTCGTGCAAGCTCACCGAAGCCGCTTCAGACTGACCCTGCTTCCGCCTCTTGCACGTGCAATTCCACCCTCGGGAGAGCCAGGCTTCCCTTGTCCTCCCTCGGGATGGGGAGTAAGAAACGGGTTCCGCCTCTCACTGGGCGCCAAGCGGCCGCCCTTCAGCCTGCACGGCAACAGCACTACCGCTTCCAAAAAAGATGGCTGCCGCTCAAGAAACAACAAAAAGTAGAGAACGGTCAGTTGCCTCACAGCACGGAGCACAGTCCAGAGCCGGGGGATTTGGATCTTGCTGTAGGCTGCACCCCACCAAGGGGCCACTCAGCAGAGCCAAGGGTTTACAGTCGCGTCAGTGACTTAGGAACCGGGGCTATGGAGAGTCCGGGGAAGGGCAAGGAAGAGACCACCCGCGGCCCTCGCCCCATTAAGAACGAAGGGGAGTCACTTAGTTGGCTGGAACTGTGGAGAGGATTCACATTTTTTTCCCCGTTCTGGCCAAGGGGGGAGGGGATGGAGGCAAAAATCATCCCTCACAGTCTTCACTGCACAGAGCAAAGGAGAGATGAGACCGGAGAGCCAAGCGCCGGGGGCAACACACCGAGAACGCCTCCCACCCGCCATGAGTGCCCTGAGCCAAAGTGCCGGTGAGCTCAGAAAACAAGGAGCCATTTGAAAGCCAAGGTCACCCCTTTCTTCATTGCCAGGTTGGGACTTTACCAGTTACAGAGAGAGACGGAGCAGTACCCGAACACATTACCTGAGCCAGCTTCGTCACCCGTCCCCACCCCGCCCGTTCTGGCCCCCAGGCAGCAAACACAGGGAGCCTGCGGGCGGTCCTGCAGCGTCTCCAGGGAGCTATTCCGTGAGGGAGGACAGAAGGACAGAGGGAGGACAGAAGCAACGTTTGGAGAGTCTGGAGGGGAGGGGGTGTGACCTAAGGCTCTGCTCCCCATCAAGTTTATGTGTGTGTCCCACACAAAGACAGCTGTTCACACTTGACACAGAAGGCCTCAGGGTAAGTGGAAAAGTGAAGGTACACAGGAGAAAGCTCTAGAAGCAACTCAACATTCAGGTCAAGGAAACAAATTCCAGAAAAGTCGGGGTTGGCCTCTGCTCTCCTTCCAACCCAACTCAGGGTCCAGAGCCCAGCATCAGGGGCCACCTGTGTACAGAGACAAGGGGCTGTGGTCAGTCTGCAGGGCCTGGGGCGCGAAGCTTGGGGCACAATCATTAGGGGCTCACTAAGCACCTTACAAACATCATGGCCTCGCCGTATCCGGTTGCGGAAGGTACCACTAAGGCTCCGTTTTCCTTCAGGGGCATCCCAGAACAGATGGGCTGGCTGAGAAGAAATCCCCCCAGTTCCAGCTCCCAGGGTCCAGGAGCCGCCACCCCACCCCCACCAGTCTGCTCTTCTGGAGCAAAATCTCTACCAACCAAACACATAACCCCAAGTCCACTGCTCCCAGGGATGGGAGGAAAGATCAAGGGAAGGGTGGGCATAACACATAAAGATCAGACAACAAAATGGACAAGCACAGGAACTTTGTCCCTGGCTTCAGAACTGGCACCGGTGAGTGAGTCTCCCAAGAAACAATCCCTGGGATGAGCATGTTTGGGGCAGAAACTGGTCTGGCCGCGTCCAGACCCCAGGTAGGAGATGGATGCCATCAACAGGTGCTGGTTTCTGCCCTTATTTGGATGTTTCCAAAAGGAACAAGGACAGACTCTGGGACCCTCTTGGCTGCCACTCGACTCTGGGTTTCCTAACTCCTCCTCCTCCCCCCAGTTCTCACTGAGGCAGGTCCCGTCACCCCTGCGAGGCTCAAATAAACCGGGGGAGGGGGGCACCCGGAAGCGCAGGCAGGTCAGTGCCAGGTCCGTCAACTCATGCACCCCACACCGGGGCACCATGCCCTCGGTCCTCTGGCTGGCACGTAAGGGCTGAGGACCCAGAAAAGCTCCTGTCTCACCCCAACTGAGATTCGGATTCATGGGTGTTGGGGAAGGATGTGGAAGAGGAACAAAAATCAATCACAGAACATCCAATACTGGTGTTTGGGAAGGCGGAACTCAGGGCTAACACGACGACTCCAGGATAGGCTCTGGGCGTACCCAGGGGGCTCAGGAGAGGGAGCAGCAGACAGATTTGGCTGAGTGACCCTGCAGGGCCACCCGAAAGGCGAGGAAGACTGTGGAGGGTGGGGGACATGCACGCACCCCTCCCTCCCCTACACAGCCAGAGCTGATGGCCACAGCCCCTTCCAGCGGACGTGGGTAGAAAGGCCCTACAGGGCAGGGGACCCTCTGAAGTGGCCCTGCTTCCACCCCTTCCGTCTTCAAAGTGCATTATCAGTGCAAGAAGCAGGGCTGGATTTCAGGGGGTCCAACTCTGAGAAAGGGCTGTGCCAGCCAGCTCCCCTGATCTCCACCTGCTTCCCCCTTGGCCGCCCCCAGCCCTTTTCACGCTAAGACCAGAACTCTTGCTGAATCTCATAAGGGGCAGGCCTGTGTGTGTTCAGTTCAGCTCTGCACAGCGGCACGGTGCTGTCCTGACTCTGGCCCTCCGCGTCCAGATCCAGAAGCGTCCGCTCGGCGGGGGGCAGCGGCCCCGCCTGGAACGGGAGCAAGGCCGGAAGTCCAGGCCGTTCCTCCACAGTGCTGCTGCTGCTAGCAAAGCAAGAGTCCAGGTTGCTGGGCGTCTCCGTGCTGGAGCTGTTGGCTGGGGAGGCGCTACGGGCGTGGCTGGGAGACACGAACCACCAAGGGTCCAGCCGTTGCCGGTTGGCAGAAGGACGTGGCCGAGGCAGAAACTCCAGGGTCTTGGGTCTCTCCAAGGTGGAGTCCTGCTGTGTGTTCCAGCGCCTTGGGGTTGGGGGAAAGACCACATTGGGGTCAGGGAGACGGGGGAATTCACCTGGGTCTCGGCTGGGGCTGGGGGTTTTCAGCATTCCTGGTTAAAGAGACAAGGGAGAAGCATCAGATGACAGCACCACATTTCTGGGCCAGCTGGACACCGCTCCCTCCCCACAGCCGCCATATCGCTAGTCACTTGGACTAACTCGAGTAAGAGATAGTTAATGAGCACCAATGATGTGCCGTGCAGTGTGCTGGGAGGCACTGGGGATACCGTAGTGAACCCGAAGGCCATGATCACTGTAGCTGATGATAAAAATAATCATGGGACATAGGAAGTCATGTCTGTAATGAAAAAGCTTAAGGCAGAACTATGGCCCACAGACCACCCTGTGATGGCAAATAAAGCTTCAGTGTAACACAGCCACGCCTACCGCTCGCTCTCCCACTACAGCAGCGGCACTGAGTAGTTAAACAGAGACTATGGGACCCACAAAGTCTAAAGTATTTACTATCTCGCCCTTTACCAAGAAAGTTCGCTGACCCCTGACTTAAGGAAAGGTCTGCTTATTCCCAGTTCACTCAGTGAATAAACATGTAAGGCAGGAACAAATCTAGGTATCAAAACTCTAAAGATGAATCATAGGGTCTCTTCCCAAAGAGGACACACATCTGAGTACAGCAAAAAATATTTAAAGAGGGGAGGGGCAAGCTGAAGGGGAAAATAACTGTCGTTTACACTCAAATATCACTGAAATCTCAGTTGCCATCTCGTCGTCTTCCGCTGGGTGAGAGGGGTTTCAGAGTCAGACTCTGGTCTCCAGGGGGCGGGGGATGCTGGTGGGAACGACCTGAGATTCGGATGGCCAGGTGGCTCAGTGTCAGACGGAGGAGGCAGGCACATGCCAGGCCCAGTGGCTTACCCGGATCCCTCTTCACGTCCGGGGAGTCAGACATGCGTGTGGATGAGTGATGAAGTGCAGGACGCCCAGGAGGCAGCTTGCCTGTGAGCACGTCTGTACCAGGGCAGTAATGACAGGCAGGAGGCCAAGCCCCGTGGCACCAGATGCCCCTCCTGGGGCAGCACACCATTCCTTCTGGAAACTTGTATCTCCACTTCTGGGAACAAGCAGAGCTAGGCTCCCGCCCCACCCGTACCCTACAAGCAGCACACGGTGCACTCCAAGACCCAGGGCCTGAATATCCCACGGGAGCCCTGGGCCCGATCTTTCCTAGAACCTGCCTGTCTCCCCCCACTGAGGCACAGGACAGAGAGAGGGCAGCAGGCTGGGCCACCTCCGCAGCCGAGGGCAGCATGTCCTGGTGAGCTGAGTCAGAGGAGGAGTGGCATTCACTCCATACTGCCACTCCCAGGGGAGGCACAGAGGCAGGAAAGAGAAAAGAGGAGGACAGGGCTCACCTGCTCCAGGGCTGGGGCTCAACCCATTGCTGGAGGGGCTCCTGCTGGCTAGGAGAGCCGCTGGCTTGAGGGCCCCGTCAGAAGGAGTCCGCCGGTGGCCGCTGGGCTGCGTGGGGGCCGTGAGGGTGACGTGGGTGGGAGTCAGGGACTGGTTAGGGTCTCGTTTGAAGCGCTCCACGCGGACGTTGACCAGGGGGTTGCGGGTGCAAGGGCTCAGGGGCGGGGCCTCGACCGGACTGACGGGCATCTCGTACACCACGATCTCGTCGCTGTCAGAGCGCAGCAGCGAGCGGGTGGAGTTGCACTCGGAGATGGAGGAGAGCGAGAGCAGCGTCAGGGAGGCAGAGGGGTCTCCTAGCAACAGCATGGGCTCCTCCTTCTTGAAGAGTTTCCGGGATGGGGGGCTGGTGCTCCGACGAGGCCGGCTGGCCCTCTGGAAAAGACCCTCGCGCCTCTTCTTCTCCTCCCGGGCTGGGGGCTCAGGCTCCTCCGGGGGAAGCAACTGGTACTTGCCAGCTTCCAGCAGGTCGAACCCCAGGCCCGTGGCTGCGAGAACAGCCCCACAGCCGAGCAGGGCCACCTCACAACGGCGGTGGTGGCCGCTGCCCCGCTTGAGGCTGTTGGTGGGCGTCAGCTGTGGGGTACTGGTGGCTGAATTGACCGGGGTGGGCTCCTCGTGAACTCCATCGCTGGAGGGGCCCTCTCCATCCTCTCCACGAGGGAATGGGATACAGAGGTAGGACTGGTTGGGTGGATGCTGTAGACGACTCTCCCCACTCCTGGAGCCTTCGCTGTCCTCATCCTCTGTGAAGGTGGGAGGGAGGGAGGAAGGGGAAACAGGACATGAGGATGAAGCAGCAAGAGTAAGAATTGCGTCCTTCTCCCCAACCCTGGGCCTCCTGGTGGAGCCTCAGGAATGCAAAGGTCAAAGAGTCTCACGGCAGGATAAGGAACCTGGCATTGAGCCCGCGGGGCTTTCCCCCTCCACACTCAACTGTGACCAACACGAGGAAATTACTCTCCATTCCAGAGCCTCCTTTCCTGTTTTCAGAAGAGGAAATCTGCTACTTTTCTACTTCTTTCATAGGGACCCTCAACATAAGAGGTACAGTGTGAGTGTCCTAGAAGCGTGGGTAGAACAGAAACGTGCCTCATTTTTTTGCACCTTAAAATTGGAAGAGACCTTGAATTTCTGGGACGGCCTAGAGACCTGTCTTTAGACCAGTGTCCTGCAATGGATTGGAATCCCCTCCACAGGTGAAGGTGCATCTCCTCTACAAACTGACCCACTACGACCTTGGAAATCTTCAGAGAGAACAGGACTTACTCTCTGAGAGAGAGCCTGGAAGAGACCTTACCCATTCAGCAATCACAAACAACTGAAAAGCTTCCTTGGAGAAAGACCACAGTGTCTCCCATCACCATCTCCTGGTTTGCAGACTCCCCACATTAAGATACAAAGGAAAGCGACCCAGCAAAGGCAAGTGCCTGATTCAAGGCCTCACCCTCTGCACTGCCCTAAGGAGACGATACCCGGCTCCCCGGGCTAGGAGGCCGCGGGCAGGCCCCATGGCAGCAGTAGGAAGAAACTGTGATTGGGGAAGGTTCGATGAAATGGGAGTAGAGCGAGCAAAGAGGGAAGAGGGTGGGGGCCCGGGAGTTTGGTATAAGAGGAGACGACCCCCATGAAGGGGCACTAGGGGTCTTCAAACAGTCCCAGAAGCTTGGCCAAAATTTCCCTGAGGGAACAGGGAAGGTCAGGACAGAGGCAACGCTCACCCATCTCCATAAGGCTGGTGAACCCTGGCAGCGCTGGGCTACTCCTCGGGCCCTTCCCCAGGTTGGGGGCACTGGACGACCACTGTTTGTATCCATCTACCAGGGACTTGAGGCTAAACGGGAGGAAACGAGGAAACTGTGAGAACTGGTTACTTCCCTTACTCTATCCTCACCTCCACCGGCCCGTGCAAATGTCTCTCCCTGTGAGCTTAATTCCACCAAAGCCCAAGAGCTTTGGGGTACAGGCGACAAACATTACTGAGTCCCCTCACATCACAAACAGAAGCACACATGCTCTCGGAAAAGAAAAGCAGGGCCGTGAACCCACCCCTCCACATGCTGCTATGGAGCCGGGGAAAGATCTAGCAGGCAGGCTGGCAAGAGGACAGAAGACGCGGACTGCCAAGCACTGGCCCGGGTCTTGCCCGAGCCCATCTTCCGAAAGAGGCCATTGCTCCGGGACGCTGTCTGTAGCATGGTGCTGACATCAGGGGACACCGCGATGCCAGGCAAGCCCCGGGCAGGCGAGCTGGCAGGCACGGACGGGCCAGGCTGCTCCAGTCAGGCCGTTTCTCCACCCCCCTTCCAAGCGTACGGCATGCTCAGGCAACTTTCAAAGCCAGCCACTTTTTAAAAACAAAAACCAGCCAAAAAAAGCTGCACCAACCCAGTGCACTTTGGGACAGCCCTATGTGGGGAGCACATAATGCCGTACTCGAGCCCCTGGTTTGTCTGGGAACGCAGAGGAAAAGGGCAGGAGCTTGCTTTCAGATCCCTGTGATGAGCTCACACCTACGAGCCAGTAACTCTGAGGATCTTGACGGGGTACCCCACCAGCCCCCTCATACGGCGGGGAAATCAGAGGCCCAGAAGCACTGGTCTTTTGGAAGGAAGACTGAAGAAATCTGGGTTATCGTTACCTTGGAAATACCAGGATGATAATCAGAGGTGGCTCTCATTTTAGGACCAGAAAAAGCTACTCAAATAAAGCCCACTCCTCCCAGTCCATCCTGAGGGAGAGAGAAGGGCCAACGTTTCCCCTCATTTCAGATCTCTGTTTCAAGTGTTACCAGAAATACCAGTGAATTCAAGTACATTCCAGCCACCAGTGGTTTCCACCAAAATACACAGCCAGAGATAAGCATGCTACTAAACCCACAGCCTGGGACTTCTAACTGATAATCTTCTAACATCACCTCCAGCTCTGGGTTCAAGGGAATCCAGATTAGCAAAGTCAAAGCCAGTGCTAAAGATGATAAATAGCCTTGTATCATCTCCCAATAACTAGGGGTGCCAGGAGAACCCCAACAACAGGAGCAGTCAGGGAAGGGAGGAAAGGGAAAGTCAGACCAACACAGGAAGACCCCAGGGTGCACGAGGGTACTGCTTTAAAGAAAAAAAGGCAGCACAGCCTTGGCAATAATGAGGCTTGATTCTACGGGGTGTGCCGCGAGAACAAGGAAATGGAAGGGAGACTATTACGAACACGCTGGATGGAAGGGTGAAGATTAGACTCACCCCAGGTGGAAATGTGGAGATTCTGATGGGGTACTTAAACCATTAGCTTTCTCCCGTCTCTGAGGGGATCTTCAACGAATAAAGAAAATTGGTAGTAGGCGACAGTGGGTACATCCAACTCAGCCTCTCCCACACGGGAGCCCTCGAGGCTGGACTCCAGTCACGTGGCCAGCTGTCCTCCTCTTGCCCGGTCAGCACAGCCCACACTATGCAGGAATCTTAACGAGGTGGCCGTGCTCGAGCTGCCACTGGCCCAAGACCTTCCAATCTGCGGGACAAAGGTCCCCGAGCCACCACAGCATAACTGCAGAGACTGCGCGAATCCACAGATACCCAAGCTGTCTACGAGCAAGTATATGTTTCCCATAAGATATATACTATTTTTTAAAAGGGTGGCGATGCAAATTCACTTAACATTCCTGAATTCAATATAGCTTTTTGTTGTTACCTATTTTCTTCTGTTGATAGGGACTAAAATTAGAAATATTGTCATACAGAGGCTCTCAAAAATTTCTGACATTTGACTCGAAAATGAATGGAATATACTTGATTTCTTGACTAGGAATTGAGAATCAATTTTAAGTCATATTTTGAACTGTTTCAACAGTTTTGAGGACAAATCTATATAAGGGGGAAGAAATGCCAAAATTAGTATTTTGGAATGTGAAATAAATTTACCAGCAAGACAAAAAAATATCTGTAAGTAAAACAGAACTATAGAAACTACTGGGATCCACAGCCTACCTGGTAAATCCTATCAGGAATCACACGAGTGACTATAAGTTTCTCAGACCCCCCTCAACGCTACTCGACCCCAGGGCTCAAGGGCAATCAAACTGAGGAGCTCTTGCCCCTACAGAACCTACTAGAGCAGAGCAATTTACCACTCCTAGAGGACTCGGTCACTGAACTCTCAGTTCAGGCAGTTTGCCCTACATACCTAAATTTTCCCTCCCTCCGTCTCTCCCTTCCTTTCTTCCTTTTCCCTATTCCAAGGCATCTAGTGATTTCTAAAGCCTGGCTTCAGAGTCAATCCTTTATGCACGAATTGACATTTTCACCTTCGGCTCCGATCGGACACAAGGAAACAGATGTTGGACCTGAAATTGTCTAGTCTTCAAAGGAATACCAGAGCCGGAGCCAGGGCCAGGCGCAAGCTCAGGAAAGTCACCGCAGAGGGAGAAGGGGGCTGCTGCTGCTTCTCACACTTAGAAAAGTCAAGAAACGGGATTCTAGGTTCTAACACCAAGAATAAGAACTATAAAGCACGTCGCTCATTCTTCAGCTGTGACACAGAAATGGCACGAGAGGCGTGGAAGAACATCACAGCCCCTATTGACACAGGCTCCCTCGGAGCCAGCTAACCTTGCCTGCACTTCCCAAAGACGAACTTCTGCAATCCTCGCCTCAGCTCCACCGGGTGGGTGCTGACAGAAGCCCTATTTCGCAGACGGGAAAACATGAGGCCGCCCGGCGGGGCACGGCGGGGCCCGGGCTCATACCCAGGCGGCCTGGGGTCAGCGGGTACGCTCGCCGCTGCGAACTACACCGCGAGGGACTGGCCTCCGAAGCACCGGGACTTGAGAGAGTTGAACTTGCAAGCCGCAGAAGAACACAAGCACGCCCAAGACCCAAAGCTGGGTCCGTGCTTTGCCCCGAGCGGGTGCTCACACCGGTCAGTGTGGCTAGGACGTGGGGCTTAAAAGAAGTTCTGGTGGGCCCGAGATGTCATGAGCACTGGGTCTTACAGGAGACTGATGGATCACTGACCTCTACCTCTGAAACTGTTAATTAACTGAATTTAAATAAATTTTAAAAAAAAGTTCTGGTGGCCTTGGCCTTACGTCTGAGCGCACTGACTGCCAGGGCTGGGTTATTCCGTCCGCCCCTGCTTTGGGACAAGCCTTCAAGTCAGGAGGGTCCCGTAGGCCCTGCTCTTCCTTCTCTTTGCTCTGAGCGGATGTTGGAAGGGGAAGAGCCAGATAGAAGCAGAACATCTGGCAGAACTCATCAGAGTTTGGTTACCGCTTTATCTACTTGCTAGGAGGACTCAGACGCCTCCAGGGGTCGGCAGACTATAACTGGAGGGCTAACTCCTTCCACTGCCTGTGTTTACGAGTCTTACTGAATGAACAGAGGCACACTCCTTCATTTCCGTATCGCCATGGTCTACGCCTGCTTTGGCACGGCAACAAAGGAGCGGAGGAGCTGCAAAAGAGATAATAGGACCCACAAAGCCTAAAATATTTATTACCTGGCCCTTTACACAAAAAGAATGCTGAGCCCCGTCCCAGGGGAGGTTCCAGGGAGCGAGGAGATTGGAAAACCGTTGCAAAGGTCAAGAAGCTTGTAATTTCTCAGAAAGCAATGAAACACATAACAGGGAAAAAGTATTTGACGTCATAGTTTTAAAAGGGAACACCCGTCTTTAAGTGGAAAGAATCGCCTGCATTCTGTTCTTACCCTTCATCTCCTGAGGCAAGCTCCTTCTGACCAAGCGTACTTGGCCCCCACGTGCGTCCTTTTTTCTTGGGGGCCCTCTTCTCCTCCTCCTCCCCTTCCTCTTTCAGGATGACAGAGCTCCGGCCCCAGGTTTTGCTGCTTTCACCTGGTGTCACTGTGAATAACAAAAGTGGGATGGGACCTGGAAAAAAGATAGACAGGGTTCCCCCCAAAACTAGCCTCTACCTAACCAGACAGACACAGAGACACACACACACATATGGAGTTGCAGGGAAGAAGTCACACCTCCTCAAAAACTCTGTGCCCAAGTGGAACCTTCAAGTCCTCAGGCACCAATCACTGAGCACTCTTAAAGTACCAAACATTGAAAAACTTCCCAGATTCTCCTAAGTCCGGTGCAAAGCTGGAGCTCAGGCCTGCCAGACCTCAGAGTTCCAAACAGACCTGGCTTAAGGAACTTGTTTTGTTCCAGTGGGACTGGACTGGGGGTGGGTAGGAAAGGAGGTAGGTAGGGGAAAAAAAAAAAAAAAAAGATAAGGGGGTAAGGAAGACTTGGGAGTGCAGAGAAGAATTTTGGTAAGAAAGGAAGACAATGAGGAGCTCAAGACTCTGGAGCAGGAAGTCAGGAGTAGGAAGAAAAGGGGAAGGAATGGCCTAGAGAAATATAATAGGTAAGAGAGGAGGAACATTCTTCTAACATTGCCACCTTACAGCAAAAGTTGGAACCCAAATGCTTCAGAGACTAGGCTTATATCATAAATAAGCAGATGGTTCCAGACACCAAAAACTAGGGGCTGAGGGGACTGAGGCAAAATACAGAGCATATGGAAGTCCCCATTGCTTCTAGCCAACCGTGGCCACATGAAAAAAGGGAATCCACAGATATGAATGGACTTCTCAAGGACAGCCAGCTAGGGTTTGTCTTTTGTTTGTTTTTACATGAACTCTATCTCTAAGTCAGGGAAACGACTCCATTCATACACCCACACGTGCGTATAAATTCTTTTTGATAAACACTGTGGTAAAAATAAAACTGGTCCAGACTTGGCCTATCACAAAGTATGTGGCGAGTTTCCTTAGGACCTACACTTTGAAAACACCCTTCCCTGGGAAGTATGAACAACAACAAAAAATAGCAATGCCCCAAATATGGCAGAGAGCATACAAGGTCCCCAGGCCAGGGTACCAACCCACCCAGGCCAGATACCAGGCTATCTACCTCACAAACCAGTTTCTGAATTGCTCTGTGGTTCACGAAAGATCCCATCAATACCCACGAACCCCTCTGCTGGTCTCTAAGAGGAAAAGTAGGGGAGGTAGCAGTATAAAGCTAATGGAGAGAGACAAGAAGGAGGGCTAAGGGTTTGCGTACATATGTGCATGTATATACACATTGCCGAGGAGAGGTGGCAGAAGTTATGGATGGAGCAAGCCTGGGCCAGTCGGTGGCTGGACAGAGCAGGGGACAGATCCCCTGGTGTGTTCTGGCCCCAGCTAATTTGGGAAACAGTCTCACACTGGATGGCTCGAAGGCGAGGAATGATGGTGGGGCTCGCGGGAGGGCTGGAGCGGCTGCTGATGAGACTCTTCCTTTTATCCATGGTGGGGGAGGCCTGAACCGTGAACTTGTGCTGGAAATCTGCTTGGGGAAAGACAGACATGTGTGTGCATTAGAATTTTCCATAATCCAGTTGCTATGAGAAAAGTGACATTTCCCGGAAGGCTGGAGGGACAGGCCCCGGTTTCCTAAGTAGCGACCTGTTTGCCTGGGAAACGTTCTCTTTCAGGATCCTCTCTTTCCCCCCAAAGATGGCAGGACAGCAAGATGAATGTATGAGAAGGAAAATTCACCCTCCAAGTCAACCTCATCTATAGTATATGTAGGTGTAGCAATTACAGATTTACAGTAGTTTTCTAAAGATCGTGAGACTTGCTGATTATTCTAGGAAATCGAACTTAAAATTCTGTTTCTTACAATCGATTGGGACAGGCCCCCTTTTCTCAGGGACCAAAGAAGGGGACCAGATGAGTTTCACTAAGGGCAGGCGGAACAGAGTAATAAGGACTCATCTTTGGTGGGAACCTAGGGAAGTGAGTGCTATGGGGCTAATGGTCCAAACTGTGATGTTTTCCAAAGGCAGTTATGGTACGGCATTAAGAAGGTAAACCTTACAGCCCTGGATTTCTAAGCACCCGGGTCCCCTGACTAGACGTGATCTCCCTGAAGGTGGGAACTACTGCTTCCCTCTGAGCTTCCCCAGCTCAGCAGCACGCCACCACACACAGCATGCTCAAGAGGGGCTCACGCACTTTGTTGCCGGGCCGGAAAAATGAACACTAGGAAAGAACACTAGAACATGTACAAGAACACTAGGAAACATGTCCCACAAATCCATCCACCGAATTTCACTGGATGAATTCCCCTGTCTGCACCGAAGCCATTATCCCCGTGCTTAAAATCCTCTACTCTGTCCCTGTGATGCTATTTTCCCTTGGTTTCCTCACACCTCTACTGAGCTTGCTTCCCAGGACCCTGTAGACTTAGAATGCAATAAACCCACACTGAGCACCACCTCCCTCCATGGGGCCATTACAACCCACAAAGATTCTAATTCATGGTTTCGTATTACTTTGCATTTTCCCAAGGCTGAACATGCTACAAAAGTACCTTTATTCACCCAAAGCACTTCTGAAAGGTTGAACACTACTCAAATTCCTACCCGTGAATCCTAATCTCAACTGCAGGCAGAAAATGTTGTTTAAAGAAACTCTGAGATGAGTTATTTTGCAGAGCCCCCAGTTCTCTGCATGAGCCACCAGGCTGCTAGCTGTCTGGATCGTGCCTGCCTGTCAGGTCCCTCCTGGCCACCGGTTTGTCCTCCTTCCCGTTCTTAGTCACACTCAAAAACTCCCCTGGAGCAGGGCAGCTTGGCCGCGGGCCATTCTTCCCTCAATGGACCGAACCACTTTGAACCCGCTTGGTTCTGAGACACAGAGCGTCCTGCCTCGGAGCTGGGGCCCCCGGGTTCCCCAGGTCCCCGGCCACACAGCCTGGTGCCCTGCCCCCACCTCCCAGCAGGTCCCCGGCCACTGACCGGAAGGCAGGCTGATGCGGTTCCCATCCTTGAGCTTCAGCCGGCTCTTCCGGAACTTGCCCTTGCGTTTCTTGACCCGGGGCTTCTCCTGGCACAGCTGGTGGATGATGATGTTGAGCTCCCGCTCCAGGATGTCGATCTCCCGCTCGGCCAGCTCCTGCTCGCGGCGCCGCAGCAGCTCCTCCTGGGTCTTCTGCTGGAGCGCGGCCCGCGTCAGCTCCTCCTCCCAGGTGCGCAGCTCCTGCAGGGGCGGAAGCGCCGCGGAGAAGAGGGGGTGCTCGGGGGAGGCGGGGAGGCCGAGGGCTCTCGAGGGCCAGGGCCTCCGCACTTCGGGTTCCAGGCCTCACGGTTGGCTGGTAAAGGAATCCCTGACCGCCCGGGTGCTGGATGCCGGGGAGGGGCAGGCTCAGCCCGGCCACCCTGCGGACGTAGCTACGGTCACCCTGGAGACAGGGGCTGAGAGTTCCTACATTACTGATTACAATTGCCTGTGACTGGAAAAACACGGGGGTTCGGGTAGAAAATATTACCATATTTTGGATAGAAAATATTACCATTTTACTGACTCGGTCATATTTTCATTTTCCCCCATTATATAAAGGATTTTTTAAAAATATTTTATTCATTTATTTGACAGAGAGAGAGATCACAAGTAGGCAGAGAGGCAGGCAGACGGAGAGGGGGAAGCAGGCTCCCCACTGAGCAGAGAGCCCCATGCGGGGCTCAGATCCCACAACCCTGAGATCATGACCTGAGGCGAAGGCAGAGGCTTTAACCCACTGAGCCACTCAGGTGCCCCTAAAGGATGTTTTTTAAACGAGAGCCAATTTAATGCGATTTAGATTCAAATGTGCCCACTATAAATGAATCGGCTTCCAAGTATCATCTAATAGTCAAATAAAAATGTATTTCCAGAGGGACTGTTCAAAAGGTAGTGAGGCATGTCTTCTAAACGTCTGTTCAGTTGGTGAGTGAATCCACGGAGGCATGTGGTTTGAACTCTCATTTTCAAGGACAACCATGTGCTCTGGAAGGATGGCAACAGCACAGCAAAGAGAAGAGAAAACATTTCCCGAAATCTTTGCCAGGAGCTTGCTCTGGTACCCCTGCTGTATTAGATGGCCGATCCTCTTCCCTGCCTCCCCCTTTTCCTTCTGCATGAATTTATATATGTACCGAGCACGGAGTTCCTGCGATGAGGCAGGGGAGGGGGGAGGTAGATGGAATCAGGAAACAGGTGAAGAAACGGGAAGGAGAACCAAACAAGTGTGTACAATTGTCGAATCTGGAATCTAAACTGTCAGCACTGGTTACCCAGGGCCATCGGACTGACATGGGCTGGGATGAAGCACTAAAACTTAAAAGCGTGGGGCATTTCTTCAGTAAAGCAGCCAGAGCAACACTTCTGTGGTCGAAACTTAAAATTTCTCCATGGAATGCTCCACGGTAAGAAGTCACTCTAGACTAAAACAAAATACTGTAGAAAGGGAGCCTAGAGCTAGAAAAAAGTACATGAGCACATACTGGGAAAGCTGAGCAGTGGGTAGAGAACAGAGACATGAGGAGAATAAAATATTCTGAGGTTAGGAACCTTGAATTCAACTTGCCCTCCATTCTCAAGAGACTATCAAAATTGTTAATAAAAATTTAAAATAATAAAAATAAATTGATAAAAGTGATAGGGGAGAAGTGAGAAAAGGATCAGTACCTTGAAAACTGTCCTGGGGTTGCCTGGGTGGCTCAGTTGGTTAAGTGTCTGACTCTTGGTTTTGGCTTGGGTCATGATCTCAGGTTTCTGAGATCAAGCCTGGCATCAGGCTCTCTGCCATGGAGCCTGCTTGGGAATCTCTCTCTCCCTCTGCCAGCCCACCCATCTCTCCCTCTCGAAAAAAAGAAGGAAAGGAAAGGAAAGGAAAAAGGAAAGGAAAAAGGAAAGGAAAAAGGAAAGGAAAAAGGAAAGGAAAGGAAAGGAAAGGAAAGGAAAGGAAAGGAAAGGAAAGGAAAGGAAAGGAAAGGAAAGGAAAGGAAAGGAAAGGAAAGGAAAGGAAAGGAAAGGAAAGGAAGAAAGAAAGAAAGAAAGAAGGAAGAAAGAAAGAAAGAAAGAAAATTATCCTGTGTATGATGGGTGCTCCATGTCAATGAATGAATGAATGAGAAAGAAGGAGGAGGAGATAGAATTCAATTTTATAAATGCAATCCTTTACGGGAACCCAGATTCATCATAAGTGTCTGAGAGATAAGCTTGTCTTATCTTCGATGAAATAAGCCCCAAACAGATTCATTGTTGTATGCTCCCAACCCGCCCCCCCACCCCCACCCCGCCAAAGCCTTGGCTCTCCTTGTCCCACTACTTTGTTTTCACCATAAGGAGAATAAAAACATGGAAGATTCAGAAAAATCATTCCTGGCTGTTTGATTCTGCTGCTAGATGGGAAAGTTAAAAAGTTCAAGCTAATTTCGGCCTTCCTAAGTCTTCCTCTCCTACCTGCTCTGATCTAGGGGATGGTTTGTGTTGTAGCCCCTTCCTTTGCGGGAACTCAGACCCCAGTCCAGAAACAAATCCATCGTCACTATATCTGGAAGCGGTAAGTTGAGAGAAGCTGAGAATGAGCGGACTCATATGGGAAACCAGGACATTTAAGGAATACTCGCCAATGGCCCCAAATATCCCAAGACTCAAACATGGTGAGTCTCCTCCTTCTTGTGAAACACCTGTCTGGGGATCAGCCTCCTAGTATGCAGATCACATCACCCGCATACAATGACTTAAGAGGCATCTCCCAGAGAGAAAGCTCATTATCCATCCCTCACCCTCTCTTACCCCACTAGGAGTCTTATCATGGATAGGCCTCACAGCACAGTGGGTAAGAGCAAGGACTCTGGAACAAACTGCCCGAATTGTGGCCTGCGGCGAGTTACCATGGGCGCTGTAAGTACCACAGAGTTAACTGCACTGACATCACAGTTGTTTACATAAGACAATTATTGTCTTATTATGGAAGATTATATAAGAATTCCTATAAATGGCTTTATAACAGAGCATGGCACTTAGTACATGCTCTACAAATGTTGGCTGTTATGAGAGTTGGTTTGGCTTCTCCTAGGAACTACCTATGACAAAATCCAACTTGCATTTTTCTTACTGGCGGGTACCCTTATAATTTCATCAATCAAAAGAAAGAAAACCAAGAATCAAGTGATGCAACAATCTAAAGGGCCAGCAACGCTAGGTCTCTTCTACTTGGAATAGCATTAGTAACAGGAGCACCCTCTTCTTCTTTTTTTTTTTTTTTAAGATTTTATTTATTTACTCATTTGAGAGACAGAGAGAGCATGAGCAGGGGGAGGGGCAGAGGGAGAGGGACAAGCAGACTCCCTGCTGAACAGGGAGCCCGCCAAGGGGCTCGATCCTAGGATCCTGGAATCATGACCTGATCCAAAGTTAGATGCTTAACTGACTGAGCCACCCAGGTGCCTGAGGAACACCCTCCTTCAATCATTCTGCCCAACGGTCAATGCTGGTCCCTTCCCCCCTCCCAGGTCCCAAAAGATTTGTCATAAGCTCACTCCATTCTACTGTGGAACACTCATCGACTTGCTAAATAGTACCAGGTTCAGGATTGCTATATGGCATAAAAAGAGGTTAATCTCTTCAAATCAGCTTCAGAAATGATTTTTAAGTCATTTCTTTAGGCAAACAAGGATATTGGAGAGAAGATGGCTTTAGAATCAGATGACCCAGGTGGAAGATTCTGCTTCCCCACTTGCTGGCTGTGTGACTTCAGACAAGTCACTGACCCTTCACTTTGAGATGAGAAAGATGATAACATCTGCCTACATGCTGGGGGCAGGGGCCATGAGACTCCAGGATAAAAAGGAAGAAAGGTTCTTCCATCATCACATCTTTCAAGGGAGAGAACTGAGAAGCCATAAAGATGTACACAATTTCGGCTACTCTTATTATGTTGCTTCCCAAAAGCCCCGAGCGGGCAATGAGGAGGGAAAATAGAAATTAACCAAGAGACACGTGGCCGTTGCTTGTGCCCCTGGCTGTAGCCCTTGGATCTGGCCCAGCCCCTGAGCAGACGCAACGTAAGCGCTTGTATCAGCTTCCCCTCTGTGGATGCAGACCGCTCCCCAGACGCCAGGGGCGCAGAGAGGAGCCACGTAAGGAACGGCCACCAAAACGAACGGCAGATCTCTAGTAAGCTAAGGCTGTCTGAACTCCTCAGGCAGTTCAGCCTTTAGCTTTTTTCATAAAAACATGCAAAATACTCTATCATTTCAGAATCATAGTATTTTCAGCCCGCCTGCTGTTTCTGATTCTGATACCAAAGACAGTGGCAGGCTGTGCTGATCCCTGTGCTCAATGTTGAAGCGTCCCTATCTCAAGTTAACCCCCACTCTGGAAGTCCACTACGGAACCAAGAAACGTTTCTAGAACCCTCTCCTGTCTTCTGCTGGTACCTGCCCAGTGGTGCTCTTCCTCTGGTTTGGACGATGGAGTCGATACTCTGTGTGGAGAACTTTGGACTCATGAGACCCCCACTTGTTCCTGCCAAATCCCAGAAAGAAAGGAAATGTCTCTCCTACTTCAGGTCACACCTGAGCCCTGGAGAACTTTCTCCATGTAAAGTCAGGAGGAAAAAGGTGCTGTTATTTCAAACTAAGCAGGCAGGTGCTTGTGTCAGAATCTGTCCAGAGGCCCCAGTGGAGAAGGCCCAGTGGGGAAGGCCCACTCGATTGAACGCATGCCTTTTTTTTTGTTTTATTTACCTTTTCTTTGGCCCTGAGTTGGTCAAACATCTCCTGAATCTCATGTTTCCAGTCATCCTGCAGGCAGTGGAAGGAGTCCTTGGGCATTTCAAAGAAGCCAGACTCCTCTATGGTAGTTAGCTGGTCCAGGATATTTGTGAAAGACGGTCGTGAATGAGGGTCAGGATTCCAGCAGTCTGCGTGGAACACGGGAGCAGACAGAAAGCACCAACGGGACAGAGACAAGAGTAAGACAGAATATTACATGACCTTACTTACCAGAAAACTGCCTCGCATTTTCCCTTCCAGAAACAGAAACACGGGGATTTCGGCAACCACACACAGGGCCGGGGAAGTAAAGCAAGCTGCCCACGCTCACGATCGCAGAGGGAATGTGGAACTAGATGCAGCGGTTCGGCCCACATCCAACTCTGCCTGGCGATTTAGCATCAGAAAAGCAAGTCCCAGGGGTTTGCTGGCGTGAGGACCGACAACCAGGATTTATCATGTTCCTACACAATTCCCGTCCTGACAGTGGGTAACTAGACTTCGGACCTCAGTTTCCCACCAATAAATGAGCCAGCCTTCCGCACCTCCAGGGAATGATGATAAGGCAAAGATAAAAAGGACTGGGCTGGGTGTCGGGAAGAGTGAACTCTGCTCGCACGCTAGCTAATGGAGTGCACTTTGTCTCTCTCAGTTTTGGATTTCTCACTCAAGGAATTACAGGGTTTGACCAGATGACTCGTAGAGTTCCTTTCTTCTCGGATGTTCGTTTCTAGATATAACACACTCGGAGTTCTTAAAAATAAAAGCTGCTGTGTCTTCTCATTTTGTACTAAATCATAAAATACTGAAGAGCTGGATAGTGGGTTTTAGTTACTAAGTTGAGCTCTACAGTCCCTGGAGATGGACAGAAGGAGCACCTGTGATGTCAGCGTAGCGGGTGCCCACATCATCTGAAAGTAGCTCTTCCAGCCACCCACGGGATTCCTCCTTGACTGACTCATACTTCATCTCCTCTCTCCACGACGGAGCCGGCAGAATCATCTGAGATCTACCCAAGCGCTGCTCTAGTTTTGTTTCACAGGGGTCACTTACCTTCCATGAGTTTGGCAAAAGGTTCCGGGCATGTAGAAGGAATGGGAAGGGCGAGCTTGTTCATGGCCACTCCATAAGCCACGGCTAAGCCATCGATTCCTCGGAAAGGCACCTCGCCAGTCAAGAGTTCCCAAAGCAGCACGCCATAGCTGAGGAGAGGAAGAAGACAGAAGCCATCTCAGATGGCCATAGATGCAATCTCAGCGACAGAGCGCACGAGGCCTTTCCGAGCTGGCCACACTCTCTCGGGCACGGAGGGAGACCAACAGAGCAGACGCACTAATGGGACACAGGCAGGAGACCAGGAGGCCAACCCTCGAAGAGCAAAAGCCCTGGAGTCGGGCACACTTAGTTTCAAAGTCTTGTTCCTCAAACTCCTCATCTACAAAGTGCGACTAACAACTGCAGTCTCACAAGGATGCCATGAGAGTCACTGAGCTACTCTGGGGCTTTTAATCAGCGCTCACCGGCCCTGGCTCTGCTGCTGTTGTTACTGCTGACGTAATACTCTGGAAGAATACTCTGGAAGAAGAGGCCGCCTCCCAAGAATACATTTTTTTTTCTGGTTTAAGAAAACTTCAGTTTTCATCACAGGTACATTTTTTTCAGCTTTAGAAAAGCAGAGAGCTGACCACCTACAACAGATTTTCCTCCTGTAACAGGATCCTTTAAATGCCCCCTAGGTTGGATAGATTCCTGCCCCTGACCAGTTAACTGAGACCCGTGTGTGATTCAAAGGGCAAAGTCCCACAAGGGCGGCCTACATGGGAAGAGCAGAGCAGTGGGTCAGCTGTAAGGACCCCAGTTTCTGCTCGACCTTTCAAATCCGCATGAAGAATTTTTCTTTCACATGTCCTGTGAGTCAGAGAATGGAGAGCACAAAGCTTAGAATAATTATTCTATGAATTCACAATCAGAACAAGCAAAAATCATGTAGTGTTCAATCCTTCCAGGAACAGCAATCCTCCCAGGACAAGCAACCATAAGGCCACGGACAGTTCGAACAGTGGCTCTCCTTGTATTTTCAGCACAAACCTCGAATTTTAAAAAATATTCATCAGTCATTTCCAACTAACAGAGTCATTTTATTTTATTTTAAAAGATTTTATTTATATATCTGACAGTGAGAGAGAAGGGGAGAGAGAGAGAGAGAACAAGCAGGGGGAGCAGCAGGCCGAGGGAGAGAGAGAAGCAGGCTCCTGGCTGAGCAGGGAGCCCTATTCGGGGCTCAATCCCAGGACCCTGGGATCATGACCTAAGCCGAAGGCAGATGCTTAACCAATTGAGCCACCCAAGTGCCCCGAAGTCAAGTTATTTTAAAGCAAAACATGGCTCAGTTGGTGGAGCAGGTGACTCTTGATGTCAGGGTCATGAGTTTGAGTCCCATGTTGGGTACAGAGATTACTTAATTTAAAAACAAATTTAAAAAAATTTAAAAAAAAATGTAAGCCCAATACATGGTACTTTGTATGCACAAGGTGCTAAGACATTTATAACATCATCTTGAATCCCTACTATGAACCTGCAAGATAAATATTATCTCCATTCTGCAGATGACGAAAGCGAGTTTCAGATAAGTTTAGGGCCTACATGGAATAATAAGTACGTCATGGTGGACCCTGGACCAAGATTCAATTCTTTCTCTCTAGAATCCCCATCTACCATTTCTCTGCTTGATAAACTCTAATCGTCTTCAAGATCAAATTCAAATGCACCAAATGCATTCATTCATTTTACATATCTACTAAAGATTTACTATGCATCAAGGTCAAGGCTGGGCACTGGGATGCTGGATACAGATCCTGTCCACAAAGAGACTAGTGAGAGGAACAGAAAAGATGTCAATTAGAACACAGAGATGAGTCACGAGATACCATGAGTGCACAAAGAGCAGGATGGGCTCCTGGCCAGACCAGGACGGGGGCAGGAGACAGCTAAACCTTGACTGTTAGGGAAGGGAAGACAGAGATCCGGAAACAGGGGTCAGCATGTACAAGGTACGCCTTGCACTCAAAGAACCCCAAGTGGCCTGGCATGGCTCCCAAGAAGAGCAACGGGCCAACCAATGCCCGAGAAGATCTGTACCGATGGCCCCCCCGAGTGGCCTGGCCAGTCTCCTTGGACAGTGGCTTTCCCTCGGTGAGCCCTCCAAATACCATCACTTTCTTTATGTATCTCAACAACCAAAAAAAGCCTCGTAGACAGTTGTAAGTCTTGGAACTGTAGCTTGGAACAGGGAGCTCGATTTTGCTCTGAGGCTGACGGCAACCATGCTGGACACCTTAGGAAGCCTTCCCTGACACTCGCTGGTGTTACCTAACCCTTGTGCAGGCAGCCATGTACAGCGGTTACCTGTTTGCCAGCCTACGGGCTCTTCGAGGGCAGGGACAGTAGTTTAATCTTTGCATTCTCAGGGCCTCGGACTCAGCAGGCACTCATAGTCAAGGACTTGGTGGGTGGGTGTGGGGAAAAGGGCATGGTCGGACGGTCCTGCAGGCTGCCCCACGTCCCCGAGAGTCAGCCCCGAACACTGAGGACTGCGCGGGTATTCTTCCTGCCAAATCTTTCCTGTGACGCGGCCAGACAGCGGTGGTGCTGGGCAGCCGCCACCAAGTGACCTCTGAGAACTCTCAGCACTGCCGACGAGATCCCTAGCTCACAGTGACTCCCATCTTCAGTTGTCTGCTCCTGGCATTCCTGCCAACCTCCACTCTGTGCAATAAAAACCCGAGGTCCCAAAGAACCCCTCTCTTTTGTCTAGATGACAGGTATCTGAACCCTAACTACCTGGAAAGACAGTACAGTATGTCAGAGATCTAAGCATGTGCCCTCCTTACGTCCTTGCATGGGCTCTGGGACGGTTTCCGTGGAGCTGTCCCAGGCCACCCGGAAGAGGGAGAAGCCAGGGACTCCCCCCTCTCAGTTTCAAGGAGGGCAGCTCTGTTCTCGCTTGGCTTGTTTCTTTGTTCATCTGCATTTTGTTCCATGAGAAAAGCCCCGCAACTAAGAGGAGCTGGTTGAATGCTGCTCAAGAAAGATTCAGACAGACTTGAGTCAAATGTCTGCTTTACCACTCACAGCGGTGTGGCCCTGGGAAAGGAAGTTCCTCAGTTTTCGTCACCCGTGCAACAAAGACGGCACTTCCCACCTCAGAGAGTGACGGCAAGGGATAAGTAACATGACTACTACTTCTCCAGAAGCTTCTGCGTTCGGCTAGCGAACGCTGTATGTTTCCCCTTGGGAAGGGCCTGAAACAAGAAAGCCTCGGGTGGGATTCAGGGGAAGTCCGCGGTGTCGGCCGAGAGCCTTGCCGAGGGACACGAGCATTCAGGCAAGAAGCCTTTCTGGGAATGAGTGAACCAGTTAGTTTTCCGCTGCCAATGTTCCTCTTTATTTCTGTAACCGAAGGTGGTAATGTAAGTGACGCCTTGGCGTTCCTTTGGCAGGAATACAGTCCAAGAAAGGAACTAAAGAACTACACGTTGGAGGGGTCTGAGCCCCAAGGAGAGGTGGGCAGAACAAGTCCATGTGATTTACCTCAGGTTTGGCCTACTCTGAAGCCCTCCCAGGGTCGAGAGGTCAAGAGGCCCTTTCAAGACCACGTCCAAGCAGCCTGGAAATACCAGCTCAGCTGAAACTCCACCTCGGCCCCTGCCCCAGGAGTGGTTTCCCAGGAGTCCTTGCAACCTTGCCCCAAACCCTGGGGAATGCACCCTGTGTCAATAATTAACCACCTCCAGGGGTATGGAAATCCCTTCCGCCACTTGGTGGAGTCACAGGTCAGCGACGGGTACTCCATGTTTTCAAAGTGAGGGAAAGCATCAGAGGGGATAGCAGCCCGACTGAAGACACAGCAAACCGACACCTGAGCTGGACTGGGATGAGCTTTCTTACTAACTAACCTACCTCGTCTCTAAGACACACACCCTGAAAGGAGAAGGTATCCCTCGAATGAGCTTTTGCACTTGGTAATCAGCTGTGACCCCACATTCACATGTTATTAATCTTTGGCACAGGGGCGCCTGGGTGGTGCAGTTGGTAAAGCATCCGACTCCTGATTTTGGCTCCTGAGATGGGAGCCCCAAGTCGGGCTCCGCGCTCAGCATGGAGTCTGCTGAAGATTCTCTCTCCCTCTGCTCCTTGCCTCTGCTCTCTCTCTCTCTCTCAAATAAATCAACCTTTAAAAAAAATATCTTGGGCAAAGATAGTTCAACTACCACATGAGAAAGCACTCTGTAAATTGTAAAGTAACATAAAACTATTCTTGTTAACCTCATTCAAAATGATGATTTATTAATATATACATGAATATACTGACATAATAAATATGTGTTGATATGGTAATATGCTCATGCTATATTACATTCCAAAAGCAGCTTATGAAACAGAATGATCCCATTTTAAGGGATGGGTAGATGAGCTTGTGAACAGAAATAAATGCACCAAAATATTAATAGAGGTTATCTTTAGAAGTGGGTACTGGGTGATTTCTTTTTCCCTTTTTTTTCCATCCATATTTTCTAATTTTCTTCTATGGTGAGCATATGAACATATTTTACTTCTGCAATTTTAAAAACTTAAAATGCCTCCACTTCATCCCACACACACCAGGCAAGAAGTCATTACAGGAGACCACTACCGCTGCGCTCCCTACACAGCACAACCAGAGGGAAAGGTTTTGTCAACCACTCTTCCTGAGGCGGCCTAAGTCCAAGCAGATGAGGAACCGTGTGAAGTTGAGGATCTGGGCCATTGCCAACATATCCTCCATCACAGCATGTGGAAGAGGCCCAGGGAACCATACGCTCGAAAAGCAGTAAGACAAACTCAGCTGGCCTTGGGCACCCAGCACAAGCAGAGGCTGAGAGGCCCCAGACCCCAGGGAGTTCCTGGAGGGGTGGGGGATGGACACAGGCTCAGCCTAGTACCTGGCACAGAGTTAGTACTCAACAAACAATTCCTGAATGCGTAAACGAATTATCAGTCCATTTGGGAATGAGCTTTGTCCAACTTCCTAGGCATGCTTGGGTCCTCTCTGGGACATCCTGCTGGGCCCCAGGCATGGCGGGCCAATCATCCTGGAGGAGGCCGCCCAAAGTACAGGAACAAGAGTATATGGATGGCAATAGGGCTACAAGCACAAAGTTCCAAGAGACATACCTAGGTTTTGTTTTTTTGGTTTTTTTAAAGATTTTTTTATTTATTTGACAGAGTGAGAGAACACAAGCAGAGGGAGCAGCAGAAGGAGAGGGAGAAGCAGACCCCCACTGAGCCCAGAGTCCAATGCGAGACTCGATTCCAGGACCCTGGGATCATGACCTGAGCCAAAGGCAGACGCTTAACCAACTGAGCCACCCAGGCGCCCTGAGACATACCTAGTTCTAATCACAGCTTAACTCTACCACCTGGCTGAACTCAGGCAAGTGATTTAAACCATCTCAGCCTCTGTCACCTCATCTGTAAAAGAGAAATAATATCCTCTACTTTTGGGGATTCTTGTGAGGAATAAATGAGATTTAAAAAGAAGCACAGCATTTAGCATGGAGCCTAGCTCGTAAGCATCTGTGTAGGTGGCAAATACCGTTACTAGTGTATGCATATTGTACATATAGCAACGGGCACAAGATTTCCTCTGGTAAAGGTCCAAGATCATTTGGAGCCACTTAGGTGAGGAGGGCCCATCTAATGGGTTCCAATAGATTGTTGCTTGCAGGAAACGCGGCAGTCTGGAAGCGGAGTGCGGCAAATGGCTGACTATCCCCCAAATCCATTCTCCCCTTCTTCCACAGTAAGAGTTTTAGCTGCACACACAGTTATCCAGCTAGAGCCAACATTTGCCTCCCTCCGAGGGAGCCAGGTGTGCCCATGTAACCAAGAGCATGCAGTGGGATGTGTAGAGAAGAGAGGCGCACAACTTCTCCACTGTCTCCAAATTAAAGACAAGCTGCTTGCAATGAATAAGCTCTTTCTCTGTTTCTGCAGAATATAATGCAGAATATAATAAAGTAACAGCCACTCAGATGTAACCGTTCAGAGAAGAACAATACACTGAGGGACCCGGAAAGAATCTGGGTTTCTTTTTCTTGAGAGACAGCGAGAGCGAGCACAAACAGGGGAGGGGGAGAGGGAGAAAGAGAATCTCAAGCAGACTCCATGCTCGATGCAGAGCCTGACAAAGGGCTCGATCTCACAACCCTGAGATCATGACCTGAGCCAAATCCAAGAGTCGGACGCTTAAGAGACTGAGTCACCCAGGTGATCCAAGAACCCGGGTTTCTAAATGATCTCATGGGCACAGCTAACCCACAGTCTGGACCCTTTAAAAAAGAAATACACTTCTATCTTCTTTAAGCCGCTGCATCTATAGGTCTCTTTGTAATAGTAGCTGAGTTTAATTAATATATTAACTATTCGCATTAGCCTATAGTCAAATAATGAAAGTGTTAGATTGAAGCCTATGAAATTGGTGTTTTTGTAGGTCGAAAATACTGGAATATCCCTACACAGCTCAACCTAAAGAAATGTGGTCAGATACTTTAAGGAAAGAAAACTCTTTTCTTCATAACAGTTACTTTACCCTGTAGTTAATGTGTGGGAAAATAAGATATAGTATACAGAAGCTATAAAACATCACTAAAAGAAACTGAAAAAGGCCTACATAAATAGGAAGATATCCCATGTTCATAAATTGGAAGACTTACTGTTGTTAGGATGGGCAATACCCCCCAAAATGCTCTCCAGATTTAACACAATCCCTAACAAAATCTCAGCTGCCTATTTTGGAGAAATTAACAAAACGCTCCTAAAATTCATTTGGAAATACAAGGCACCCAGAATGGCCAAAATAATCTTGAAGAACCATAACAAAGTTGGAGGACTCATACGTCGTCATTTCAAAACTTACTACAACGCTACAGTGGGGACAGGTCCAGCGGTAACAGGCACAGTTGCTAAGGCAGCCAGGAGGACCCTGGGGAAGGTTCCCAGGGATGAGCGGGTACACTCGCCCCCTCAGTGAGTGTCAGAGATGGAAGTGCATGCTGCCCCTGGGATCTACTGGTCTTTCCTACGGAGCAAGTACCAACACACAGAGATGGTATCTGCCACAGCACTAAAGGGACTTTGGGCAGGTGAAGGCATCAGAAACAGTCCCATGGCAACCTGGGAATTACCGGAGATTGCTCTGAAGGGGTCACTTAGACCTATTTGGGGTGCCTGGGAGTCTACGCATCCTCAATTCTCCAATTCCTGAAACGTGTAGGCAGCCAAGATAAGCCTGGGGAGCACGGACCCCGAGCCTCGGGACCTTACCTCCATACATCACTGCCTTTGGAAAATGTGGAGGCGCGAATGACTTCGGGAGCCATCCAAGCATACGTCCCTGCTGCACTCATCTTGGTGGTTCGGTGCCACTCTCGAGCCAGGCCGAAATCAGTGATCTTCAGGGTCTTGTTGCTCAGGTCTCCATTCTCCACCTTCTGGAGGATCAATACTGGGCGAGGAAAAGACACAGAAGAAACCAGAAAGTCTGCATCAATCCCAGGAAAACCAGCAAACACAGAGCTCTCCTGCCAGACTCTTGTCCTCTCCTCCTGGCTCCCTGGGCAGCTACCCTGGACCGATGGTACGAACCATCACTTTTGGTAAGATGCCCCTACGATGCATCCATTTTTGTGCCAAGTCCTTTACAGGCATTATCTTTAACCCACAACAACCTTATGAGGTAGTTACCATTGCCGTATCCTTTCTACTAGATGAGGAAGCTGAGATACGGCACCAACTAATAAGCCAGGACTGAAACGCAGGCAGCCGGACTCAAGAGCCCCCTCTGTTAACCCTCACGGCGTACGGCCCATTCACACCCTATGGAAGGAGCCGTGAGGTCACAGCCGACCCTTCTGAGGAGAACCTGCTTGGGCTTCCTGTCCGCCCGGGCACCCCTGGGCTATAACCACTCTCAGACCGCAAGGGATGGCGGTGCAGGGTGGATTTCCAAGGTTTCACACTGTGTCTGGACAGTTTCCATGAACCTCTACAAGTTACTTTACTTAAGCCTGTAAGAAGACATGTCTTTTGGGCACAGAGACTTCACTTCCCCTTGATCTGGGAACTCACCCCCAGGCATTGAGAACTGGCTGACAAGTTGGAGAAGTCAAAGGGCACGCACACGGCACACGTTCACACCCACGAATCTCTCTGTGGGTGTGACCCAGGAAGGAAGAACTAGTGCGCCTAACCAGTTACACTCTGGGCCTGTCCCTGGAGTTCTAACACCAAAGCACTCCCATGCGGAGCCATCTTGGCAATCCTAGCATGGTAGCTGAGGCGGCCCCCTCCAGGTGGTTCGAGGGGTATGTGTCCCCTTGCAGGAGCCAATCTGCCTAAAAACAGCAAAAACGCTAATTGACTAAAATGCTGGAAGCTGAGCCAAGGAACTCTGAGCGGGCAGTGGACGCGGGTAAGCCAGACCTCCCATTTCCACAAGCAGGATGGTTCTGAAGGCGCCGTGTGAGCACAGCCTCCTGTGGGCCGGACGCTGAACCACCCAGAATTCAGAGCTCTATACGCAGGATTTCAGAGAAGGAAGAAAGAGTCTCTCCCCATCCCTGCTATTCAAGTCCAAAGAGGGAGGGTGGGGAAAGGAATCCATCGAAGATAGAATAACAACTAAAAAAAGGTTGACTCAGTTCCTCCAGCCACTCTGTCTAGGTAAACTATGAAAAAATGAATTCTGACCCCCATGCGGCCCTGTTATACCTTCCTGGGTTGATTGTCCACTGACTCTCGCTGAGGGCTCTTAAGAAGGCTTCACCTTTACCTCTCTGAGAGGTCTTCGCAATTTAAGATTCTCTGAGATCTCAAACTCTTTCGACATCTAATGAAAGGGATCTGTGATGGTGGTACTTTGGGTACCAAGGAGGAACTTGGGGGTGCCTTCGAAGGCAACGACCTTAGGCAGGTCCCTCCAGTCACACGCTGTACTTTTCTCTTCCTGCCCCCAGCCTGCAAATGTCCACTGAATTGTTACATATTGGCAGGATGAGGGCCACAGATCTCTGAGTCCTACGTGCATCTCAGAAAATCAGCAGTGATGAGGGATGACCAGGAGCTATAGAGCTGGAAACACAAAGAAAACAGTGCCAGCCCCTCCCTAGATCTAATGGACTCGGCGTCCTCCCTCCACACCCTCTCTCTGACTCCCCTGACACACCCCTCCCCACTCTGGGCTGAGTGGATCCAAGCCTCTAAAGCTTGGATAGATTTAAAAAAAAAAATACTTTCTCCATCTCACTGAATAACAAAACTCCTTCCAGATTCTTCTGCGTCCGTCTCCCCATCTCTGCCAACAGAGATAACAGACAAATATGCACTCAAATTGCTGGGCCAGTGGCACTAAAGAAACTCACCACTCCCTGTACGAGGCAGCCACCAGCCACTGACCATTTCTAAGCCGCCTTGAAACCAAAGATTCAGAGTGAGCCCATCTGCTCTCCCAGCCAGTGCGGTTTGGTCTTGTGACCCATCCCCCCAACTCCAGGTGCTGGGAGGGGGTGAGTGGGAAGAGGGTAAGTTTCCTGGTACATATGGAACCAGCCGACTTCACAGCTTCTATGCTGGAAGGGGGAGCAAAGAAGTTTAGGTTCTGTTACAGGAAATGGATTTTTAGAAAATGAATGGCATGGTGAAGATGATGTTTTAAATCCATTAGTCTGTCAGATGGCTTGAGAGGGATGGCGGAAGGATGGAGATGGGGCAAGAGTCAGCCCAGGAAAGATCCGCCTGATTATGAATGCCTTTAGATAGTGTGGGTCCAGCCCGGTCCACCTAGTCCCCACCACTCCCGGCTCCCTTAAATCCAGTGGACTTCGAACAAGTTTCCCGCATCGGAGTTAGAAACCCCTGGTCTTGGGGTCCTGACCTCAGCAAAGAGAGGCTGTAATCAGAAGCCAGCTAGTAATCCTGGCTCCATCTCTCAATTTCTATCTAGTCCCAAAACACGCAGCGTCACCCCCCCAAAGGAAATCCGTACTATCAGTGATCATTCCCCATTCTCCCCTCTCCCCGGCCCCTAGCAGCCACCAGTGTGCTCTCTATCTCTATGGATTTGCCTATTGTGGCTACTTCATACAAATGGAATCAGGCGACAGGTGACACATCTGGTTATTTCATGTAGCATAATGTTCTCAAGGTTCCTCTATGTTATAGCTTGTAGCCACACGGCACTCCTTTCTATGAGTGAATAACATTCCTTTGTATGTATATACCACAATTGGCTTATCCATCTGTGCACGATGGACATTTGAGCTGTTTCCGCCTTTTGCTTATTGTGGGGTAGTGCTGCTGTGCCTACATAGGTCCATCTATTTGTTTCCAGACCTGTTTTCTGTCCTTTGGGATATATACCTAGGAGCGGAATTACTAGGTTATTTTGGTAATTCTATGTTTGCTGTTTTCCACAGCAGCTGCCCCATTTTACATCCCCACTAGCAATGGATGAAGGTTCCAATTTCTCCACATCCTCAACACACTTATTTTCCTTTTTATTTACTTTTTTAAAATTACAGCCATCCTAGAGGATGTGGAGTGGTATCTCACTGGGGTTTTGCCTTGCATTTCCCTATTGACTAATGATGCTGGGCGTCTGTCCATGTGCTTGTTTGCCATTTGTGTATCATTTTGTAAGAGATGTCTTTTTGTTTTTAATATCAGGAGACAAACTGAGGGTTGCTAGAAGGGAGGGAGGGTGGGAGGGATGGGGTAGCTGAGTGATGGATATTGGGGAGGGTATGTGCTATAGTGAGTGCTGTGAATTGTGTAAGACTGATGAATCACAGACCTGTACCCCTGAAACAAATAAAACATTATATGTTAATTAAAAAAATGCAGGGAAAAATAAGAAATGTCTTTTTGTTTTGAGTTACAAGCTTTCTTTCTATATATTCTGGGTACTAAACCCTTATCAAATAGATGATTTGTGAATATTTTCCCTGTTTCTGTAGGCTTTTCACTTACCTGACAATGTCCTTGGAAGCACAAAAGCTTTCAACTGAGATGAAGTCCACGTTATCTGTTTTTTATTTTGTTGGTCGTGCTTTTGATGGGACATCAAACCCAAGTTCATGAAGATTTACCTCTATGCTTTCTTTTAAGAGTTTTACGGGTTCAGCTCTTATATTTAGGTCATTGATCCATTCTTAGTTCATTTTTGTGTATCATAGAAGGGTGTTCAACCTCATTTGTTGGCATGTGACTACCCAATTGTCCTGCTTATTTTTTTTTTTAAGATTTTATTTATTTATTTGACAGACAGAGAGATGATAAGTAGGCAGAGAGGCAGGCAGAGAGAGATGGGGAAGCAGGCTCTCCGCTGAGCAGAGAGCCTGACGCGGGGCTCGATCCCAGGACCCTGAGATCATGACCTGAGCCGAAGGCAGAGGCTTTAATCCACTGAGCCACCCAGGTGCCCCAATTGTCCCGCTTGTTAAAGAAAAAGGCTTTACTTTTAAAAATAGAATGGAGCAGTTCCCTCCCGGTACACTTTCCCTGGGGAGAGAAAAGTTATAATCACAGCAGCTTACTCTTCTATTCCTTGAAGTTAGACCCTTCTGGGCTTCTACCACTGACAAACAGCCACAGCAAAAACAAATTATTGTGCTTTACTTCTTAGATAACTTAAGAATGCTTCATCAAAATCTAATGACATCCATCCAAGTGCATTGTGTAAAGCTCACCTCTCACAGGTAGGGCAGCGGAACAAATGCTGAAAACCACAAGTCCAGCCTAAGTCAATGGGGAGGGGGTGCTGGCCCGGTAGGGGGTCTCAGAGAGGAAAAAGGTGCATCTGGACTAAAAGCCTTAGTGACTAACCCGACAGAGAGGCCGGATGGAGAAGGGAGAGGTTCCCAGCCTTTCAGACGTGGGTGACAAGTAGAATGGTGGCAACCTTGATTGAAGTTGAAAGGCAAAGCCCTTTGAGGAAGCCAAGTTCAATTTGGGACATAACGGGTATGGGGTGACGGTAACAAGAGTCGGTATGGATCAGAAAAAAGCCCAAAAAGCAGACAATTTAAATCCCAGCCTTGACACTCTACAGGTGACCCTGGACAAGTTTCATAAACTCCTCACTTCTACTCTCACTTCTATAAAACGGGGATAAAGAGTAAAGGCGACGTAGTAACGAAGCACCCAGCCGAGTGCCTGACACCTGAACAGGGACTCGGGACACCACGGCTATTAGTGTTACTCTGATGATTAAGCATCTCATGAATAAGTGCAAGCCAGGGGACTCAGCATCCAAGGTACTTAAGACACTGGTAGGAAGCCTGGAGTCCCTGACAAACGATAACCACGTAATAACGTTTTGCTATAGAAATAAATGGAATGGTTGATAAATTAATAATGCTAGCTACCCATTATTGATCCCTTGCTATGTAGCGAGCAGCATGATGCTCTTGGCAGACAATGCCTTAGTTAATCCTTAAATCGACCCTATGAAGTAGGTGCAAATATTTTCCCTATTTACCCATGCTAAAACAGACACAGAACGGTTAAGTCAGCTGCCCGTGGGAGAGAGGAATGGAGATGGGCTCCAAAGCCAGATCTCTCTTCATGCACTGTGCCATCCAGAGGACAGAAAGGAATCCTATCGCCTTTCAGGCTTACTTCAGTTTCTGCCAGATCCCTAGACTGGTCTTCACTGCTCCCCCTTTTCCTGAATTATTCCTTTAGCACCCAAAACCACTATCGCACAAAATTTAACACTATATATTTCTTTTAAATCATTCCCAAGTGCTGCAGGCACCTTCCTCCAGAAGGTGATGGTCAGGACTCCTCGAGGGCAAAAACCCCATTCTCTTTCTTCTGGAATCCACAGTATTCTCCCTCCAGGGAGCAGCACAGAACCAGACTCTTGTCACTTATTTCACTGAAGAAGTAGCTTGTGCATCTTCTCAGACTCCCCACCTCCCCATCCTATGGGTGCCTGGGGGGGGACAGGGGAGTGGGCATCCCCCCGGTGCCATCCATCCCTGAGGCACGAAGGGGAGCCAGCGTGTACGAGGCAAGATAATGAGACTGAGAGAGAGGAACACCACAGCCAAGGTTCACTGGTGACTAACACATTCAGCTGCCGCCAGGTCGGGTGGGGGAACGCAGGGAAGAGAAGCTAGTGATTCTGCCCTTAAGGGCCTTCCGTACATTTCCATACCATGTATGGAAAGATACAAGACAAAACTGAATATTAGCTCAAGACAAAGTGTACATCGACAGGGGCCTACATTTTGCTACGATCAGGAAGATAATCAGTTTTCCAAACATCCGTAACCCACGGACATAATTCATGATTATTTTCAGATCAGGATACCACCTACACACCATTTACTTAATATTCTTCTTCACACTGACTTCTTAAAAATTACTAAAAGAAATTTTTATATTATTATAAATGAAAAACACAAATCTTCCAATATCAGTTAACCTGTACAAATAAAATGAAAACAGAAATAACTATTACTAAGTTTCAGTAGATCCTGTCACAGGTCAAACCCTGAGCCTAAGGCCTTCGGTCTGTTAGAAAGAAACATTTAAAAGTGTTGAAAGGAATAAAGGACAAAATGAATGCGACATTGCGACAAAATGAATGTCGAACCTGCATGAATAGAGAGAGGTGGAGTGACTTTGCTACGGGATTCAGTGGCATTTCACACAGACCACCTAAAAGGTCAGCTCCTGTTAGGTTATCAGAGGGAGCAGTAAGTCAGGCAGGAGTGGCCACAGAGGGCTCGCTGTCTGACCTAATATCATTTAGCTGGAGGCCAGGCTCTCAAAACTTGGCATAACTGAGGAGACACTCCCGTATGTCGTAATGGTAAATTTAGCTTTGGTTGATGATTTATCATTTTGAGATTTCTTATTTATTATTCATCTCCATTAGCACAAGGGGCTCTGATCTGCTAAATGTTCACCTCGGCGCCAAGACTCCCATCCCCAGACCTTCATTTAGTTCGAATGAATCAGCACCATCTCTCCCAGATTAGGCAACTGGTCTACCTCCTGAGGGTCGTGCTCTGCTTGGTTTAGTCTCTTCCCCTCCCCCAATTTGTTGTCCAATGTATATACACATAGAAGAGTGTGTGTATGGTTTAAAGAAAAGGAGATGAAAACTCCTGTGACCCCATCCAGTCCCTTAGAAGCTCCCTGTGTCCCTCCCCCATCATATCCCTTTCCCGACTTCTGTCATTCGTTCCTTTCCTTCTTTTTATAATTTTACTACCTATGTAAACATTTCTAAGTAAGATACTGTTTGGTTCGGAAAGAGCGAGGGGCAGGTACTTATGGAGCTGGGTGTACTAGTTTTCTGGGGCTGCCATAACATGATGACCACAAACGTGGTGGCTTACAACAGAAACTTATTCTCTCTCTGTTCTAGAGGCTAGACTTCTAGTCCAAAGTCAAGGTGTGGCCAGGGCTCTGCTCCCTTCCAAGGCTCTCGGGAAGGAAGAGTCCTTCCCTGCCTCCTCTAGCTACTGGTGGCTACCAGCAATTCTTGGTGATCCTTGGCTCAGGGCAGCATTGACTCCAACGTCTTCATCTGGCTGTGTGCCCTGTGTGTCTGTCTCTGTGTCTTCCCACGCCCTTCTCATCTCCGTGTGTCGGTATCCAAATCTCCCTCTTCTTATCCAGAAGCCAGTCACTGGGTTAGAGCCAGTCTTCATCTAGCGCAGCCTCATCTTGACTTGATGACATCTATGAAGACTCAGTTCCCAAATAAGGTCACATACACAGGGGTGAGTGCTCTGTATTTCCTCGCTCTAAATTCACCTTGGCCTACCTCTGCGTCTTGGGTTGGGCAAAGCAAACACTCGTCTATCCGGTAAGCGAGGCAAGGAGCTTCATCAGCACATGAGCAAGACAGCCAAGTGCAGATAAGAATTTGGACCAGGCTCCCCCAGGCAGTGAGTCCTCAAGTTAAATCAATGGAACACCACCAGCCGCTGAGTTGGTGATGACAGCCCTGAGTCACACTGCCGGATGTCAACTGCCCAACCTCTAGGTCTGGTGCTCAGCTGTGCTCCTGGAGTCCCCCTTCCCAGTCCGCAGGGCTTTTCCCTCATTCCTCTTCTGTGTTAATCTCTGTGTCCTGCACCCCCATTTTCTCTCTTTGCTGACTTCGTCTCTTGCTTTGGTGGTGTGCATTCTCCAGCAGCTCCTTAGAAAAGAATGCATGGAAGGTTCTTTTTTGTTGTTGTTGGAAAATGTCTCTTTTCCATCCCTGTACTTGGTATAAAAACGATTAGAGATTTCCTTCATAATTCTGAAGACATTATGCATCATTTTCTTGCTTCCAACACTGCTGTTAAGAAGCCTCAAGCCATTTTGCTTCCTGATGCTCTGTAAGTGATGTGTCTTTTTCCTCTGGGCAATTTCTACTCTCTTCTTGGTCCCCTGTGGTCTGAAATCTTGGAAGTGGCTTGAGGTAGGAACTTAGTGAGTACTTTGAAACCTGCACACTCATGTCTTTCAGTTACAGAGAATTTTCTTGAAGTATTTTACTGTTCATTTCCTCGCCTATATTTCTGTTGCCTCTCTCTAGAACCCCTGTTATTCAGATACTGGGCTTTCTAGACTGGTCCTCCAATTTTCTGATCTTTTCTCCTCTATTTTTCCCATCGTTTTTTCTTTTTCCTCTTCTTTCGGAGATATCATCACTTTACCTTCGAACCCCTCTATTGGGTTTTTCATTTCCCTATCAGGGTTTTAATTGCTCTTTTTCCTTCTCTGAAATTTTTTTTTTTTTTTTTTTTTTTTGCAGTGACACAAATATATTTGTGGAACGGCTGTTTTTGTAATATGGGCATAGTATCTTTTCTTCTACCTGAGTGTATCACTGATGGTTCTTTTTTACTTGTTTTCTCCCAGCGCAGTTTGCTTTAGCGGCTTTTCCTGTTTGTGCTCTGGCCTCTAATACTCTTTTGCTCAGGGTCACAGCAATCCTTGGTCGTCAGTTCATGATTGACAGCCAAATTGTGCTTCGGTTTTAAAAAGAAGTCCTTATAGTTTGAAGTACCTACTGAAATATTTATCAAAAATATGAAATGATTCATATTTCATATGAATTTTCCTTCCCCCATTTCCCTCAAAATAATCAAGGCTGGGGAATGGGTGGAATGACAGAAGAAAGACGACTTCCCACGAGTTGGCCAATGTTGAAATTGGTGAGTACAAGGGCGCTCGTTAGGATTCTTGTAAGTTTTCCACGGTAAGTGGGCAGGGCAAGGCGTGAGGAACCTCAAGTGGACTAGAACCTCCCAGCACATAGGAGGAGTCTGTCAACTCCGAGCTTCACAGGGGGAAGATCCGGGTCAGCGTAGGCAAGAATATTTCCGAACGGCTAGGAAAAGGAAGTCCTGGCTGCCGGCATGCTGGGAAGCCAGTCACGAGGAGGGCCGAGGTGGTCTCGCCTGTAAACACTCACTTCATCCCTCCTTTTCTTTATAAAGGACCTATACCCTCCACTGTGCCTGGAGCCCCCGTCCAGAAACGGTTTACGCCTTCCAAAAGGAGAGGCAGTCAGGTGGCTGCATGGACTGGAGAAGGAAGATCCACGGGACTCCACTGCACGTCATACCACTCTACCCAGTCTCTGTTACTTGGGGACCCCCCTTTGCCCCAGCTCCAAGTGCCTGGTGCTCCCACTTGCTAGACTTTTAGGCATTTGTGATATAAACTGACTGATGGGTTCTTTGCTTTCCTCGCTGTCAGCTTAAAATGATCTTTCTCAAATGACCTAAGTCAGCTAGTTACCTGCTTCCCACTTTCCCAAACCAGGTTGCCGTGACCTCTCCCGCAGGCCTTGTGAGCTCCTGCGGTTTTAGCCGGGTCTGAGAGCGAGCACAAGCAGACGCCATCCGTGCACGTGTTCAATCTCCCATCCTAGCCCAGGGTCCCGCCTCGGTTTTGTTTGTTTTCTTCGTGTACGAAGAAGGCAATTGGTATGGTCTGTACCCAAGGGCACCCTGCAAGGGACCTTTCCTTGGCTTGGTTCTTCCATCTCTCCATCCAGTGACGCAAAACCTGGGCTCCTGCTCATTCCTGCCAAAGCTCAGTTCGACCACCAGATTTCGGCCACGGCATCCCTTCCCTCTCCCCTTCGCGGGAACAATCTCTGAGCTGCAACAAGGCAGAAAGAAAAGAGCTAGAGTGGAAGGCCTAGAATGCCTGAGTTCTGGCCCGACCACTGTGTGATCTGCACCAGGCCCCCGTTCCCCTACTTCTGACCGTCTCTGAGTCTCTAACTCCCCGGAAGCAGTGTCGGGCTTTCCTGGGCCCAGCCGAGCTCCACCAGCCATCCGAGTTGAGTAACAGCTAAACCCAAGGGCAAAGAGAAGTCAGGCAAGATGACTCTACCCCAGAGAAAAGCCCCATTCACTAGCCACAGCCCGGCCTGAGGGCACCCGCGTCAGCACTAGAGACATCTGCTTCCTGCCGCCTGCAGTCTGGAGGAAGGAAGATCTCAGGCTCCAGCCCCACCCAGCGGCCCAAGAGTGCCAACAGGTCGGTGGCTCACATGCAGCAGCCTTCCTGTCGTGCTGATGCAGCAAGAGCCACGCGGAAGGGCTTGCCTCATGGACCACTAGCGTGCAGCGGGAGCGTGGCCAGCCGGCATCTCCTGGCCTCTCCTGGCCCTCTGCCCACTCTGTCCCTCCAGGCAAGGCCAAGAGAGGCCAGACTTGCTTACCAAGGCAAATGATCCACCACCTAGACTCCCCGCCTCCCCGCCTCAGCAGGTGCGGTGCAGGCTGGAGACGCCGGGAGACACAGCCGCCGAGGCCCCAGCCGGTTTGGCGAGGTCAGCAGAGTTCCACCAGGTTCCGATGGCACAGCCAGCCAAGCCGAGCTTCCTGGCAACACTCAGCACGGGCGGCCAGAAGGCCCCGTGGAAGAGCCACGGAAAGGTGAGAGAACGGGGAGGATTTAGGATCCACCCTCTCTGGGTACAGAAGAGGAAACCAAAGGAAACCACTGGATGTGTGAAAGCCCTCCGGGCGCAGCCGAAGAGCACTCAGCAAAGTGACCTTGTGCCGTGACCCAGAGCTAGAGCACAACCAAACCGCGATGGCCTCCCTTTCCACGCCTCGAACCAGAGGAGGCCTAGTCGGCGCTCGGTAAGTACTGTTCTTGATTGAGGCGACAAAGGAATACAAACCATCCCCAAAGGTTTCTGATCGAATCTGTTTAGACAGTGCTCCCCAAGCCTGTTTGAGGGCTGGCGACAGCAGAATCGCCAAAGGAGCTACAGCAGTGATTCCCAACCTCTTGAAATAGGTCCTTCCAGCTCTAAAGCAAATGCTACTCTGATGGTTAATGTACTTTCAGTGTGAAGAAGAAAACACTCACCAGAGCTAATGTTTCTGGGGGCTTCGGGGTTTGTTGTGCACCGGGCTAAGCGATGTGCATCCGTAATCGGAATTCTCTCCGTAAGGCAGGAAGGCACTATCAGATGTAGAGACTGAAATTCAGAGAGGCTGGTCCACAAGTGGTAAGAGGCAGAGCCAGGACATGACCCAGGGATGAATGAAGTTACAGTCAGTGCCCTAACCACCCCGCTATATTAAAATACCCACTTTTAATCCAATTTGTATTTTATCAGCACAACAGCACCTACATCTGAAAAGCAGACATACGAATATTTATACTCTCTGCAAACACGCTTAGATTCAAAAAGACCTTGCAGCAGCCCCATCCCCAGAGGTCTGTAGCCACCATTGGCAACCAGTGATGTCAATGATATGACCGGAAGCCCAATAGGCAGAAAGCAGAAGGCTACTGCCCTTGCCGAAAAGATCTACCTGTCGGCCACCATCTCACATCCAAGCAGGCGTCTCAAATCCTCCGACTCCAGAGGAGTGGATGGGAGAGAAATCTCCAAGGAAGGGTTAAAACAGAAGGACGGAGTCAGCAGCGTTCCATGAGAAAGAGAAAACAAATTGAAAACACAGCAGAAAAGAATTGCTACGTTAGCAATCCTGGCAACATATCATGGAAGGACTAACAAGGGATTAATGATAGGAAAAGGGCCTAAAAGCTGTAACCCAGACTGCTAGTCGCCCTTCCATGGTTATTCTCCCCTCATCCCATAGTAACAGAACCCTCAAGTGCAGGATGGGTGCCTGGCCACATGTAACATTAACTACGTTTCCCATTCTCCCTGTTCCAAACCACAGCCCAGGTAGCTTAGAAGTATTAAGTGGCTGCTTTCTGTAAACTGTCTTCTAGAGTTCTTAGCTCATGGCCTTTGGACCTTCTTCATCCCTCCCACCACAGTGCTGCCCGGAACACTGATGTGATGGCTGCAGATCCAGCTGCCACCTTGGGCCTTGAGGGTAAGATCCTGCCCCAAAGTTGGCAGAGCTGTGAATGGGAAGGAGTCTAGGACTTGTGGAATGGAGCTGCCCTGCTAATGATGGGCTGTCTCCTGCCAGATTTTGACATACAAGAAAAAAAAAAGACTTGTTATTTCAGCCATTGTTACTCTGGGCATCTTTCTTCTCGTTAGCTAACCTAATCTAACAGACACAAAGCTCAATTCCACCTACTACAACATCTCTTGGAGCAAAAAGACATATTAAAACTGAAAATCTAAACCAAAAGCAACATTCCAGTCAATAAAATCTCCATATGATGCAGCCAAGGATTTGGACAGCCTCTCCAAGCTTCTATAAAATGAATCAACTTGACATGTTTCAGCTGCATGTTTTTTAAGGAGTATGTCATGTTCTATAATAAGTATTGACTTAAATCTGTTTTTTCGTTTCTTTAAAGAGCCCCCTGTAAAGAAAGCCCATATGCATAGTGCTAAATACAGGGTGTTCAAATATAAATTAAATTAGCACCTCCCCTCAAGAAGATCACTAGCCAGGAGGAGGACAAAGGGAGTTAAGAAAGGGGAAAGCAGGAGACATTTGTGTTTTTATTACAAACCTTGGGATATGACTCAGCTTTTTAATACTGTACATGCACTTTAAAATACATATATAAAAATGATGTAGCAGGGAGCGCCTGGGTGGCTCAGTGGGTTAAAGCCTCTGCCTTTGGCTCAGGTCATGATCTCAGGGTCCTGGGATCGAGCCCCGCATCGGGCTCTCTGCTCAGCAGGGAACCTGCTTCCCCCGAGCCTCTCTGTCTGCCTCTCTGCCTACTTGTGATCTTTCTCTGTCAAATAAATAAATAAAATCTTTAAAAAAAAAAAAAGATGTAGCAGGCAATTTAATAGATGCAAATATATTTCAGTAAAACATTAGTATATAAAAACACATAGTTTGATCAGGTTTCTTTTTTTCTCCAGATTTTTTTTTTAAAGATTTTATTTATTTATTTGACAGAGAGAGATCACAAGTAGGCAGAGAGGCAGGCAGAGGGAGAAGGGGAAGCAGGCTCCCTGCCGAGCAGAGAGCCCGACGTGGGGCTCGATCCCAGGACCCTGAGATCATGACCTGAGCCGAAGGCAGAGGCTTAACCCACTGAGCCACCCAGGCGCCCCAGATTTCTTTTTCTTAAGAATATGCTCTCTATCACACAGAAAAATCACCCAAAGGATATATATCTAAATGCTAACGGTGGTTCTCCCTGGGCACTGGGATTTGGGGTGATAAGTTTCTCTTAGACTCATCTATATTGTCAAAATCGCCTACATTAAATAGGTATTTTTTTGGTTAATATTTTTAAAACTCAGTCATTAAAAAAAGTACATAATAGCAGTAGCTACGATTTCTTGCATTCTTCCAGCGTCCCGGGCACCATACTGGGAATGTCATCTGTGTCGCCTCCTCTCGCTGTCACAGCAGCCCCGCAAGGTGGGGTAGCACGCGCATTTTACAGATGAGCAAGCTGGGGCTCACGGGTGATTCTCCCACACGTGGGAAGAGACACAGGCAGGATCTGAGTCCTGCTCTGGCTTCCAGGCCCACGCTGCACCACACCACGCTGCCTCCTCCCCACTCGGGGCTCAAATATCTAGTCTCTACATCTCTCCAGCACCCGGTACATCATTATAGTGCTGCTGTCTCCGACGCCACCACGTACAACCCGCGTCTTCATTTCATGAGTTTGGGGCAGTCTCAGCTCACAAATTAATCGGGCAGGAACCTCGCCTAGTCCTGTGTCCTGTGTAGAGGAAGAGGGGCTGAGTGGTTTTCTCATAGCACTGTCGAGTTGATGGCTGCGTCTTAGTGGCAGGGAAGGGACGAGGAGGGACACCTGCATTTAGAACCAGAGAGAACCAGCAGAGAAGCCACCAAGGTAGGAGTCAGATCTAATCCTACCTGTTAGTACACTGCCCTTTTCATTAGAACCCTGGAGTCTCAGACTCAGGTGCTCTGTATCCTTCTAGGGAGGGGACCGACTTTTTATAATTAAATGAAAGCGCTTGATAAGTAAAAAGACTGTATGTTTATCTGGGAAGCTTGCAAACACCCAAACCAAGGCAGCTTCAGCGAGGAGCAGAGGCAAAAGCCTGCTGCTGGTGGGTAAGATCTCATCAGGCACAACTGAGGGCAGATGTGTGCTAGAAGCATCATGGCTGAGACAGTACATTAGCCTGGGGGTGCAGGGGGCAGGTGTTGACGGGCAGGACGAGTAACCCTCCTATGCCAGGTCTGAAACCACTTTAGAAGTGGGGAGTTTTGGGGCGCCTGGGTGGCTCAGTCGTTAAGCATCTGCCTTCAGCTCAGGTCATGATCCCAGGTTCCTGCGATCGAGCCCTGCATCGGGCTCCCTGCTCAGTGGGGAGCCTGCTTCTCCCTCTCTCACTGCCCCTGCTTTATTCCCTTTCTTGCTGTCTCTCTCCGTCAAATAAACAAATAAAATCTTGAAAAAAAAAAAAGAAGCGGGGAGTTTTGCTTAGGGTTGTGCAGGCTAGACCCCGCAAACCCAGTATAGCACTGGTCACCTTCGAGTCACGCCCCCCAGAGGGTACAGCAGTGAAGTCAGCGGGGAGAGTGGACTTCATGTTAAATGTTCAAACGTATGAGGCTAAGAATTACTAAAGCAGAGGAATCCCAGGACCTTAAGTCCCGCTCTCTCCATTGGACCTTCACCCTCAAAACAGGTGTGTATTTGGTGCTGAGCAGTAGCAGGAAGGTCAATCCAGCTGTTCAGTGGAGCCCGACACGGGATGTTCTTAATCCAGGGTCTCTGCCTGGACTCACGGAATCCTCTCCCGTCGGCCCTTCATGAAACACCGCGGACGGACCGTCTCCAATTTCCCATCCGTCACCGGGGCCCTGTCACTTGGTCCAGTGCCTATGTCCTATCCCTCTCACCGTGGAATCTTCCGTCCCCGTCCACGCCCATACCTCATCACCATCTTCACCTTTTTCCTTTTCTAAAATGTGTGTCTTACCAGGCTAGTAAGAAGGGCCCCCGGAGAGGGGGAAGAAAGGTCGAGGTTCACAGATCAGAAACGCAAAGAACAAGGTCAGCTCCCAAAGCTCTGAACCTCAGCTCCCCGGTTCACCAAGAGCCCCAGTCAACCATGCAAGAGACACCGCTCACTTACCCCAGGACGGACCATTCTCTGGTCCGTCTAAAATGACCCTCCCCCGAGGGTCATTTTAGAGAAGATTCTCCTTGCTCCATCACAGCCCAGGGGCCAGAAAGTCGGCCCTGGAAGACTAGCCTGGTGCTTTTCAAATCGGTCAGGATACTGGGGGGAGTTCTGAGGAGCAGGGGTCAGCCCCTCACGGGAGGGTCCCAGCAGGACCACTCTTACTTACCATGCTGGGCTTGGCCCATGGACCACGAGGCCCCACCCTGCCTGACTGTCGCACCCACCTTCCTCTCTGGGAAAAAGGCATCACACCGCGGGTAGAAAGGGGTGAGCCAAAGCCTCTAAAATATGACTAACATCCAGGATCAGAACTGTCACCAGGAGAGAAGCCAGGTTGATACTCGAGAGAGCAAGACCCCGCCCCACCCCGCTAACGTTCCTGCCTGGGAATCTACTGACTTTGGCCACTTAAGGATACAACTGCTTTGGTTACTGGAATAGGCCAGCAGCTCTCTATGCAGGCAAAAGGGGAGGGAGAGGGAGGGCTGAAGAGATGCTCCTATAGGGGAAAACAGGATGCAACGCCCCTCATTTTCACATCCCCGCTCTGGTCATAGGTCTACCCTTCTAACCACTGTCATCTTCACTACTCGTACTTATGGAGCACACTAACGACACACTAGGCACTGCGCTAAGCATTTTACATGTACCTTCCCAATCAAAAACCTCATGCAATGGGTCCTGTTTCATCGCCACCTACAGATGGAGACACTGTGGCCAAGTGAAGCGAGGATATTCCTCCGAGTTATGCAGCCAATACAAGTGGCAAAGCTGGGACGATTAGCTTCCACTCCCATGCTCTTTTATTTTATTTTTTAAAAGATTTATTTATTTGAGAGACAGGGAGGGAGGGAGAGCGCAGGCGCACAGGGAGGGGCAGAGGGAGAGGGAGAGAAATCCTCAAGCAGACTCCGAGCTGTGTGCACAGCCTGACGTGGAGCTTGATCCCAGGACCCTGAGATCATGACAGGAGCTGAAATCAAGAGCTGGACGCTTAACCGACTGAGCCACCCAGGCACCCCTCACTCCCATGCCCTCAACAACGACCTTATTCTACCCCACATGCCCATCCTGTTTAAGCATCTACTGTGGAGAATTACACAAACAGGCAATGTAGGGAGGAAAAGACTCCATGGAAGGGGGGTGTGTGTCACAGAATACACAGCTGCTGTCTGAGCTGTGAGGAAAGGACAGGGCTTCATCCAAGGGAAGAATCAGAAGGCCATTCTCAGTAGGAGGGAATAATGTGGTGTCAGGCCAAAGGGGAAAAATCCCTGACATACCTAGAAAAGAGGAAATAGTCCCTTGTAGCTGGAGCAGAACCTTCACGAAGGGAAAACGGAGACGACAGAGCAGCAGTGAAGGGCTGGGGCAGGACGGCAGGGCTGCAGGCCATGCAGAGAAGCTTGGAATCTACCTGGGAGTGACAGGCAGCTTCGAAGCAGGGATGTGGTGTGGGTGCAGTCAGACAGACAAGGACACGACAGTAACCTGTACAATTATCCAGGGGAGGTGGTGAAGAATGAACCATGGTACTGGGGCTGGGGGTGATGGGCCAGCGAGATGAAGCGATTAACCACATGCACAGGGAGAAGGAGCAGTCAGTGAGCCCTAGGAAATCTCTCTGGCTTCACATCACCCATGCGCTCCGGCTGGGGACCTGTGTGTCATCAATCTTTCGGGAAGGCATGAGCGTTTGGGGAGCGGAGGGGCTTTTGGGGGTTCCGTTCCCACTACCTCTGTGACAACATACACCCACCGACTCTTGGCTTCCAGCCGGAACCGAAGCTTCCCATCCCCTTCCAGCTCTCCCTAACCACCTGGGAGCATGGTTCCTTCATTTCCAGGTAGAGCCACCAACACATGTTACCAGCCGCCACCGTCTGGACCACACGCAGCTCCGTCCTGCATTCCCGTGGGACAGCAGGCAAGCCCCAGACCCCGGAGCATGGCGCTGCACCACGTCCCCAAGGGCACGCAGCAGAGAGCTCTGGGAAGGACGCGGGCTAAGAATGAGGCTGGAGAGGACAGCCTGCTAGATGGGCTTCCCGGGGCTGGCCAGTGTGTTGCCCCGGAGAGCCAGTCCTCGGGCCACCGGGCCATTACCACGGTGTTCAGACGGGCTGGTTAACAGCACTGCGGTACCAGGGCCTCGGTTCGAGCCTGGACAGAGTCCAGGGTTCCAGGCCACTCCCGACTCTGGCTGGCTTCCCGTGAGTATGTGCCGCAGGGAACGAGGGAAAAGATGCATATGTGCACATCAGCGCTGGGGAAACAACTCAAAGCACCAGGCTTCTTCACGCTGGGCCCACCTCTGTGCCTGCGACACGATTCAACAGCATGAAGGTTGGATTTCTGCTGCTCGGCTGCGCCGGAGGATAGAGGGGACAGGACGGGGAACTCATATTTATAGACCGACAGCGGCTGGTCTCAAGAGACACAGCACAATTCATCAGCCGGTTTCAAGCTATTTTTCAATGACCCCTTTAACCAGCCCCGGCTTTCCACGGGAACGTCATTTTCATCTCCTCTTTGGATGCAGGACCCCCTTCCCACCTCTCTCATGCTGCTGAGGAAAGCTTTTCCTAGAGCCACGCTTCCTATGATTAAAACAGACAGATCGGTGCCTTCTTTCCGGCCAAGCTTCCCAGCATGTGTTTGCGGGACACCTTGCTCTCTCCAACATCCTAAAATAGGACTGTTTCAACTTGGGCACCGACGGCACGTGCCATCTTGTGCAGAGTAGGCTCAGACAGCACTGCTGGGACTCTCACCCCGAGCTGGTCCAGACAGATGTCACCACCAGGAAACCAGAAGGCAGAGGCAGAGCATCTGGGCCGCCGCTCTCTTCACTGAAGAACCTCTCCACAAAGGCGGGCCTGCCCTGCCCAGTCCCACCGCAGGCCCTCAGGCCGCCCGACAAGGGCCGCCTGGCGTCTGCCGTAGCTCAGAAACACCCGGCTACCAACCGGACCGGAAGAATCCACAAAGAGGCAGCACATCACACCTCTGACGGCTGTGTCAACAAGCAGTCATTCTTCCTTCTCGGCACGCAGGCTTGGGCTGCTGCTGCTGCCCGGGCCCTCCACGCCCCCGCGTCCCCACGCTCTGCCACCAGGGTTCCCTTGGCAGGCCGGGAGGGTTGCGTTTTCAAAACGGCACACCGTCTCCCACCTTACGTGCTTTTCTCCAACGTGATCTGGACACCCCTCCCTCTGAGAGGCGGGTCTCTGTCCCCTCTGTACCTCAGCGGGCCTGGGACTCACAGTAAGGACTAGAATGCCGTGTGAGTGACACGACTCACGACTTGCACGACTTCCAAGCCAGATCAGGAAAGATGATGCAGCTTCCGCCGTGTTCGTGACAAGATCTGTGCCTGAGGCCTTGAGCCACCACATGAGAAGGCCACGAGCCCTGAGCCAGCCCCACTCGGAGGGGTTAC